>CM055827.1:2874421-2896282 GCA_029582265.1 Zoroaster sp. YZ-2022 | reverse complement strand
AAACCCAAGATGCTGTCTCGTGCGTGTTATTAAAGAAGGTGCAGAATTGGTCATTCAAAAGTAACCTTTCAAATTTGAAAGTAAAACCTTGTACTTGATGTCAAGCTGATGTATCAATTTCACCTGGAATTTTATTTATTTTGTTTGTTTGTCTGAGATGCTTAACTTGTAGAAAAAGTGAAATACTTTGCAGTTTGAATATAGGAAAAGTGCAGCTTTCCTACATTGCAGGTTTAGAATGATTACACAAACATCTGAAATACATTTTCACTATCTTTTGGTGAATGTAAGCTGCAACTTTCACTGGTTGGTTATTTATTGTACATATGTAAATCTCTCCACCCAGGAGTAAATGGGTACCTGTGAGGGCAGAGTTGGTTGATTAGCCCTATATGCGCTGTAATGGCAGCAATTGAGCTGTATACTCCCCAGGGAGCTGAGATGATTTCAGCAATGATTTATGCACCTGATGAGCAGGGGTAATAATGTACAGCGCTGTGATACCTCGTGTAAGAGCACATTAAAAATGCCTCCATCATTATTATTATTATTATTATTATGCGTTAGCACAGCATGAAAAGAAAGATCTTGTTTTCCTTTCTGCCGGTTACACCTTGAGTCAAGCTACGTCCCGTAGCCTTAGATCTCGAGTGTCTTTCGCAGAATCCTTGCTGTCCCTAAGAGTGCCGCCTTCTGTAGTAATTCTACTCTAACAGATGTTCCTATTTCCTTGAGATGTTTCTCAATGCCTTGAGTTGTACCCATTATTATTATTATTATTATTATTATTATTATTATTATTATTATTATTATGTATTATTATTATTATTATTATGTGTGTGTGTATGTATATATATATTATTATTATTATTATTATTATTATTATTATTATTATTATTATTATTATTATTATTATTATTATTATTATTATTATTATTATTATTATTATTATTATTATTATTATTATTATTATTATTATTATTATTATTATTATTATTATTATTATTATTATTATTATTATTATTATTATTATTATTTACTGTATGAAAAGATAGATCTTGTTTTCCTTTCTGCAGGTTACATCTCGAGGTCAAGCTTCGTCCCGTAGCCTTAGATCTCGGTGTCTTTCGCAGAATCCTTGCTGTCCCTAAGAGTGCCGCCTTCTGTAGTAATTCTACTCTAACAGATGTTCCTATCTCCTTGAGATGTTTCTCCAATGCCTTCGGAATTGTACCCAGTGCTCCCACTACCACAGGAATAACCTTCACCTTGACTTGCCACAGCTTGCGGAGTTCTCTCGCTAAATCCTGATATTTCTGTACCTTTTCCTTCTAAGCTACTCTATCACCTGGCACAGCTATATCAATAAGATGACACATCTTCTCATGCTTATCCAAGACAACAACATCCGGCCGTCTATGTTCTATAACATGATCTGTCTGGATGTTGAAGTCTGAAAGAATCTTGACATGCTCCGTTTCTTCCAACCTTTTTCCGGCACATGGTACGCATTACCACTTGATTGCACCTTGTACTTCTTACACAAATCCCAATGGATCACCTTGGCCAACTTGTTGTGTCTGCCTTTGTACTCTGTCTGAGCATGCACTCTGCATTCGCTGACAATGTGAAATACAGTCTCCTCCGCCGCATTGCACATTCTGCACATAGAAGAGACATCTGACTTCTCGATCTTTGCCTTCATCACATTCGTCGGCAGAGTTCTCCTCTCCTCAACCATTCCCAAGTCTTGCTACTTGCCACTTCTTCGGTACATCTCAGGAATCGGCCGTGAAGTGGCTTTTCCTGCCAATCTCGTGTTCTTTCTTCTCTTCTTTGATTCTTATACTCCTTTGGACCTAATTCGTGTGCCTTCATGTATTTCTGTGCAACCTTCAACAACTTTTCCCCGAGTACTACTTTCATCATCATCATCGTCGTCGTCGTCGTCGTCATCATCATCATCATCATTATTAAATCTTGATTCAAAGAGATTTTAGCAAAGTTTTCTGTTGACTACTCCATGTACACGTACAATTGTTGTACAAGTACATGTACCTTCCCTGTAATGTTAATAACTATTCAGTACATACATGTACATTAATGTTAATAACTATTCAGTACATACATGTACATTAATGTTAATAACTATTCAGTACATACATAATGTTAATAACTATTCAGTACATACATTAATTACAGAATACTGCTCATCCTGAAGGAACCGACTTGGCCTGGTGCCAACCGATCATTTGATTAAAAATATGATACAATGTATGGAAGCTTTGCATGGTGGACTGGATATGAATGAATAAACAGTTTGGGGTAATAATGTGAGATATAGAAGATCCTTGATGAAGAAGTGCGGTTGTGAAGACCACTTCTCTCCCGAAGGACAGAGTATACTGTATGAAACCTCAAGATCTATCTTTCTTCTATGTAAGCGCTTAGAGGCACTTGCAATTTGCGCTATATAAATTTCTATTATTATTAATATTATTATTCACCACGGTTCTTCTCAGAGCCACATAATCTTCATAAGGATTATTTCACAATGGAGTGCCATGGTGGAGCGGTTTAGTGCATCGGATTTGTGTTCTGATGGCTGAGTCGTCAGAACGTGGGTTCAAATCCCAACTGCGACCATGGTGCTTGTGTCCTTGAGTAAGACACTTTACCATAATTGCTTCTCTCCACCCAGGGGTAAATGGGTACCTGTGAGGGCAGAGTTGGTTGTTGTGTTTGATTAGCCCTATATGCGCTGAAATGGCAGCAATTGAGCTGTATACTCCCCAGGGAGCTGAGATGGTTTCAGGAATGATTTATGAGCCTGATGAGCAGGGGTAATAATGTAATGTGCCTTGAGCACCAGTTTGGTGGATACGTGCGCTATATAAGTCCACATTATTATTATTATTATTATTATGGTGTTACCTGCAAACCATATTTTACTCTGTCATTTGCATACATGCAGTATAGTATGCTATATGTATCCAACACAACAGCCATCAATCAAAATGGACACAGATCAATAAGAATTAACCCTCCTACTCTAGCTGCACTTTAGTGGCAAGTAGCTATAGAGGTCAAAATCAGTCAACTGCCTGTTTTGACTGTTGACCCAAATGTGCACACAGGGGCATTTTTGACTGGTTTTTACTGTCATTTTGACCAAAATTTAACCGTGTAACCATGTATTCGGTCGGTTAACCATGTAACCATTGCAGCATTACAAAAACATTTTAAATCCCATTAGAAAAAAAGATTGCAAAACTGCTTTTGTTAAACAGATCCTATTTGCTGAAAAATTGCCGAAAACATTTTGACGCCCTGTTTTTCAATTCAGTCAAATTTGGACACCCTACATGTATTTTCAAATCCTGGCTATTAACCCTGATTATAGGCATATTTATTTTTCACAATTTACTACTTCATGGGGTCACCAAGCAATAACATATACATGTTTGTTTAAAAAATTATCTATAGGAAGTTGCCACTATAAACAGATGGCTTCTGCTTCAGATTTCTCAATTTTTATTTGTTCTGCCAGAAGCTTCAAAAGCTAATTATAAGGTTATCCTGTTTTCATGTACTTTTTTACTGTCTGAAAAAAATATTGGGGTTGAACATACAAACCTTCTCTGGCGACTGTAAAAATATTTTTTATAACACTTGTAGGGAGGTTTATTTTGAAAAAAATAATGTTGGGTTTTTATTTTTATTTTCTTTGGTAACGGAATTACGTGTGATTTTCTCATTTTTAACTTTTCTGGAGAACAGGAAAAACAATTTTTGTTTTTTTGTAATTCAAAAGTACAGTCTTTAGAACAATGGCTATATGGACACATGAAGTGCTTGTTTTCCACCAGGCCTCCACTAATCACAATGTCCAATTTGAATTTTTAACAAAAATTACATATTTCATGAATTATAACACAAAAATCCATATTTCCCCCAGAAAACATTAGTTTTTAAAAATGTTAACCCCTTGGATTGGATTCCCTTTTTGGTCTAGAATCAATATGAAATATTTTTCTCTTCCACAGATAATTGCCCACATGTTAACCCTCTCAGTACCGCATTGTTTGACCACTCAAGCGTGAAGCACACATTCTTACACAACAGAAAGCTTGTGTTCAAAGACCAATTTTACAAACTCTATTATCACCTTGAAGATATTGTTTTACAGCAAAATAAATAATAAAAAATATCTTACTTATTGAATTCACTTTCATAAAATCAAAAAAACATTAAGATCGGTCAATAAATGTCCAAGTTCTTGGTCTTTGTTTCCTCAGTGTGATCTGTAAACTCAAACACTTTTTTGTACACAAACACATGGCGCTCCGTAGGTGTTTGGCATTTCGGATCTTTCCACTCCAGTTTGAAGGGATTGCATAATAGCAACCTTATTTTATTTCACCATCAATGGAAAGATCCGATCTTGCTCTTTCCAACCATTGTAAGCTTGGGTATGGAGGGTGAACATTAACAAAACTACAGCTTTATAACAAATGGCCTTTGTGCTCAGGCTTGAGTGCTTTTTTGTGTGAAAGCTTGGTCGACTAAAGTCGCCTATGGTAAGGAAAGGGTTAAAATGTAAATATATAAAAAAAAACGCATTTCACTGCACCAACTTTTACGCTGACCTATGACCAGAAACCAAACTTTTTTGGGGGGGGGGGGGCTAAATTATGAAGGTCGTGACAATAGCCTTCTCTTGATAAATGTATGGTGTTGAATTTTGTCTTCAAGGTATATCTTGTGGTCTTTATTGCAGGATAGAAACTAGGGCTGTGCGTTTTCGGATATTTTTGGAACCGGATACCCGAAATCAGCAAAGTTCAGATACCCGGATACCCGTTTTCATTCTTGTTTAAAACATGCCTCCTTTGGTGTACAAATACATGTAAACGTTAACAACATTGACCTTTATAATACAGAGGATACCATATTTAAGTCGATCTTTATTAAAGTATAACATCTTGGTGATAATACATTGTATTTACTGAAAGTTATTTTTCTGAAATAAAACCGTAAAAATTGCTACAAAAGTGTCTTTAATAACCCAAATTACAATGTACCATATACACTGTACAAAAGAAAGCCCAATTGATATGATCACACGCACGCACGCACAGTCTCACACGTGACTGTGTCAGGAGTGACTATCATATCATCAGAAAACAATGATCACTGGTGTGTGCGTGATCAGAGCGCATGCGTATAGCAACACGTGTTGAATAATGTCATTGGTCGATCAAAGGCGATGTGGGCGGTACTAATCCGTTGTAGGAAAACAATTCATGTGCTTGCGCCTTGCCGCGCCCCTGCATCCGTTCGGAGGGCACTGACGTTGCTGGAATACCAAGATACTTCGTTGGCGATCCTTGCGAATGATGGAAACCGAACGGCATTTGACCGCCACCAATGACATGGATCATCACTGAGCCTGGCTGGTTTGGTTTCAAAGACAATGACCGACTTAACACCTCCCTTTTTATGTCTTTCTTTTGAAACAAATTGTCACCTTGTCGGCAAATGTAATACACCAGAGAGCACGGTATCGGTGGGTAAATAAATGTAAATATTGGTGATATGCCAGAGATGGTCGGTGGCACATCAACATAATTACACAACAAAACCAATTTCAACACCACTTTTTTATTAGGACAACAATTAATGTGGACGTCCCCTATAATAAAATTCCCTCTATTAACACATCATGGTGCACACTCCAGTGCAGATATAAAGCAGCAGTTATTGTCACACTAATCCAATTACTGTGAACAAAAGGCAAACATTCCATCCTGAGCAGCTAGTTTGATACTTGTTTGTAGCATGCTGCAGCCAATCTATTTGGATACAATGTATCACAAACAGTTGGACAAAAGTGTATGGAAAATGTCCGTAAAATATTTTACAAAGGCGTTACCAGAGTGTAATCTCTTGAATAAAATTGCTCCTAAAAGTGTAAACATTACATTGTTCAATAGTCAAAGATCTCTGTTCACAACACTGAAATGGTAAGTCCCAATTTTAAAAAGTTGCTTACAGGTACTCGGAACCGAAAAATGGAACCAGGTAATGACAGTTTCGGTCGGGTATCCGGATAGCCGGATACCCGGCACAGCCCTAATAAAAACCATGATATCTACAAGCGTTAATTTAGCTTGGTCTTTAATCGCCCATAGCCATGACCCAAGAGGTATTGATCCTAATGTACAGACCAATCGTAAACTTGACAAAATTAAGTTGTTTTTATAGAAAGAAAGGCCTAACAGAAAGCGACAAACTCTAGTATTATTGCACAGTATTAACCCTAACCTTCCCAAATCCTCCAAAATCCTCTTTGCCAAAGTGAAGGATTTTGGAGGATTGAGGTTATTAGGCATACTTGCCTTTCCATGGTACATGTACATGTTTGTTATAGTGATTGCAAGGTCAGTGCTTGGGTCAGTGGACACTGTTTATTGCTCCATGCATGCAGGGAGGGTCCCTGGCCATGTACATGTATCACAGATTAGAAACACATGTGTGCATACATGTCATGTGTTTGCTTTACTACTGAAGGATTTTGGAGGATTCAGGTTATGTGTAAGCAAATGGGCCTAGGGAGTTAGGAAGGATCCAGGTTATGTGTAAGCAAATGGGCCTAGGGAGTTAGGAAGGATTCAGGTTATGTGTAAGCAAATGGGCCTAGGGAGTTAGGAAGGATTCAGGTTATGTGTAAGCAAATGGGCCTCGGGAGTTAGGAAGGATTCAGGTTATGTGTAAGCAAATGGGCCTAGGGAGTTAGGAAGGATTCAGGTTATGTGTAAGCAAATGGGCCTAGGGAGTTAGGAAGGATTCAGGTTATGTGTAAGCAAATGGGCCTAGGTAGTTAGGGAGGATTCAGGTTATGTGTAAGCAAATGGGCCTAGGGAGTTAGGGAGGATTCAGGTTATGTGTAAGCAAATGGGCCTTGGGAGTTAGGGAGGATTCAGGTTATGTGTAAGCAAATGGGCCTAGGGAGTTAGGAAGGATTCAGGTTATGTGTAAGTAAATGGGCCTAGGGAGTTAGGAAGGATTCAGGTTATGTGTAAGCAAATGGGCCTAGGGAGTTAGGAAGGATTCAGGTTATGTGTAAGCAAATGGGCCTAGGGAGTTAGGAAGGATTCAGGTTATGTGTAAGCAAATGGGCCTAGGGAGTTAGGAAGGATTCAGGTTATGTGTAAGCAAATGGGCCTAGGGAGTTAGGAAGGATTCAGGTTATGTGTAAGCAAATGGGCCTAGGGAGTTAGGGAAGATTCAGGTTATGTGTAAGCAAATGGGCCTTGGGAGTTAGGGAGGATTCAGGTTATGTGTAAGCAAATGGGCCTAGGGAGTTAGGAAGGATTCAGGTTATGTGTAAGTAAATGGGCCTAGGGAGTTAGGAAGGATTCAGGTTATGTGTAAGCAAATGGGCCTAGGGAGTTAGGAAGGATTCAGGTTATGTGTAAGCAAATGGGCCTAGGGAGTTAGGAAGGATTCAGGTTATGTGTAAGCAAATGGGCCTAGGGAGTTAGGAAGGATTCAGGTTATGTGTAAGCAAATGGGCCTAGGTAGTTAGGGAGGATTCAGGTTATGTGTAAGCAAATGGGCCTAGGGAGTTAGGGAGGATTCAGGTTATGTGTAAGCAAATGGGCCTGGGGAGTTAGGAAGGATTCAGGTTATGTGTAAGCAAATGGGCCTAGGGAGTTAGGAAGGATTCAGGTTATGTGTAAGCAAATGGGCCTAGGGAGTTAGGAAGGATTCAGGTTATGTGTAAGCAAATGGGCCTAGGGAGTTAGGAAGGATTCAGGTTATGTGTAAGCAAATGGGCCTAGGGAATTAGGGTTAATCTTAACTATTTTTGTGCATTTTCTAGGTTTTAATTGTGTTCAGCGCCTTAGAGCATGTATTATATGATTAGGGCACTTTATAAATGTTGTATTATTAGAAATAATTTGGTCTGAAACAAAGTTCCATTATTGCCAATTTGAATTTCCTAAATTCACATTTTTGAATATTTACAAAAAATCTGAATTCATTTCCATCATTGGTTTGTTAGTGACACAACATAATAAGCTGTTCACAGGTTGGTTATTTAATGTGTGTCTTGATTCAAAGAGAGTAAGCATACCGTCAGAAGAAGTTTTGTCAACATAACCGATGCTATTCGCACTGTACATGAGCTGTTGAGTACACATATTCATAGATCACTGTTGGTTAACCCCTTGCGTACGGCTGACGGCTATAGCCGCGGCTTGCGGAGATGCCACTGGGCCGGTGGACGTGTATAGCCGCGTTCCAACATGTACAGAGTTGATTGATTTTCCAGCTGCATTTGATGGGGGTTTCGCCTTGAATAGAAATCTTCAAGAAGGCTGATAGTTTGGTGAACCATATTGTTCTTGAATGGGAGTGTTGTATAATAGGTTGGGCTTTCGAGAGCTTTCTGAACACAGCTTTCAAGAGCTTTCTGAACACAAGCGCTTTCAAGAGCTTTCTGAACACAGCCCTTTCTATTTCAATGTAGGGGACTTCGCATGCGATGAATAGGGTATGCCGGTTTAGCTTGCCCGCTTATTGTTGGTCTATCATCGGCTGAACAGCGCAGTGTAATTATACCAGCACTCTATATCACGGCCGGGTTCGACCGGTGCTCCCCGGCCCCACAGATGTTTCTTGGTTAGCCGCACTGCCCTCACTCGGTAAAAAATAATACCGGCAAACCATCTAGCGGTCCATAATATTGCGTCGTACCCAAGGAGTTAATAGGTCGGCATTGTTTGGCATATTTTGCAGTTAATGTGCGTATGTGTACAATATCATTGGCTGACAGAAGTACATGCACGTACCATAACATACATGTACGCGCATAAAGTGTACGCATAAAGTGTACGCACAACGCTCATCACATGACGCCAACGTGGCCAATCATCAAGACACTGGGTGCACTTTCACCGCTGAGAGCCACGATGTGCACTGGCGGTCACCTTCCCTTGAAATGAAACAGTTTGTAAAATGCTTATCTGGCACTTACTGATATCTATTCTTTGCTCAAGTGGGAGCACTGTTGTCGATCGGCAGATGAGTTTAGTCAGCGTCGTAGCAGCAAGGAGTTGAGCATAAGCGGACTGTAAAATAAAAATGTCATTTCATATGTATGAGTGAAGACGAAGTAATACCAGCTACACTTACAATTAAGGCCTGTGACAATGACTAATTTCTTTGGTTCTTTTCTTTGAAACGTAGCAAAACGACTGTACATGCTTGTCAATCAAACGGCACGAATTGACCAATAAGGTTACAATAAACATGTATCGGACAACTGGTCTGGTCATGGCCTGGTCAAGCAATGCAGGATTATGAGGTCTTAAACTACATGTACATGTATACACTCGTAGTATACACCTTTAGGGGTGAATATAACCATACTTTGCCAGTTTATCATGAAACCCTTGCTCTATGGTAAAATGTTACTCTCGCAGTCCTTGCTCACCCAACACTTTCAAGTTAGGAGAAAGCCGTTTTGTTCATTTTTGACTTCACGGGTCGAAATTAACACAAGTGGATTTAGCAGTAGGACTACTAGCTGCTGGGGTTTGGATAGTCTGATGGGCTAGTGAAAAAAATTATATAAAAATTAAACTATATTTCAAGTTGTAAGTACAAAATACGAACTCCACGTTTCCACCTTTTTTCACGACTACTAAAAAATGTGAAGGACTAGTACAATTTTCACATATCTAGTCCTGTGGACTACCATCAAATTCAAGTTAATTTCTACCCCTGGATAAGCTTGGGCGATAACATGATAATATCGAATATCGCGATACCTTTTTTTATTCGATTGCAATATCGAGAACCTATTTAAGTTATCGAGATATTGGCAAATCGCGATTAAAAAATATATCGCAATTAAAAAATATATCGCGTTTAAAAAAGATCGCCATTGTGAGTCAAGTCAGGAATTCCATGGAAGCAAAATTACAACTGTCTTCTGGAATTGAGAAACAAAAGCGAACTCCTTCAGAAGTACATAAGTACAACGCAAACGAATTTGCAATTTATTGTGATGCTTGTAGAAGGTACTTACCTGTGGTTATCGGCTCTAAAGCAATCATGCGTGAATGAAAAATATAATCGTGATATTATCGAAAATCGCGATGTATGTTTGCCGATATATCGTGGATGAAAAAAAAATCGATATCGCCCAAGCTTACCCCTGGACTTAATGAGAATCTTAAAAGGACAGTGTCGACATGATCAACAGGGCATGAAATCGGAGTGCTAGTTTTAGAGTTTTTTTTTAAGGTCATATTACCGTTGCTGCTGCATAAATGAGCCAGTAATTTTCAGTCGCCGTGTTCATGTTAAACTGGGACACCAATTCCATGCACTGTTGAAAGTATCAAATAGTCAAATACATGTAGGTACACTATAGGTTAATAGGTTCTGTTACATACACGGCTTCTTTCGAGTAGCAGTTGGCACTTGCTCAGGCAATCGGGTGAGTTTGTGAAACTGACCAATGCCTTCTCTGCCTGGGCTCGTAGTCCGGTGTCGGTTGTCTCGTAAAGCTGTTTGCACAGCACCTCAAGCTGTGTGATCTAGCATACAAATGTAACAAATAAATTGAACAAACAAACCTGAAATAATACAGATTAACCCTCCTACTACTACAAGGGTCAAAATCAGTCAAAATGTTGATATTCTTGCCGAGGTATATCTAGTGCAATTAAAAAAATCAAACACTGTCAAACCTTAAATATAGTAAGTACATTTACAGGTCAAAATGAGTCAACCATTTTTGACTAGTAAAAGCATTGTCTGGTATTGTTCAGGGTGATCAAAATGACAGTAAAAACCAGTCAAAAATGCACCTGTGTGCACATTTGGGTCAACAGTCAAAACAGGCTGTTGACTGATTTTGACCTCTATAGTAGGGATGTTAGACCCAAAATTCAAACACCTTGTTTCTGTACAAAACTCATATTGATTAAAAGGGCAAAAAATATCAAACTTAATTTTTTTTTAAAAATTAACAAATTGATGAAACAGTTCAAAAGTTAAAGATTATTAAGTGATTAATATTCGGGGTCCTTCCTGAAAAAATGCAATGCCACTTTACTGTATAAGCGTGGCACCGTGAGTGAAAATGTCCATACTGATTCTTGTGTACTTTGTGTCTATTTTAATATGTTATATCTCCAAATCCATTCATATTAATACAACAATGACATTTTAAAGGCTGAACATCTTTCACAAATATTTGTGTTTTGTTCCGTAAGAGTTTACATAAAATATTATTTTTCGGGGATTTTTTTTTTTATATGTATTTCACGAGCCCATCACAGTTGGAGTAAGTTCAGTAGGCAGAACAGCCAAAAGGGCCAAGAATGGTGACCCTTCCAATCAATGAGTGCGTTACGGATCACGTGATGCATTTCATGCTATTCCGTGTAAAACTTACTCCCCGTACAGAGTTTTTAAATCACAAAACATTCCTATTTAAACACGTTATTTCTCACTTTATTATTCAATAATTTCCGATATTTAAAGATGGACTACAACGAGAACTCTCACATTAAATTGACTATCGAACCTTGTTTTTATGTTGTGTTCAGGTAACAATTTATTGTTGTGGTCATGTTTTCTCTTCATAATTTTGTTGCAATTTGACGAAAAAATTAGACCCGCTTCTTGATTTTAGAAATTTCCGCCCTGCACTGGTTCCTGACAAAGACCCATTGAAAATCCACTATGAAATCCCGATATAGTACCAGCGGACTTGTAAACCAGCGAAAAGGGATGACGTATAACCGCATGAGCACCGAGTAAACAGAAGCCATGTTACTTCCGTGTATATTATACATGCGTTTTCATCGTCAGCAGAAGGCATGAAGTTTTATGAAGCTTTTTTGACGTTGTTGTCTAACAGTTATAATGCCGACTTCATGTGTTGTTGGTGGATGCACTAGAAATAGTATTAAGAATCCAGAGACTCATTTTTTCAATTTCAGCTGGGATCCTGCGATATCAAAGGAATGGGTGAAGGATTCGTGAATAATACGAAAGGATTTCACCTTCATGCCAAAATTCCTGGATCCACCCTGCTGATATTTGCCTGTTTTTATCACTTTATCTGGCTCCCATGTATTTAATCTTTTATAATCTTTGCTATTGTTAATTTTAGGTTATTTTATTATATTTAAGGGCCGGGAGCATTTTATTCAAATGGATTTGGTGCTATATGCATGTCTTTTATATTTTTATTAATATTTGATTGAAGACAGAATGACATGGCCTGTACACATTTATTGTTATTCTATTCTTGTATTTTTACAATTTATTGCCACTGTACCTCAGAACAAGTTTTAAGTTTTATAGGCAGAAGTACATGAGATTTACCAACATGAGATTTACAATATTAGTTTTGTCACACTTCTCCTTTTGTGATGCAAAGCCAAAAAACCTAATTGAATTAGCTTTAATCCAAGAAAATCTGAACCTGCTCAGCAGTAGAGTTATACTGATTGTAAGTTTTTCCTGGGAAAAAAGAGCAGCAAGTGTGAAGCAATTTCAAAGGATTTCCAGTTAGGTTTAACAGAACAATGGCCAAGTTCCAAACAAGTATGTACAGGATTTTGATTAAGTTGTTTTCGTCATCAAGAGGCAACTTTTTAATTTTGATATTTTAACCTAAAAAATAAACTCAATTGTTGGTTGCAAATACATACATATTTTGTCTTGTCATTTATTCGAAAGTACTAAGGTGTTGTAAAATTTTCAGTTCTTGGCATCTTTCTGCCATACCGAATTTGTAATGTTTTACCATAGTGTATTGTTGGCAACATAAAATAAGTTTATTTCACATTAGTGCTCAAGTAATCAACTTCTCCCACCCCGAAAAGACACAAAATGAAATACACAGTAATTGATTCTGCCATTGATCATGGTTTTATGAGCACTTTAAAATAATTTGTAACTCCCTCAGATCATTATAACTAGGGAAGAATGTTACCAAATTTTAAAAAATAAAACAAAACAAATCGGCCTAATCCAGTGGTGGATCGAAAATCCTTTGTACTGTCCATCAGGGTTTGGGAGCGTCCTGCGGATTCGTCCATTACACATGATGGCCGTGGCACCCGGTCGAAGCGGCCACGAGACCCCCCACACCACCTCCCCACTTGCCGATATCCACCACGGCGATATCTACTGTAAAACACAAAAACCAATCAGACACAATCATACACATAAGATTTGTGATTTGCATGGTGGAATGTCGATATTGTTTACGTTAACACCATGTGAAACTGAAATGCTATAAAACTATAACCATACAAAAAGGCAATCATGATCCAAAAGTAAACAATTACATACATGTAATGCATGTACAATAAGATAGATGCTGCGATGGGTCAACCAGGTCATATTCAGTTGTGTGCAGTTACTCTGGAAGTAAACACCGGTGCTCATTCTGGTCAATCAAAAAGTAATCTGCTTGATATGCAGATCATTCAAAAGCAACATTGCTCTAAAATATTAATTGAAATTGATGGTACATTGGCTTTGTACATTCAGTCAACACTCAAATCACTTACTGGTCAAGCGTTCCTTCAACTGCATCTCTGAAGATACGCTGTTGCAAGCACTCCTGGGTGGAGGCAGATCGCATCAAACCAATCATGGATGGTAAGGCACTGGTTGGGATCATCACGTTGATGTCCAGCTGCGCATCATGTTCTCTGTCTTCTCAACTTCTTTGCAACATATACGGTTTGCGAGCAAGGCTGAAGAACACAATGTCCACACGAACACCTATTACAAAAAACAAGTTTGGAAAATATAATTTTATTAACTTTGTCATTGGGTTGCACTACTTAAAATTGATCTTGAAATACATCCCCATGAACTGATCAAGGACAGGTACATCACGAAGGAATACATTTTTCCATGGGCAGATCAAACATTTTATTGTGCAGGGGCTACAACCTTTGATTTGAAGGAAAGACTAAATGTCAATTATGCTTAAAGCATGATGGCAAAAGATCATGATTTTATTTGAATTTTTGAGCAGTGATTACTTTCCATCATGTCTTCATAAATACTGGCTAATATTGCCAACAAATCATAAAAGCATAAGACATAGTAGTTACCCCAAATTTCCACTGTACATGTATTGTACACATGTACATGTACTACTACATTATGTACCTTGGGGTCTCCATCATGTTCGTTCATGTTTTTGTCAGTATAGCCTACAACTATTTTTGTACAGAAAGCAATTGATCAAAGCGAAGCATCATTCAGTATTTCATTCATTAATCATTTGTGGGCTTACCAGTCTGTGTTTAGCCGTCTATCATCAGGATTTGGTTCGTAGGTCTTGACCTGGCGATCACCCGTCACCGGGCTTCTGGTCAACTGCAGGCGCGCAAGTGGCTCGAACGGTATGGTTCAGCGCCACGTGCCGACTTGTTCGTCGTCGCCTTCTCTCTTGTCTGGGAGCTCCCTCATCGCTACAGCTGACATCACTATCCTCAAGTGCCTATATGAAACTCCTCTTCCTCATCTATACTGTGATCTTCCCAATATTAGCTGCTATCGGACATTTTCGCTGTTTTTCGGTCTAGAAGATGTCGGCTTGTCCGCTGTTGTTCCGCATTGCATGTATGGTAAATGCATACAGTACACGATCGACTGTTGTGCGTGGAATTGGGTAACAAAGCGTCATGGGTGCTCGTCACACAGTATGAATTATTCATGAGTTGAGGGCTTTTGGTGAAACTGGGCTTTTCTGGAGTGGTAAACGGATCAAATTGAGTTTTTGCATGAAGGAACAAGTTTTATTGAATAATAATAATATGTTAGTAATCATTACATTTCTCGACGAAAACAACAATACAGCACTTATCATTATTCCGTTGTAGTCCATCTTTAAGTAAATAATGTTTGTTTGGAACTTCAAAATCTGTCACAAGCTTTGAAATTTTTTGGCGACCACATATCTGCTGTCAAATCCCGGCTTAATATCCCACACCGGCAAAATCAAGCAGGCCCCTCAAAATGTGTCAATCAAAGGTGATCCGATTAATTATGGATCTTAAATTTGGCGAAAATGCACAAAAGATATTTATAAGTATTTGTGTATACGATCAGTTCGAATAATTGAAAACTTGAAATATTAGGCATGGATTGAGAGCATAATTTCAGATTCGTACACAGCGTGGCTTGTTGGTAATCGCCGAGACTCTGTTCAGATGTATGAATGAGACTTCAAATATGAGCAATGTAGGAGTCCAGGATCACCTTTTGATTCATCGTCATTGCCGAGCTTCGCAGAACAACCGATTAAACGCTTTGGTGGTGAGCACTTTCACTCGATTTCAACAAGAGCTGCGGCAAGTGTTAACAATTGAACCATTTTCAAGCAGTACTAGTAGCACTTTTCCCGTTTTTTATTTTAGTATTAAAGGAAACTTAGTTTTATTGATAAAGTCTTCCTCTCTTCAAATCTGGACTCATAGTTGAAAACGAATGTATTCTTGTATTTAAAAAACGATTTTGAAAAGGGCATGTTTTTGCACTCGTACTAGTTTCTGTGTGTGTGTGTGTGTGTGTATGTGTGGGTAGGCCTCGGCAAGGTTGTGGGGACAGATAAGAAAAGGGCGACGAACCGCCCGACATCTGTGGGGACATTTCATGTCCCACAACATTTTAGCCGTAATTTGTCCCCACAACTGCGTCTCACAGCATGTTAATGTCCCCACAATTATGGTGCGTGACTGTGTGTGTGTGTGGGCTTACACACCATTCGTTGTGGGGTCCAAAACACAATGGAACAATGGTACCCCTAAGGTAACTATAGAAAATCTTGTACCCCACAGGAGAATTCTATAGGAAAAGGGATAATAGAAACGAACAAAGAATACCCACAAATCAATGTGTGTGAGGGTGTGTGTGTGTGTGTGTGTGGCTTTGAGCACTGGCGGCGTTATGGGGCAGAGAACAAAAGGGAGATCGGAATTACTTAGCTGTGGGGACATTTGTGTGTCCCCACATTAATTTGATCCTTTATATTTTGTCCCCGCGGATTGTGTGTGTGTTCAAGCACTGGCGCGTTATGAGGACAGAAGAACAAGAGGATCGAATTACTTAGCTGTGGGGACATTTCACTGTCCCTGGCTGTTTAATCCCAAAATCCTTTGTATTTTGTCCCCTAGCGCCCGTCTTGAAGGGATTGTGTGTGTGTGTGTGTGTGTGTTCAAGCACTGGCGTTATGGGGACAGAGAACAAAAGAGGATCCGGTGCATACTTAGCTGTGGGGACATTTTTGTCCCCACAACGTTTAATCCCAAAATCCTTTGTATTTTGTCCCCTAGCGCCCGTCTTGAGTTGTGTGTGTGTGTGTGTGTGTGCGTAGCTGTGGTATTTTAGATTTATTACTGGTTCCTGTGACATGCCTATCTATAAACTTCCCACTAGTGCAGCAATAGTAGGGAGGCTAATGAACCTGAAATATACAAACTCTGCATGTATAGGACTTGTATACATGTAGCCAGGCAGTTTCATGAAGAATTTAGTTGCTTCAATTCTTTTAAATGTCATATCTGGATAGAGCAAAAATTAGAAAGAAAATGGCGGTCAGCAATGGTCATGGTAGGTTAACCCTATGCAAATTGACGATTTTTTGTTGATTTAAATATTGTGGTCATTTGGAAGGCCAGTTTCATTTGAAAAGTTGTGACCCGAATTTTGCAACGTATCCTTGTAGTACTAACAAAGTCAATTTTTTCCTCCTATATATATACATTCATTCAAAAGGTTGCCCACACCCTGGTCTATATAGCATGTCCCCCTATTTATAACAAAAATGTCATTGAATACCAAAATCCACCACGTGCGTGACACCCCGATTCAGCGTCGTGACACCCGATTCAATGAGTCAAATCGGCGATCAGTGGTGATTTTTAATTTTGTTATTGCCGTCGGATCATTTTCCATAAGTTGTACTGTTTTCCGCCAATGTTACAGATTGGCAGACTGACCAATTAGATAAACCACGATGTAGTATCCATTGCTTATCGCACTAGAACGTCGATAGACTCTACCCCCTTTGAATTAGTATTTTACCATTAAAGGTTGGACAAGAAAATCGGTGGCTTACGAAATTCAGTTGCCTGTGTTTCCATAACGCAAAAGGGTTTCTCCGTCGCTGATTTTTTATGTTGCTCGACTGCATAATTTAATTAGCTCATAAAAATAGCATCCAGGAAAAGCATTGAAGCCTCCCAGCGTAACCCAGGCGTTAGCGATATTGCACCTATGTATTTCACCACGT
This sequence comes from Zoroaster sp. YZ-2022, assembly GCA_029582265.1. Classification (NCBI taxonomy): domain Eukaryota; kingdom Metazoa; phylum Echinodermata; class Asteroidea; order Forcipulatida; family Zoroasteridae; genus Zoroaster; species Zoroaster sp. YZ-2022. Next base: position 2,878,929 of record CM055827.1, on the reverse strand, counting down.
ACTATCGGTGCGTCAATGAACTTTTTCGGCAATGGGTCTAAATTCGACAGAAAAGGACATCAAAAATATAGCAGCCACCGCCAGTCGGTTTGCGATGAAACTGCCTAGTATATATTGTCGGTATTTTAAAAGGGTAGAGATATAGTATCCAACACGCCACTTTTTCTCATTCAATATAACCAATAAAGTAATCTTACCTAGGGTTTTCAGGTGAAAAATTATTCCTAAACCAATATGCTCAATATTTACATCAAATTAAAGGTCTTGATGAAAAGAAATACAATGGTTTTAAATCAAGAAAAAATCGGGACCAGTAGTTTTTGAGGAATCCTGTTTTATTTAATCAAGTATACACAGCATTCGATGAAACATGACTGTCCATACATTGTGTACATCTAATGTTAGCAACAAAACCGTTGAATCAGCCTACACACATTACGTGATACACACGCAGCGTTCGTGCTCGTTTCCCTCATATGAGCTTTTTGAGAAGGGTGTAAAAATACACTCTCCCGGCTCAAAACTTAAACACAATTACGGCAATCAAAACTTTTTCACATATGATAGAAAAGAGGTGTAAAATTCATTCAAACACCATGCTCTTACCTTTTAACAGATATTTCACCTCGAAAAAGCGGTGTTTACTTTTTATCTCTTCGTAACCCGGGTTTGTAGAGAGTAGTTATGGAGATCATTAGAACAAGCATACAGCAGGGTATGTCAAAGAGCCCTTTGACTCAATGGGGAAACCCCCATGTCCAATCACAAAAATATGCTCGAGCGCAGCAGCAGCTCGAAGTGGATACCCTCAGCAGAGTATGACAAATTTCTCACGGGCTAGAATCGCCCTATCTTCAGAGACGCTTAGCGATTGCTATTTTATGTACATTGTTGGATAGCTGAAACTTCCTATAAGCTTTCAATGAGCTATTACATGTAAGAAGATTCGACGGAGTAAAAGTAGCCATAGAATTTTGATTTAAAATTTTGATTTTTTTTTGTTGGGCGATCGCTCTGCGTGTGGAGGCTTGGGTCAAGCGCGTCTGAACTGACAAAACCCTAATGCTTACCTACCTAGTAAGGTGGAGAACATATGGATGATGATGGACATATGCACAAATTATTCCAGGATATTTATTTCGATGAAAAATCATGGGCATTTTTGGTAGAGCGATGACTTCCTCCAGTCATGTCAGTAGGGTTTTCAGTTTTGTACATCTTGACAGAAATACCGCCATCTGCATTACAACCATCGCCCGCCATAACAGCTATCTAAATTTTACCCAGTAATCAAAATTCATTACTACTTTTGCCTGTCAGGAATCTTTACATGTAATATCATTGAAACTTAATCTCAGCTATCAACAATGCCATAAAATACATCATGCTGATACGAGAATATCTTGGCCTGGGTTTTATGAATGAACCACTCTGGGTCGTCCTTGAGGCTGTCTCCGCATCAAAGTACATTGTGATTGACGTAGCGGGTTTCCCTATTGAGTCAAAGGCTATTTACTTGTGCCATGCTTGCTCAGATCTCACAGCAGCTACTCTAGGGCAACGGTTACATGAGATACGAAGTAAACACCGTTTTCGAGGTGATACAGATTTTCAAGTTAAAAGTGAGTGGTTGTGTCTGAATAGATGGGCCCTCTTTCTATCATATGTAAATTTTGAGTACAGGCAAGTAAGGTGTTTTAGTTTGAGCGAAATCGTATTTTCACTCTTTCAGGGAAGCTCTTCCATGAGGAAGCGGCGCAACTGTGCGTGTATATCACGGTGTGTGCTGATTCAGCGGTTTGTTGCCACATTAGGGATGTACAGTGTGGCGGATCGTTGAGCTTCAGCCGGACCTGCCGCCGCTGATTCGATTAAATAAAACGAGATTCTCAAACTACCGCATTCCGGTCTACAGTGTTAAAAACCGGTATATTTCTTTTCAGAAAGACCTTGATAATTTGATATAAATATTGGACGCAATGGCCAATAATTTTTTTCACCTGGCCCTAATATCGGTGTGATCTTGTCAACTCCCTAATAAAGCCCTGCGTTCCGGTAATATCGCCATGTTTTTGGCGCAGCGGGGGCCGGTGTTTATTTGAGCGTTCGTTGCCGTCCTGCGACCCAGCGCTGACCAAACTTCACGTGGGCATTCTGGGCAGCGTGCGTGAAGTTGCCGTCGGCTGGTCTGTCTAAATGTTCGAAAATAAACTGGTTGCTCACGTCGCTTTGTCGGTGTAACTCCCCGTGAAAGAACTGATGTGTTCTTCCTGATCATTGGACATACGTGTGGCTTTATAATAGGATCCTTCTATTTTCTGAAGCCGGTGAAGGGGAGATTTTTTAAAGTGAAATAAAGTCAAAAACCATGAAAAAATTAGTTTTCGGTAGTTTTCGCTATCTGTACCCCAAGAAATCGATATGGGGGCCTAATTAATGACTAATAAGTAATATAATAATAATTTTAACTGGTTTAATCAGTTCAGTGATCTAAAAAAATTCAAAAACCATTATAAAAGTGGCAGATCAGATACTGACATTTCTTTTCCAGAATTTTAAATCGCTTACAAAATGGCCAGGTATACGGAAGATGTATCCAGTGATTGGTAGGTATTTTTGTTTATTGTGTTGTTACCTACTATAGACTGTAGTGTTCCGGCCTAGCTGGCCTTCAGCCTGCCATGGGCATGGGCTGAGCATGCAACTTGCACAGTAACTGACAGTCATAAACCGTTCGCCCTTTCAAAATTTGTGCTGCAAACTTCCATCGAAATAGTTAATGTTTTATTAATAATCCGTCAACTAGTTCAGATAGGCAATACTGTGCACAATGCTCCTTCACAAAACATTTAGAGACATTTTGGTTGTTTGACTTCCGTTTAGGTAAAATGAATAACCCTCATAATATTTCAAACTCACCTGCTCCAAATCCGCCATGTTGACGATCTGACGATGTTTTGATTAAACGGTACCACGACTGCATGGGGGCGCCACTCTCTCCTCTCAGCGTTTATTCTTTTAGGCCCCTAAAAGTCGGTTTCATGGTCGTCGGTCGGCTTCAAAACCGATGCGGTGAGGCGCTTTTTGTTTGTCTTTGTTTTCTTTTGTTTTTTTTTGCCAGCGAGGAAATACGTAGTATGCGATTGCGCCATCACGGGGACCACATTTCCATATACAAAATATGGTATTGGCCTAAGCGAGGCCTCCTAAATCAGGCAAACATTCCTACTCCCTATTATGTGAAGAAGTCATTTAATTAAAACACAGCAGCACAGCAAATTTCAATCGATCCAGCAATTTTGGCTGCAATTGGACATCGTTTCTTGCTTCCCCCAAAAAACCCCAAACAAACAAACAAACACTTTAACACCCCAACAAACACCCCGACAAACAAACAAACAAACAACAACAAACAATTTAAAAAACCGACGCGCGATCGAGCCTGATGAGGCGACGCACGCGCGAGACGAAAACCGGAGAAAGATTTACCAAAAGAAACAATTTCAAGCATTTTATTTTCTCGTATAAAATTGACCACACAAGAGAGCAGGGTGCAGTTAATTTATCCCAACAAGTCTAGTCAGACCTTATTTCACTTACTCTGGGCTACCCACTGTATGCAGTCATTCTTTCCACCCGCGAGCAGATACCCGCGGCTGCAATTTTTTTGTAGGCCTGCATAATGGTCACGTTGATGGGTCACGTGCTAAAGACGTTCATTGAGCAGAAGAAATAACCGTAAAGTAACATACCCCTTTGCTCGATGATTTATTACTTTCTCAATCAAATATATTGATAATGAATAGAAGGCAAACAATTTACTACTATGATTCCAGTTCGCATGTTTGAACTACAGGGTGTACTCTCAACTGGTTTTATTTTGTATAATTGTGTCTTGTGTATAATCGATTGTATCATTTGAATATGTTTTGCATTTTTAATGTTTGTTACGTTTTGCTAACTGCTTTTTCCGTAATAAATAATAAATAATTTTTAAGTGCCCGTTTTAAGCCTGCTATGCTTCACCTCGGTTCTGGAGACTGTCAATGTATTTTCAGTACTGGGTCCATTTTTGTATAATATTACATAATTAGTCATGAACACTCGAACATGCCAATGGGAAAAATATAAATGTTCTACTATAAAATCATCAATCACGACGCGTGGAAACGGGCACGTGATGCCAATCCTGCTAAGCTCATGTCATCAATCACTCGTCGTGCACAGTGCCTGTGTGTACACCTAAAGTGGAAATTAATGTTAATGTGGGTAGGCTGCGAATAGGGTGTACATGATGGAATTCCATAATCTGCCATTCTAAACATCGCCCGTCGCCCTTCTAAACGTCGCCCGTCGCCCGTCACCGTCGCCCGTTGCTTGCCCGTGCGCCTTCGTGTGACCCGTCGCCTGTCGCCTGTGCGCCTGTCGCGCGTCGCCCGTCGACCGTCGCCCGTCGACCGTTGACCGTCGACCGTCGCGCGCGTCGCCTTCAATGTGATTGATCAATA
>CM055827.1:2831930-2873921 GCA_029582265.1 Zoroaster sp. YZ-2022 | reverse complement strand
GTGTGTTCCCAAGTCAAATTGAAAAAATCATCTCTTTATAGGGTGCACCCACTAAATAGTGAGAATTCATGCGCCGAGCTATTTATCATAAAATGTATGCCCTCAAATTTTTCTGAAAAACAAAGATTTGAGGCCCATTCATTTGATGGATTGTGTAATAATGGCCATATCATAACCCGGGGTCCTTGGCACCAACTGTGAGTATTTTGGACACACTAGGCCCTGAAAAAGTGGTCTAATTTGATTTCAAGCGTAAGGCCTTTTTCCAAAATGGCTGCTTTTTCAGTGTCGGACGTTTTCACTACTGTAGAGGTGGTTTTCATTGGGATGAGAATAACTCCTGGAAACCTGGACTTTAGAAAGTAAATAGAGAAGAATATAAAAGGTTATATATCGATCAATATTTTTTCTTTTGGTTTTAAAAACTGTGGGACTTCTAAGTATTTTTTAATGATTTTTGAATATTTTGTATTTAGCACTGTTTACTATGGCAGTTTATTTAGTGGGGTGCACCCTTCAGCGATCACACAGTGATCCACCATTTGTCAACCATCAGTCCGCATCTGTGCACACATGCATTATATATTTTGCTCGCTTTGTCCAAGGACAAAATATTTAATATGTGTATTTTTATTCGCGTTACTATCAGGATGACCTCTTATCACCTTATTGGAATTAGTGCAATTGCTTCACGATGCATTCCTACAAATGTCCTATTTTTAAAATACATACCGTTCCCCGTCTCTGACAGCGTCCACAATGAATAAAGCCACTCCCAATGCATCGATGACAAGTCTAGAAATTTTTAAAAATTACATATCATTCATATTTTTCTTTATGTTTTCTCTTAGATGGACGGACCAACTTATAGTCACTATATACACATTAGGCAATCTCAAAACATATAAAGGATCATAACTTTAATATTACCAAAAATTATTGGTGTAAAGTTGATGATGGTAGAAAACATCCCATATAAATACTTGTATCTCGGGTGCAATTGTTTGCGTAAAATTAGTGAAACAATTTCAAATATCAGAAGTTATCAGAAGACAGAAATTCCACTTTAATTGACTGAATATACAAATAATTTGAATCAGGTGTGTGATTTGACAAAAGTAAAAAGTCCTGAAAAATGGGTAGCAGGTCTGGGTCTTCCTTTGGTCTAGAGGACAAAGCCCCTGAACCTTCTGCATGTTTAATTTTGGAGGATTTATAGACTCTCTATCCCCACAGACAAGAAACAAGAGTAAGACTAATTGCGGTGACACCATGGTGTCACCGCAATTAGTCTTACTTATCATCCTCACCATGCAAAGCTACAAGTTTTACCTAAGAAACAAGAGGTTTGGACACAACAGCAGCTACTTTTGAGAGATTTGTAATAAAACCAGAAATCAGGAAAAAATCCTGAGAAATCACAGTCCTGCTGAATGTATTTTCTCATGAGAGAGAAGGGAAGCTTGCCCTTGAAAATGGCGCAATGTTACTAACAGTATTGTTATTATGCTGAACAAAGACTTTACAAGTTTAGCTTTGAGCGTACTTTAAGATACGATGTATGCGGTACTTCTAGATGCTTCTCATGAGTCACAAATAACTCATTAGGATGACATTCCATCGACCATATCGGCGGTGGTGTGCCGTTCAGAGGTCCATCGACGCCACCCCCTCTATATGGTGCAAACTTGCGAGATAGCATTCGTGTTTCGTTGAAGGTTTCCAAAAAATACTGCAAAAAAAAAACATATCACGCTCACTATCCGAGGTCCAATTTGGAAATTGTCAACATTTCAAAGGAAGTGCAGAGACTACAACATTCTAAACCCCCCCCCCCCAACAAATTAGTACTTTTAAACATTTTCCCCGTCAGTCTCTGCATTTTAAACTGCAGGTATAAAAATCAGCATTTTCAAAGACATACACGACTGGTAATTAAAGGGGCATCCTCACGATCAACAGCTAGGGCATGGAATCAGAATGCTAGTTCTAGATTAACTCAGTGACTGCCATGATAAGGTCATATTACCGTTGCTGCTGCATAAATGAGCCATTAATTTTCTGTCACCGTGTTCATCTTAAACTAAGACATCGATTCCATGCCCTGTCGAAAGTCTGCTCTGATCGTGACGATACTGTCCCTTTAGCCCCCCCTTTTCCCATGAAATACTCTGTCACGATATTTCCACTAAATTCCTGGTTGTTTTATACAAAGTAAGATTTAGTTGTGCATTTCTCGTTTCACCCCTAGATAGATAATCAATAATCGATAACTGTCAATCGCGACGTTCGTCCAATGCAGTGCAAGGTTAGGTCACGCTAGCCAATCAAGTGGCAGTCCCCCCAAAACCCCAAAACAAACTGTTACGTCTTATGTTATTGTTACCGGCCATGGGTTTTGTTCAAAACAATACATCAGGTGCTTGATTAAAAGAGTAGCATTTGATATTAAAAGATCGAAGGTGATGTGATGACTGAGTGTGTGTTAGAGAGAGAGAACAAAATCCGTTTGTTCAGAGTGAAGACGTGAGAGTTAAGAGGGTGCTTGATGACCAGGATCAACGACCAGCAACCTTAAAACTCAGGAGGTTGAGTTGATACTCAAGATTCGGTTAAATCTGCACCGACTTGTCCCGATCTCGGCCCTTTGGCAAAATTCAGTGCCAAAGCTGCAGCCACCAACAACAAAATCTGTCCAGATCACAGCAACCCTCAACCAAGCAAGACACCCAATCAAAACAAATCCCATGGCCATTGGTAGCGGTCCTGAGGTACGAGTAGCCCTTTATCCTGCCGTGAAAGACGACAAAATTACCGAGGCAGCCAGTCATCAGATGTAACTATAGACGCCTGCCGTAACTATAGACACCTGCCGTATAGTAACAAGAAAGAATGTAAAGTAGTCTATATTATGTAACATTGAAAAGCTTAACGCATTCCTGCGGAGTGAGGTCTGGAAACTTTAAAAGAATAGCCTAGTACATTCATCACGGTAGCCAAGGAAAATATAATAGAGCCAATAAGAATTATTATTCAAAAGAAACCTTATAACCTTGTAAGAAACTTATTTGAGAACATAATTTCATATTAAAAATGAAAACTATAAAATACCCCATAGGGATTGTGCTTATTACTAAATTGATTTATTTGCGTACTTTCTGTGACAAATAGAGTGATTATTGTGTAGTTTAACCAGTTGACGTCGGGAATTTTTTTTTCTTTTCTGGTCCCCCGTGCGGGTTTATTTTCAGTGAAAAATCTGAAAAAATTTCTAGCCATTAATAATTTTTTTTGTCAATGAAACTAAGTTCGGACACCCAAATAAACACCTTTACTCATTGACATTTCGAGAATTAAATGGCTAGTTTTTTAATTACGGTTGTGTTTGTTCAGCACAATTGGACCGTTGGCAAGCTCCGAAGCAACGGCCTATTAGCGACCAGCGCCCGGTCGAAAAGACGGCATACCTGGAGAGAGATCGAAGGCCTAGTAAACAATGGATTAAATCCGTCTTTACAAATTCTTGGCTTGTACGTCAAAGGAACAGGTCTTGGATAAAGGGATTAGGCAAAAATCAATAAAAAGAGTGAACTCGTTCAGTGTTTGCAGTGCATTTTGTCCGGGGCCACCGAACCGTGACCCCATGGACTCCGAGAAACGATTGCGTGTATACAAGTCAGCCGCCATGACGGCACGCCACGTGTGGCGTGTTGACAAGTCTCCCGGTAACACACACGCTCTCCGATCCGCTGTACAAAAAAAAATTGCGTGTATACACGGCCTCCGAAGCGAACTGGTTAAAGAATTAATCCCTTCCACGTACATGTACGTTCTGTGGCAAAGTTTAGCTTGTGCACATGCGCGACTTCAAGGCTTATTAGCATACTAAGTAGGCGATGTAAACAAACGAGGTTTTCGCGGTTTTTTTTTGTCATCACTGTTCTGTTAGCCGCATTATTCATGATTGTATCAGTATATTGACCCTTATTATGTTAACAAGGCTTCTTTCACGTCATGTTGAGTCTAATTTCCACAAAATCCAAACAGAAAATCCCTGCGAATTTGTTCGTGGATAAAATAGTCAACTCGGGGACATTTTTGTCATTGGATATTAAGGCACTTCTGTTTGGGCTATAAAAACGATGTTAAAGTTTTTAGGGAAGAATCAAAAAATAGAAATGATTTATGAGGGTATGAAGTTCCCGGATGTGTAAACATTGCGTTACTACCATTTTTCTTTTGGTAGTGACTAGAGTCACTAGACGTTTGCATATGTTGAAAATTCTGTTGTTACCCCTGCCGCGATTTTTTTTCTGCAAACAAGAATTGCCATCCCGCGATATTTCAGCCAATCAGATGTCTTATACATATTCGTCATCTTAAATAACGTGCCATGTGATTGGCTGAAATATTGTGGGATGGCAATTCTTGTTTGCAGAAAACAAAATCGCCTCCCGATTGATGTAGTTTGTAAAGCAAGGGAATCATTTTAATAATAATAATTAATTTTCTGATTAATTTATGTTATATCACCATATCACTACAACTATTTTAGATTTTCGCTTCGCTTTTTAGGCTGAGCTCATTTGTCTGTTTCCACAGATTCGACAAAGTGCTTCCAGAACAGTAAGACAATGCTCCATTTTATAGTTTCTAAAATGCCCCAAAAAGGGAAAATGTAGTAAGAAAGTGTAAGCGTGTTTGTAAATTCAAACCATTCATCTCGTGAAACCCATTTTCCAATTCTTCACAAAAACTTTTGAAACTGAGAAATTATGGATTTAAATTAAGTGTTTTTTAACCCTTACTTTTTTTTAAAAATAATTACCTTAGCAACCAATTTCTGGTCCATTACACATCTTCTTGGTAGTTTTGTCACTCAATGTGCTTGTGCGTCGTTTATTCATGAGTTGGAGTGTTTGTAACGTCAATTTGAAGGAAAAGTTATTTAAACTCGGCGCGCTAGAAAGGGTCAAAGTTGATTGTTTACACGAGGGAGACCTCTGTTGTCAAGGAATGTTGCAGTACCGCGGGAACTGAACTTGCCTGCGCGGGTACCAGCACGCTGGTGCACGATTCTAAACTAAATATTGCAGGGCCAATGGGAGCAGAACGTACGTGCTTCACATTCAAAATTGTAAATAGTGTAATTATAATATAATGTTCATGGAAGTATAAGAATTGTGTCCATGTTTCCCCTCATTTGTGTTTGCATTTGTAAGTGATTCTATTGGACCGGTCTCACCATCATTAGAAAAGAAATTTATAAAATTCAGAGTTCGGTGGTGACGCTCTCTGTGATACCTTGAAAAAGTTAACACTTTTCTTGAATAATTATCACACATTCTTTGTATAAGGGAGTTTGAGATGCTATAGATACAAACAAAATTCCCTTTAATATTTAACCTACTCTTGACCTCATTTCATAGCCATTCCGAAGGTAGACATTACATACTATGAAGACAGTTATTGATATTCGAAAATCCATGAAAACTCTATGAATCTATGACAAATGTATATATATTAAACATAATGTTCAAACTTACATGAAGAGCTTGAGTTGGTGTAATCTTGTTAATTGTCATGTTCTTAGCCGGCCTTGAACCATAACAGCAGTGCTTGTCAACAAAAGCCAAGATGGCCGCCCTTACGGCTTCTTCTCCTATACAGTCTTTCCTGAGTAAATCATTTGAATTAGTTAACAATAAGTAACGTCAAGACTAGATTAAAACAAGAGCATTAGACATCAGGTTTACCATGCTATACCCACTTTCTACACAACTCTATAAGGCTCTTTTACAGGAGTGCCCATAAACAGTATACGTGACAGAATTTGTTTAATTCTTCTGTTCAATGTACTCTTGGTAACTAAAGTAGGGAAATGTTATTGAAGATTCAAAATGACATCACCTGTTCTGCTATGATTTGTTTACTTACTAGTCAAATATTTCTTGTGGGCGTTCACTATCTGATGGAGGCTCATAGGCAGGGGGAGGGACAGGCGGTCCTTCAATCAAGAAAATGAGATTAATATAAAGTCATCCACTAATCACTTTGTCTTGAAATTTGAATGAAATTTATTTCCTGATGAGTATTTGTACATTTTGCACGTATAGAATATTCAACCATGGACCAATTGACAAAACCCTCAACGTCACCAACAAAAAACCCAAATTGTTATTTGGGGATCATTGTCACCCAGGGTACTCCCCCATGGTACCTAGGCAATCACACAAGTACCCAAACCTGTATAGGATTGAGATTGCCTAGGTACCTTTGGGGAGTACCCTTAGTATGACAACGGCCCCTTCTGCCATATATATCTTACAGATTTATTATGCTATAATTTGAGCAGAAGAATGTGCATACCTGTAATAAGCAGTGATATGAATTATTTAGCCAATGTATTTACACAGCAGGACCATAATATTTACAACATAGTGCAAATTTATCAATGATTCAAGGAAAGATTACCTAATAATCTCACCATTATTGAATACCACTGACTCGTATCCTGGCACAGGTTTTAAGTCCCTGATATCTGGATTACATGTAGGACCTGCACCCTCGGTAGCATTTTCATCATCGTCTGGGTCAGAGTCGGAGACATTGTCTAAGGAGTAGGAAACTGTGTTTACATCAACAGCATCAGGCTGACACACTGTGAAAATACGGAATTATTGAAACTATAGGAGTCTTTGATATTTAATAATAATAATAATAATAATAATAATGTGTGGATTTATATAGCGCACGTATCCACCAACTAAGTGGTGCTCAAGGCGCATTATATTATTATCCCTGCTCATAAGGCTCATAAATCATTCCTGAAACCATCTCAGCTCCCTGGGGAGTATACAACTCAATTGCTGCCATTTCTAGCGCATATAGAGCAAACCAACTCTGCCTTCACAGGTACCCATTTAACCCCTGGGTGGAGAGAAGCAATTGTGATTAAGTGTCTTGCTCAAGGACACAAGTGTCACGGCCGTGATTCGAACCCACATTATGTTGCTAACACCAGAACTTGAATCCGGTAAGCTAGACCGCTCGGCCACGACACCCCATATTTGCATATTTGTTAATCATTTTACATCATACAAGGGACAATATTGTCACGATCAGAGCAGACTTTCAACAGGGCACGGAATCGGTGTCCTAGTTTGAGATGAAAAGAGTGACTGAAAATAACTGGCTTATTTATGCAGCAGCAACTGTAATACGACCTTATCATGTGGGGTATTATTTTCAGTGACCGAGTTTATCCATGGAGGTAGATCTAAAACTATCACTCCGATTCCATACCCTGTTGATCGTGACGATATTCATTAGGGATTTCTATCATCCAGCGGTTTATTTGCTTCTTGTTCCACTCAGAAAAAGGCACATCCTTTTGGATATGTGTAACTTTATTTACATTGTAATTACCATGTCAATAAACTTATCAGATAGTGAGTTAATCATACTTACTAGCTGACTAAGAGTTTTCAGAGGAAAATAAACACAAGAAGTTGTTCAAATACATCCCTACCATGTGAATATTGAAAGCAGACCTGCTGTCACTGCAACCGCCAAATTATGTGCACTGTGCATGTGGTGCGCGCATGGTTATAGCCTACTGGTACTTCATTGTTATAATAGTAACAGTGATACGAAAATAGATCCAACAAAAAATAGCAATAATTTAATTTAACTACATCTTTGGCTTTTCACATGTGAATATACACATTTAATTTAAATATATTTTTCTATAAACAATTTTCGACGCAGCTCCTATCTCGATTATAAAGGTGTCTTGGTACTAGACTACTATTCTTATTCTCTGTCTATAGTTAGGCCTATCAGGTGTGTTCAGGTGGTTATCACATTGGAGAATGCTATGATGTTTTGTGCATTGGTATACATTTAATGCACACATTGTATATTGCACTCAACCAATTTGTATTGGAAAAGGGCAACTTTAACAGACTGAATGGATGAATTCCCTATAGCAACAACAGAATTTGAGTCAACTCATACACGTGCCAACTCATACTTTGGCCAACTCGTACACTTACCAACTCGATCATACTTCTGCCAACTCGTACTTCTACCAACTCATACTCAACAGGACGTCAACTCGTATGCACTTGCTAAATCGTACTCGATAGGCCCAATAAATATTTTTATGAACTTTTTTTTTTTACGCGGCGACTTTTTTTTTTTTTACGCGGCGACTTTTTTTTTTTGGACGGCGACTTTTTTTTTTTACGCGGCGACTTTTTTTTTTTGGACGGCGACTTTTTTTGGGGGGACGGCGACTTTTTTTTTTTACGCGGCGACTTTTTGTTTTTGGGCGGCGACTTCCGGGTTGTTGAGTGTTTAGGGATTCCCGTACAGGTTACTCACGCGCAATGCGCTTAACTGATCTACTTCCGCATTTGTACTCTAACGACTGCATGGCAGCACGATGAATCCATACTTCCCAACTAACGCATTATACATATTGTGGGGTAAGAGATAAGCACTATACTATAGGCCTATACAAAAATTATGCTAATCATGTTTAACGTTAATGCTAATCATGAACATTTATTATTTAAAATTGCTCTGATGAGAATAATCTTTTTGGTTTCATTCTAAAGAGGGCTTTGGGTTTGCTTGGCTGCTGGGATGGTAATGATTTTCCTCATTTGTAAAGTTTGGTGGCCCTGTATTAAAAACAAGACGGGCCATAATGATAAAATGTTATTTGTTAGGTTTACTAGTTAGTGGTGTGTCCCTTTTTTCAAGAATTTACCTCTACCCTGCACTCCTTTATTTTGTTTTGGTTGTATTTCCCCTTGTGTTTCTATAGTAGTAGTATTCCAAATTAAGTAGTCTGTACTGGTCGCAGTTTATTGTGCACACAATGCATATCTGAGGTGCGCCCTCTATATTGTAACAATGAATCTGCTTACATGATTATGTTTTATTATTCCTCATGTTTCATACAGTAAAATGGATGAGATACTATCAGCACTCGGCTTGGAGCACATAATAGATACATTTGCAGTGAACCAGGTGAGTCACACATTCTCCAAGTGTAGCTGTATTTTTTCCACTTGAAGTTGATTAGCCTACTATTTATTGTTATCTAGAAGTGGTGACAATCCGACACTGGTCTGTTGCTCTGTTGAAACCTTTGAAATAGGGAAGAGACTGAGTCTACACAAAGATGGAATGGTTATGAGATTGGGAGGAAAAGTTACTGCCAGTTTCTGGGAATGTTCTATAACCCTCAAAGAACCAGGGGCGGAATCCACCCCCATTGTGATAATGTGGCAGTGCATTTTCCCCCCATGTTAAGCCTATAGGCTTTATGACTTTTTCGGCTGACCTTTTAGCCCTATTTTGACTGACTGAGGTGAGAAGGTCATAAAAAGCCTGGCTCTTTGAGGGTTAAGGTCAAGTGATTCCTTAGTCTCAAGGTTAAGAAGAGGTGACTTTCAGAAGAAAATGACATTGTTCTTATTGCGGAGTATTAGAGTAAAAAGTAGTATATAAGTTTTGAGGCTTTGCATGGTGGAATATCGATATCGTTTCGGTTTGCGGTAACGCCATGTGTTTATCTCAACTAACGTGAAGCTGAGATACAGGTTCTGAAAAGAACCGTATCGCACAACTCGTATCTCAACCTTCGTTAAGTGAGAAAGGTTCAAGGGAGAACCAATTTCGGGCAACTCGTTTTTCTCTACTGTCGCTAAGTGAGAAATATGGTTCAGGGAGAACCATGGGGACTTCACGGGTTAATATGGTTCAGGGAGAACCATAGGGACTTCACAGGTTATTCTTTACGTTTCGATTAGCCTGCTCTAATCTTCTTCAGGAGAAGATTAGGCAGGCTATCAGGCGTGAAAATCTTCCCTGATTAACCCGTAAGTCATGTTCTCCTGAACCATATTCACTGCGTGAGAAAACGGTATGGTCTCCTGAACTACTCGCAACGAGGTTGAATACAATGTGATACGGTTCTTTCAGGCTGTATCTCCTTCACGATGAATAACCTGGTGTTACAAATAAACGATAAAAAGTAGTATATTTTTAAATATGTACATTGGTGGCACAGATGCCATTTTTTTGGAATGCAGTGCTGGCTTAAAACAATAATTCTTTCCATCCAAGTTTATTGCCAATGTTCACTGTATCAATATTTGTTTCATAGGTCAGCCCAAAAGAAGCCGTTTGTTTAACAGATACCGAGTTTGGGTTACTTGGTGTTTGCAAAGTTGGAGACAGAGTCAGAATCAAACAAAAATGCAAGGAGAGCATAGACAGTAAGTATGATTACTGCGTTCGATGGAATGGATAAATTAACCATGCAATCACCAAAGCTGCACTTTATCTTTTAACAGGCAACTCTCACCCTTACCAACTCGTAATCTTTGTGTTGTCTCTGCTGCCGCTCGCCGATTTTAAAGTAATATGAATTAATTGTATGAAATATTTCAAGGGTTTGCTTTTCTCTCAAAGTTATCATTTATTAAAGTTTAATAAAAACGATTTCCTCTTTGGAAATTAAATTTTGTTCCCCACCCTGGAAGTAGATAAAGTGAATTAATATTGGATTTTATCCTGTAAAAGAAGTGTTCTAAAAAGACTTCTTTCTACAAAGTTTGTTTAATATAGGCCTTGATGGTTTGGGGTACGAGTTGGCAGGGGTACAAGTTGGCTGGGGTAGAAGTTGACCTGTTTCCCTTCACATAACTAATAAGTACATAAAAAACTACTTTTTGATGCTTTTCATGAAATGGAACCTCATCTTTAAACATTTTAAAATATACTGTGCCAAGGTATGAAAAGTCATATTCCAACTTTCATTATTTGCATATTCCCATGGGATAGTGTTTTATCCACAAATCACTTGTAAGCCACTCACATAAGTTATTACAGTGCACATATTTTGGTGGTCTGTTATTCATTCCTTGTCATCTCTTGTTTTATCTTCAGAGCAATCAAGTGCTCTACCTGTAGTTCATAGACTAAGGACCATGTTTCAAAGCAAGCGGCAACAACAACCATCTGGAAAGACCAAGTCCAAAACGCTACGTATCCAGACAGGGTGGAAGCATAAAGATAAAGATGGAAGTACACACAAGATGGTAACAGCAGCAAAAGGTGGTGGATCTTTGAAACTAGATGTGGAGCGAGATGCTTCATTGGAGACTGTTCTGGAGCTTATTCAAAACGTGTATTTCCCAGGCGGAATCAACAAAGCAAATGACTTATTGCTGAGTGATTTGATCTCCAAACTTTCCACCTTTAATGGAGAAGAGCTTCCAAAAATAATCAACGGAAATCCTTTTTCCATGGGCGAGTTTTTCACATACATTAAGACGCATCCTGTCCGTGTGTATCTTGAAACTACTTTCATGGAAGAGGTATTGTGAAAATACATCAATTATTTGCTAAACTTGTAATGGCCTCTCTATATGTAATGTAGCATTGTGATTGGATGATAAATTTACAAGTTGTGTATTCACTCTCATAAAATAATTGGTCTATTGTTATTTTATACAAAGAGTCTGTTTATTGAACCTACAATCGTGCATTTTATGAATTACATGTATAAGTAGGCCTATATAAACACTCCCATTCTTTTAACAGATGTTCTCATCAGATGAGGAAAACGAACTTCCCGAAATATTTAGACGAACTAGAACAACGTGCAATGAGGTTTGTATTTGTATTTGTTTATAATGAAAGAAATTAACATTTTAAGAAAATGAGTTTGTTCTAAGAAATATTAAACAGGTAATCTTAATGGTCATATCATATTTATATGTTTTAATGTAAACAATATTTGGACAGTATTTTGTGTGCTTATTTGCTTATACTTTATTGTTTATTTTGTTGACAGGGTGCTGACAGCATAGTTGAAGGAACACAGTCACCGATTATACAACCAAATACTCCAACAGTGACATTCATGGTAATAGCATTTCCCAAATTTAGAACATGGACTCCACCTGTACACCATTGATAATTTATCAAAAGTTAGGCCTTATTGTCTGACATATGAAAAATAAAATCGGTGTTATTACATTCGAATAGATTTCAATGAAATTTGATTTTGGTTTTCTTTATTAAAAACAACCGTCAGTCACAATCCTCAGTAGGAACATGTTTTCATCATGTTTTTGGGATACTTTTGTGGGCCTGTTTTTATACTGTTTTCAGGAGGGACTCAACATTTTGGGATCCTAACAGCCATTTGGTGCAGTGCAGTCAGAGGAAGCATATTATGTTGTATTGCTACAATCAAGGATGAAGGAAACCTCCATCCTACAATACAACATTTTATAAACAATTTAAAATCAGAGGTTCATGTTTTATACTGTTTTCTGTGATTGTTTTAAAATTATGTTTTAAGTATATAAAAAGTAAAAGCTTGTTTTCCCCCTGTCAATATAGCCTTGTAGCTATACTGACAAGACTTTAGATTTTAATTCCCAATTTGTGGGTTTTTGTGCAAATGAACTATCATATGAGAACAAAAATGATGTTATCCTCCTAGGCAGCAATTCAGAATTGTGGTTCAGGTTTGTGAAAGATTTTTTCATTTTCAAAAGGTAGTTCTAGACATTGTTGTGAATTGCCTTGTTAGATGTGTGTCTTAGATAATAGTCGTAAATAATTAGAGGTAACCTAAGTTCTTGGGCATTTTATTTTTCTTTTTGTTTACATTTCCACTGCTGAATTCCTATGAACTCACACAACATCCCCCCCTTAACTTTATTACACAAAGACTGCCAACTTAGTTTTAAGCCATCAAGCATAGATATTTGATAAAATATGTAAAGTTGCACTTTAAATATAATTTGTAAGCATGCATATTGTACAAAGTGTTTCACCTATATGTACTTTCAGGCAGCATCCACATCCTCACAAAACAACAGCCCTTATAGTAATTACATGAATGTGATTGAGGATGGTGATGACACAGAGGATGAACAGACCATGCATGTCTCACATGCCATCAATTCTACTGCTGAGGCCTCTGCAGAAATGTAAGCCCATTTGGTTACTAAACACATTTTTACTAAAAAGATTTCCCTTGCTTTCTTCTTCTCCTCGAACCTTCTCACCAATGTTTTTCATACAGACTTTACTTGACATGTACATAGACCTCAACTTGTAAATTAACCTGTAGATTAACTGTTTAAATGTGTCATCAGGTGTCAAATTACACTATTAAAATCAAAGTTTAATGTTTCCAAAAATCATATCTTATGAACAACATTATATAATGTTACAATTTTTTTACATATGAAAAGTCTTGAATATTATGCTACAAAATGACATAGGGTGTGACCTAATTCTTTGAGTTTCTTCATAACCAAAAAATACTGATCATCCTGATACAAACAAAGTTTAGCATCTTTAGCAATACTGCGGTTTTAGTTTTTAACTTGGAGGTCTGAAACTTTACATAAAGAAATAATTATGATTTCTTGATTCACTTCAAAGTCAACACATCATGATGACATCACATGGTGTGAAATTAATGTAAATCAAACTGTAATAATTTCAAAAAATCATATCTTAAGAGTCACGTTAGATATTATAATCCATTACAAGATGCAAACTCTTTAAAAAAGAAATGTTTTGCAAACATTCTGAAATTGATGTTTTAAGTATATCATGAGACTGTTATTTTTGTTGTGTATAGACCATATGAAAGTTTGGAGGATATATTGCAACGACATATCAGTAAACGAACAGGTGACCAAACAACAGTCATTATCAACCGGAAGCGACTTCTTCACTCCACACTTCTTGCCACAAAAGAAGGCCCTAGAAGAGAGTTTTTCAAGTTAGTGGCATTGTTCAATAATAATTTTACAGAATATTTATAAAAACTCACTTGCTTGAAAGATGGTAATGGAACAATCATCACGTCAAGTTATATCATCTGATATGATGTATTTTTCAAGAAAACAGTGATAATATGTGCATGCGCATGAAAATTTTTGCACCATTAATACATACCAAAAAGTTAAATACATTTTCTCGTAAACGATACATAAAGAGAAGCTGATGTTTTCACTGCTCTATACAGAAGGTCATGGGTTCGAATCCCAAATGACTCATCTGTGCTTTTTCCCATTGTCTTTGGAATGCGTATAAAAGCATGTCATTGAAGGGAAAAATGTCATAATTTTGTAACCACTGCTTACATTTCTGATACTCGTATTTCTCTTACAAGCCTATATTTGTAACACCTGCAGGCTTCTGATGCAAGATGTTTCGCAAAGAATGGGAGTGTTTGACAACATTAATGGTAAACTGTATTTTACGTACAGTATCCAGAGCCTCAGAGAAGGGAAGTATACACTTGCCGGTCAGTTTGTCCGCTGGAGCCTAATTCATGGTGGACCTGGGCTTTGTGCTCTAAGTCCATGCGTGTTCAACTTGATGACTCAGAGTTCCACAGAAATAGACTTAGAGGAGATACATGATGTACCTGACCAAGTCTCACGGGAAAATCTGAAGAAGGTATAGCGAAATTATCTTTCTTGATGTATGCACTTTTCTTCATTTTGAAAACAGGCTATATTTGTAGGTATCTTCGTCATGAAAAAAGAAGACAGCAGTTCATGAAATGAAAATGTTTGGATGAACATGTTCACCTGCAATGTTCAGTGAACATGCTTTTCAATTATGAAATAAACTATCACCGAGACAGCGAGTGTGTAATCTTGATATTTATCACACATATCAATGCACTGAGAAGATATGGTAGTTTGGGTAATGTGCCAAAATGACCAGACTCAACTGAATAATTATTGCTTGAAGCTTACTTGGTTTACAGATAATAATACATGTAGTGCATTCATCAAATGAAATAATTATACCATGTCAGTTTGAGGAAACTGTTTTAATTAATATGAGGCTGCATATGGTGCACCACTAAACCATACTAATTTGTATAAGCACTTCACTGGAATCTAATTCCTCACTCCTTTCCTCATTTCATCCATCTGTTTAATAATATGTATTTCTCTTTTTAAAGAAAATTATATTTTAACACAATTCATTTTAGATAATGAAGAGTACATCGGACAACTTTGATGACGTGATTTCACAGCTAACCGACTGGCTCATCGACCAAGGGGTGTCAAATGTACATACATGTACGTTCAGACATCGTGATACTCTAACCCGAGATCTGTTGACTCATTTCATGTACTACAGGTATGCCTGTGATATTAGATGGTTTTCATTGAGTAGGCTGATGACATTCAACCCCAAAAAATAAAAAAAATAAAATAAAAAAATAACAATAATGTTTTGACATTTCAGTTTGCTGATGTTCAATTGGACATTTATTTTAACAATGAACAACAAAGTAGATAAGTAAGACTAATTGCGGTGACACCATGTGGAATCTCAATTGAGTAGTAATAAGTTCTGAAAAGAACTGGTGGTACAACTACAAAGTAGATAGTACATCTTAGGCATAAAAATATTTAATATTGTATGAAAGAATAGTTTGTATATAATTTGTTTCATGTTTTAGCAAATACAGACTTACCTTATTTTTATGGAACCTTGTTTTCAAAAGGTATGTCTCACTTGGATCTTGGTATGTAATTTTAATAAATTATTTCCGTAGGGTACAACCAGCTATTGTGCAATTTCAAGAGGGCCTTGGGACACTCTGGGAAGATGTGAAGAGAAATTTAAATATATTCGGTTGAGCGACCAGGTGCGAATTAGAATATATTTGCTTTCTTCACGGTGCATGAGCAAGTACTTAAGTAGTGGGCAGTGTTGTAAGGTCTTCACTTCACGTTGGTACGGCACGAGTTCCACACCTTAAAAAATCTCATGCAATCGACATTTATTTTACACCTTATACACGACTATGTTGCAACCAATAATGTCCAACAACGACCAACCAGCTACCAAGGAAGACATCAGGTCTATGCTATCGGAGTTTTCGCAAGTCTTCGATCGAAAACTAAGCAACACCAAAGCAGAGTTTTTGGATTTGCATTCCAAATCGACACTTTCGCTGACGCAGAAGTTGAAGGACGCAACAAAAGCTAAGTGGCGTAGAGAGGGAAATCAGAGGCAGTTTGAGTTTAACCTGCAAGTATCAATGAAGTGTAACATGTGTTATCAAATTAGGTTGATTGTGGATTTAAAAGCCCCAATTAAAATTTACCCTTCAACCTTCTTTAACCTTCAAGTGTTTGTGCCGAATACACCAACACAAACGCATTCTGGTGTCCTGGTTGTTCTTTGTTACATGTATGCGTGTTTAGGGAAGAAATTTAAATATATTCGGTTGAGCGACCAGGTGCGAATTAGAATATATTTGCTTTCTTCACGGTGCATGAGCAAGTACTTAAGTAGTGGGCAGTGTTGTAAGGTCTTCACTTCACGTTGGTACGGCACGAGTTCCACACCTTAAAAAATATATAAATACTAATTTATATAAAATTATATATAATGATGGCAATTGGGTTTCATAATCTTCTTACACAGAAGTTAGAGATACCATTCAGTCAGCTCTTGAGAAAGCAGATGACTGCAGCGACTCGGCTCAGCTGGATCTACAAGCCGATTTGAAGAATGCAGTCGCACTTATAGATAGACGTCAGAAATTGATCAGATTGGCAGATTCTAGTACTTACGGCTGGGCCACAGTCTCCGAGTACGAGGCACATCAGCTAGCAGATGATGATGACGATCAGAAAATCAACAGGGCTGGAAGGAAGATCAAGCAAAAGAAAGTGGCCGCATCGACATCAGCTCAGCAACAGAAGCGGTTTAAGTGGGATAACAGCGGGAACATGGAGCCCGCTGGTAGTAGCGGTAGTTCTTTTCGTCGCTCAGGTCAATTTTCCCCATATGATACCAGTCTCAACAGAGTTAGAGGAGGAGCATGCTTCGTGTGTGGCAGCTTCACTCACTGGAAGGCGACATGCCCAACCAGATTCAATTTCCTCAAGCCATCAACCGCAGTCGCAGGAACGTCAGGCCATTAAAGTTAAGTCTGCTGAAGATTGTGATATAGAAAATACAGATTTTCACCCTCAATATGTAGTTGATAACTATTTTGAATATGAACAAAATGCAGAGCTAAGTATCAAAGTTGCAGGCAGGTTGAGAGATCATAGTTTATTTTGGCGGTCTATTTCTGCACCTGATTTATATTAAAAGTTGTGGAACAAGGTTATATATTACCTCTTCATTCTGAGCCCCCGGCTATGCTTAGCAAAAACAACAAATCGTCCTTGAATCATAAACAATTTGTCATCAAAGCTATTCTAGATTTACTTAAATTAGGTACTATAGAGGTGACAAAGGTCAGACCCAAGGTTGTTAGTCCCCTAACAGTATCAGTTCAGAGTAACGAAAAGAAACGTCTGATCTTGGACCTGAGGTTACTTAACGAATATTTGGAGAAAGTGTCCGTAAAATATGAAGACATGCGCACTGCGCTCATGTTTTTACGAAAGGGTGGTTATGTTTTCAAGTTTGATCTCAAATCAGGTTATCACCATGTTGACGTATGGCCACAACATGTGAAGTACTTGGGTTTCGCATGGGAAGTTCAAGGAGTGCAGTCATTCTATAGGTTCAAACAGCTTCCCTTCGGCCTGTCTTCTGCACCGTTTATATTTACAAAACTCATGAGACCGCTAGTAAAAAAGTGGCGGGGTGAAGGTAAATCAATATTAGTTTACCTAGACGATGGTTTAGGTTTTGCACCTACCTTATCAGAAGCGTTATTAGCCAGTAAACAGGTGAAAGAAGATATTATCCGCTCAGGTTTTATTCTAATGTTCAAAAGTGTTTGGACACCAGCAAAGTCGGCAGTATGGTTAGGTTATGAAATAAATTTAGAATCGGGGTTTTTCTGTGTACCACAGAGATGCATTTTGAGCATAAAACAAGAAATACAATCAATCAGTTCAGGTATAACGACAGCAAGGTCTCTGGCCAGACTTGTAGGTAAAATAATATCAACCAATTTGGTAACGGGCAATGTGTCTAATGTAATGACCAAATATTTGAATTTGTGCATTGAATCTAGGTTCGCGTGGGATTCAAAGGTAAGCGTTTCAGCAGACGCAGAGAGTGAGCTGGACTTCTGGAGGAGGAACATAGATACAATGAATGTAGGTGCGATAGGAATTCGCAAGGAATGCTCTAAGATAGTTTACTCGGACGCAAGTTCCACAGGTTTTGGTGGGTATCTGGTAGATACAGGAGAAGAAACTGTTCAAGGTATGTGGGATGGCAATGACGCCAAAAAGAGCTCCACATGGAGAGAGCTTAAGGCGGTAGATTTAGTTCTCAAGTCTATTGTAACAAAATTGTCCTGCCGAAGGACTAAGTGGTTTACAGATAACCAGGCTGTTGTTAGAATAACAACCAGAGGCAGTATGAAGGAAGATTTACAGGAGATTGCTTTGAGTATTTGTAAGACATGTCTGTGTCATAATATTCACATCGAAATGGAATGGGTCCCAAGAACAAAAAACGAGAGAGCAGATAAACTTAGTAGAATTATTGATCAAGATGATTGGGCAGTCTCGGAACAAGTTTTTTTGTTTCTGGATAATCTATGGGGTCCACATTCTGTGGACAGATTTGCCAGTTACTACAATAACAAAAACCCTCGATTCAATTCCCGGTATTGGAATCCAGGATGCGAAGAAATAGACGCATTTACAGTTAACTGGAAAGATGAAAACAATTGGGTTGTTCCCCCAATCTCTTTGATACCCAGAGTCCTTAAACACATGGAAAATACAAAGGTATAGTTGGGACATTGATTTGTCCACGATGGTTTTCTGCGCCATATTGGCCGATGCTCTTCCCAGACGGTTATAATCCAATAAGAGCAGTGGTAGAAATTTATGAAATTCCAAGAGACAGCGGAATTTTTATTCCGGGTAGAGGAGGAAATATTGAATTTCTCGGCAATATTGTCAGAAGCAAAATTCTAGCACTGAGGTTGGATTTTACAGATACAAATAACATTTAAGGAAGTAACTTTAACATACATGTATATTTCGGTGTTTACGCATTTCACAGGTCATATTCGACAGTGGCATATGGACAGAAAAGCGACAGGACATTTGCGACGATCTGAGAGATCTTGCTGAAGAGTTACCACAAATTATCCTAAAGTCAAGAGCAGATTCCACAGTTAAGGCATATTCGTGCGCATTTAATAAGTGGTCTGAATGGGCAAAGAAATATGATATGAAATCTATTCAGGCACACCCCTACCATATTTCATTGTATCTAGTTGTTCTCAGTAAGTCATGTCGTTCACCAGCCCCCATAATTAAAGCCATATCGGCTATTTCATGGGCTCACAAGACAGCTGGAGTTGATGATCCCACTCAATCGCCTACAGTTAAATATACTTCGGAAGGGCTCCGAAGATCACTTTCGATACCTAAACAGAAAAAAGAACCTGTAACCCCTTGTATATTAAGAGAGATGGTAGACTTGCATATTAAGCAACATTCAGACCTTACAGTAGTTAATCTAATGTCTATAAGGACAGTTGTAATGTGTCTTCTAGCTTACTCGGGTTTCCTCAGGTTTAATGAACTTTCATCCATACGGTTAGGTCATGTCACATTTAACGACCAAGGTTTAAAATTGTCTATTCCATCAAGCAAAACGGATATTTATCATGAAGGAAGGTCACTTGTTATAAGTAAATCTTATTCCAAATATTGCCCAGTTGAAATGCTTAAGACATATATATCACTTGCCCAGGTCCAAAGTCCAGATTCATTTATATTCCGTAGCTTATCAAAAGTAAGAGAAGGCTACAAACTTAGAGAAACCAATCAGCCTATGTCATATACCCGTGTCAGAGAAGTGGTATTAGACGCCCTTCGGCCGGTAGTGGATGATGTTTCCAAGTTTGGATTGCATAGTCTCAGGGCAGGGGGTGCCACGGTTGCCGCACAATCGGGCGTTCCAGATAGATTATTTAAGAGACACGGACGGTGGAAGTCCGAGAATGCGAAAGACGGGTATGTCAACGATAGCGTCAGTGATATGTTATCAGTATCAAAATCACTTGGCTTGTGATTATTGTTTTACTACTATCGATATCGTAGCATAAGGAAAATTGAGTAAAAAACCTAACAAGGAACATGTCCTGTCTGGGACTGGCTGTAACGCATGAATCAGACCTACGTTTCTCATCCTGTAGGAAAAGAAAAAAAGACAGGGTGAGTTTTTCGTAGTCGGCTTACAGCACTGTCTTGTTCCGTAATCTTGTTAAATTTTACATAATGTATTAATTTATTACAAATTAATGAGCCGAATGTTAATTTGTCAGAGTGTTTGTCAGACAGTCAGTCAATTGTGCCGAATACACCAACACAAACGCATTCTGGTGTCCTGGTTGTTCTTTGTTACATGTATGCGTGTTTAGGGAAGAAATGCACATTCCGTCCGCCCACTTTTTGTGTGGAAGGCTTTACCGCCCTTGACATTCTGTGATATGAGGAAGTTGTACAATATCGACTATGCACCTCTTGGCTCAAATAATCACACTTTGGAGGAAGACACAGTTTACTGTTTCGAAGTGTTCCTAGAGAAGGCATCAAGTAAGTTAAATTATAATTTGCTGACCGTGGGATGCTCAATTCAAGTAAATATCAACAAAAAACAAAAGCGGTGGATTCATTGGGGTATAGGGCGAAGAGGGATGTTCCCCTCATTTTTCCTCGCCCTGTGTAGAATTCCCTATAGGTTTTTGGTGTCCCTTTATAGTTGCTGTGTCACACCCCTCCCCCCACACCCTACATTGTCTGTATGGATCCGTCCATACTTTTCATTACAATATTAATAACCAAAAGTTTTAGGTCACAACAAATTTGAACCTTGGTGTTAAATGTAAAAACCACATTTCTCTAGGGGGGAGCTTTCGCCACACCAATTTGTACAGCCCCCCCACCCAATTAATTAATTAAATAGTAAATTATTTTATAAATAAATAAAATGTGAAACTTTTTTAGATGCATCTGGAAAATAGTTGATCTGCAATTATCGCAATAAAAATTCTAAGAAAACAAATATTTTAGCTAAAATTGCCTTTTTGTAGCCAAAATGTCTGCTAACGCAACAACAACAAAATAATGAAAGCCCTGCATCTTCCCCGGCCTGTGTTCGTTTGTTTGTTTTTTGTTTCATTTGTATATTTCTATGCAAAAAATCTTACACAAAGTGTCATTTTCAGGAGTTCGTAAGGGAGCAAGGTGGACCTGACCTCCCTGACGTCTTTTGACCCCTGCGTCAGTCGGAATTATCCCCCAAAAATATTGGACTGCCCTGGTATAAACTTTATTTTTCAACAGTAAGGATTGCAAATTACTGTACTATTTTACATGTTTCAGGTTTATAGCTCTGACCGTTGTTCTACAATTCTAAATCTATATACTGTGGAAAGAGACTAACATTAATCATAACAAATTTCAAAAATTTATTTCAGGTGGACGAGCTGCGATCTCACTCCCCAATGTACTTGAATTCTGGACAGGAGCAAACGCAATTCCACCCTGTGGGTTTCCATATGACTTACAAATTGAATTCTATACAAGAGAACCAAACATCATGAGATTGCCAAGCAGTTCAACATGTGCACAGATACTACGACTCCCCAGGGGGGTTGATGATCCAAGTGAGCTGCAGAATATGATGGAATATGCGGTTCGAGGAGCCCATGGCTTTGGCAAAATATAGCATGACATAATAAAAGATCTAAACCATCATCATTAACTGCCTAAATTTCAGTGCGATAATCACCATCGTCTTTGCTAATAGGCCTATAGTTTCTGTTATTTTCTTGACGGATTTATATTTTCCAGAAAAATATCCTGTCCATGTTCTGAGTTACTATTTGTGTGATGTTTATTTGTTAAGTTTCTGTATTTTTACACCAGTTCAGAGATAGCACAATATAGAATCGCCAGTGGAATATGAATTCAGTGGACCAAACTAACATTATTCTCATAACAGAGAGACTGTTGTGGTTACATTTGTAAGGGGGGGGGGGCTTTGAAGGAGTTTCTTTTTAAATGTGGACTCGTTTACAAAATGGATATGCTGCATACTTTTATTGTTTAAGTGATGATGTCAGAGAAGTAATCTTTGACTGTAATTACATAGAAGGGATCTGAAATAACCGATCCCATGTGCCTTATTACGACAATTGGGGAAGCCAGTTAATAAGCCAGTATTCATCAACAAGGGTGAAAGCGTGTAATTTCACAGTTGTCATAAAATAAGTTTGTGTACTGTATGTAAAACGTGCCTTTCAATCATGAAAAAGTATGAAAGGGTATTTTCTAATCTATATGTATGCAGTATAGGCCTACATATAACCATTTTTATTGTTAGTGTTCATGATTTTATCACAGTATTCTCACATAATGTTTGTACACATTGTAACACATATATTAAAAATGTTTTTAGTTCCAAAGTGTGTTACTGTTCATATTTGAAGTTTAACCTCGTTAAAGACTTAAAAAGTTAATTGCACAATCAGATTATACTCCATATCTACTTTTTTATAAATTTGTTAACACCCTCAGTAATGAAAGATTTATAGGATTTTGGTTTGCGGTAACACCATGTGATTATCTACTCTCGCAGAATAGTTCTTGAAAGAATTTATCATGCTAATCTACTGTCGCTCAGTAGATAAGGGATGGGGGGACTTCTTGTAATTATCTTCACTGTCGCTAAGTGAGATATGTCGCTAAGTGGTCTCAACGTTTTGACTAGCATCATTCCCCGATCCCTTATCTACTTAAGTTAGATAAGTTATTTTAAGAACTATTCTACTAAGCTAGAGTGGATAATCACATGGTGTTACCGCAAACAGAAACATATACCCTCAGTAATATTTACAAAAGAAACTTGAATCACCACCCTCATGAGTATATACCACTGCAGTCATGCATTGGTCAACCGCTTCTGTTATGTTGTCTACACAATACTGTTACAAAATACTTTATAATAATAAGGCGCTTTTTTCATATTGCGAAATTTAACCCACAGACCTGATGCATTCAATCATGCAATATACTAAAGACTTCCATCCCCAAAATCCGTTTAAGGCTTTGATGGGTTCAGTTTTAAAAATAATTTTGAGATAAATTTGTTGGGACTTTTCAAAGAATTTATGGAAAATTTTCGGAGAACTAATGTTTCAGCATTTTGGAACCCGAGGTACGCAACTGTCTACAGTGTAGAGGTGCTTTGGGGCACATATCCCCTGCAATCATACATGTTTAGTCTTTACATGGAGCTATACAATGTTTTATATAAAGATCCATGCTGGCTACACAATATAGAAACCACATTATAGATTTGGCTTTAAATCAATATGGTGATTGAGAAATTAAGTGTTTTAAACAAACACTGTGTATTCTACCCTGTGATCTATTCAATTATGTATAAAATACACATTACAATATCACGATTGACGATTTATGGTTGCATTTTGTCCAACAGCCACTGAAATAATTCTATGCCTTCTGCAAACGATGAGGGCATTCCCTTGTTATGAGTGCGAATTAGGTCCTGGCACACGGCTTCAAATTCTTCAATGCATCCATTCCTTGATGGTGAAGACGTAAATTCATGTTTGACAGCTACAATTTCTTGTACTTGCACGGGGAGACGGAAGTCTTGTGCTCCTTTAAAACAAAGTTTAAATAAAACAATATATATTTATATATATTTTTCATGTTAGGCAATGTGATTGTTTTAGTTTATTGTTTTAGTTCTTTACTGGTCTGTTTATTTATTTTTAGCGACAATTTTTTTTTGAATTTAAGTGTTAATCATCGTACCAAAGAGATGTGGTACAAAGTACATGAGGTCCGGCTTTCCAGGGAGAGCAATAGCGCGTGTAACATTCCTTGTCCTGTGCTGATTCCACTCGACTCTTACCTCGTCCAGTTCAGATTGGATAATTTGTGTGAAAGAAAACCTCAGACATTCCCTGCAAAGATTAATAGTTGGAATTAAAATATGCAAACAAATTAAACGGTTTAATATATTTTCATTGTGTTTAATTTAAAATACACACAATTTCAAAGGGGAAGTTTAACCAATTTAAGTAACAAATGAATGTTAAATTAAATACTTATGCAATGCCGATGTGCAGTCCAAAATGCCAATCTCAATCAAGTTTCTGAAGCTGTCTAACCAGTAGTTCACCATCATGTCAAACAATGTTCGCCAAAATCTCTCAATTCTCTGAATAATTAAAAAAAAAAAATTAATTGTTCATTTATTACTGGACAACTTACAATGGGGCAATGGTACCTGTTTTATGAAACATTAATGAGACACTTATCACTGCAGAAAAATATTTAAACTTGCATGAGTATTGTTGAAAAAAAAAAAGGGAATCTTGTTTTCCTAAGGTAACAGTCCCCGTGTACGCACCTGATTGTGAGGAGAAGCTGAATACATCACACAAGGACTCTGTTGGTGGGCGAAATACTCCTCATGGAATGCAGTTTGAATATCCGCAATGCGTGTATTCTCTGTGCCCCTATCTACCTGAATACAACGTGGCACAGCTGAAGTATAAAATAAATAAAACATTGAAATTAGAAACAAACATTGGGATAAATACTGTTGATGAACTCGCTCAATGTATAAAAAAAAAAAAAAAAAAAAAACATAACAAGTTTTACCCCGTAACTCTAGAATGTTATTTTGGCACCTCCTTTTCAGTTTAAGCCACTGAATATCCCACTAGTAAGACTCCAAAATTATTTCTAAATCTTAGATCGTTGTGATATTGTAATGATGACAAACATCATGTGAAATGAGTTCTTGTGTTACAATTGTTGATGTAAATAATCGTATTTACGTGATATTTAACAATGTAATATAAACAATACTGTTTATTATTTTTTCATAAACGATAAAAAGAAGTTAGGCCTAGCTAAAACTTCTGTACGTTATATTTTCATTCTTATGTATGGATTTATGAATTTACAAACGATTTTGAGATTATATTCAGATCATCAATACCCAAAATTAATTAGCCCCATACATCACCTTGAATTTCTTTCAAAAAGTCCACGAAATATGAGGCTGTCACTGTAGGATCTCGATTTGTGCTTGCAACTCTTAGCCAAACCAATCGACGGGAAAAACTAAAATAATGAATTACAAAATTATACATGAAATACAAAAACCACATGGAATTTTCTGAAACCCTTTGTTCGGAAATCTACAGAGTCAAGGGTATGATAATCATTTAAACAAAATGATTTGATCGACAACAAATCAATAATACAACATATGCATGGTAGGGCAACAGTCATTCAAAAGTTTGAACTGGATTTAAAAAGTAATGTTTCCATTTATAGGCCTTCACTTTGGCCAGAAGACTTCAAACTTTATGTTTTATTGTTTCCTTCCTTCTTCGCAGTGGGCAAGCTATGGGGCCTCGTCGACATGTTCCCCACAGAAAAGCAGTGTCCCCAGGTGCACCTAATATCACAGTGGAAATTGTGATGAGGCTATTGGGCACCGAACAGACAAACAAATATTCCTTTATTGATCTACACATTAATAAACATATTATGGTTCTATTTTTTGAAAGGACATTATTTGCATTCATCATTGTCATACCCGTCAATAGCGCCATGGATGCCAAAACCGTAAGTTCTCAGTTTGTCGTATTGATCTATGTGGAGAGCATAATTAGGTCCCAAATTTCTGTACTCTCGTCGTCTCAGTCGGTGCCTCCTACGACTTTCGACGCCTTCGGGATCAAGCATCCTTTGGCCTTCAATGACAGCATCTCTAAGGAAAAGTTAGGACAAGAAGTTGACTTTTGTTTCCCAAAATGGTTTGATAAATTAAAATATTTTGTAATTTAATTTTTTAATCTAATCATTGGGTTATAATAAAACACCGATAGTACTTACAGTCACTAATAACACATCATTTTTATTACATTAAATCACCCATCTTGGTAATTTGTGTTTACCTTGGCACATGAATACCATATCGAGTAAGCATTCTTCGCCCCATCGAGCGGCACCCAAGGTTTCTGCCACTGCCTTGTAGTTCTATCTGGAAACATTATTGATGAACATTATGATTATATAATGTGTCAAAATATTATGATTAGCCTATCTCTGTCAATGCCCGTAGGTGTAGGCATATTCTACCTCCATGGTGTAGGGTAGGGTTCTGAAGACAACCTCCCCCCCCCCCCCAACCGACCAGTGAGTTACGGTTGTCATATACATAAATAAATAATGGGAAATAGACAAAATGTCCCAAATCGGTTTGGGACCGAGTTTTTAGTTACCATTGCCACGAACTTTGTTTTGATTGAAATCCTTATATGTACACAACTCTGTGTCCATACAGACCCTGAATATACAGATAAAATTCACACCTGCCATATTGTTGTTTTAACGCAATTAATTTATGCAAAGTAAAAATTGCATATCCTACAGATTCATCAGCATGGTTGGTTTGTGCTTGAAAGTCGACTGAACTTTTTCTCTTTTCAAAGGTTATTTTCATAAATTTTTGTTAATTGTTTTGTTAACTGGGTGTGTTTTCATAAGTTATATTTATTTTGATAATTATTTGTAAATCATGGAAACAATTTTGAATGGTGGCTATTCAAGAGGAATAATTACACAACACATTTCAAACACCTAAAGATATATAGCTATAAAGAGGAATTAGTATAATAACGACAATTAATGATTTACGTAAATTTAAACAAACATATTTATGAAAAAAGCAAATGGCCACGTGCCGTGCTCTTTTCCCAGTGATCATTCCATTCATTCAACTTACTTCTAAAGACGTAAGAAATATGTTGAATGTTTCATCGGCTGGATTGTTGCGTCGCAAATTAAGCCTTCGTAGAATCCTTCCAATTGTTCTGGTGCTACAAGAAACATCAAAGTAGGAAAATTAAGATTTGATTATGTTTCCTTAGTCCCCGCCTTGTCACGTGGCATACATTCTTTCTTGCCTTTCGCCCCATATTTAAAAACTATAAATTATTCCTTTGGTAACGGGAAAAAGACAAACAAACGGACGAGCGAATAACTATAAAGCTTATACTGACGGGAAACGCTGAAATTTTCACAGGTTACGTATTTGTTATACATAAATTATGAACGTTTTGACCAAACAATTACCAAAGCTATACTTTATCTTTAAATGAATAAAATATAATTTTAAAGGCCAAACAATTTAAAAATGATAGGCATTCTCACCAACAATTGATGTTATGCCGCAGAAACAAAATAGAACATATTTCACGGTAGCTGTATCCTGCACTAAAATAGTGGCTCACCAATCCTTCTCTTGCATGCTTGTTAAGTTTTTTTAATACAAAATATAGATCCTTACTTTTCGTTTTATTGTAAAATACTCTGGCTTAGTTATCTCTTAGCTTCCCCTACAATATGTTTAATAATGTCCACTGGGGGACTACATTGTGTCCTGCAGCGTCTAAAATCACAAAAAGGAGGGTTTTGAATTCAATCTTATTTTGGATTGTCGTCTTTGTCACATAATTATGTTTATTCTTAAAATCATGAAAGTAGGATGGTCTTATCATGAACTTTACATGAACTTAGATAAGCAATGAAACTAAACATCGATAAAAACCTTTCCTGTCATTATGTACAGCGGTAAATTTTCACATGGTGCGATTGTTTTAATTATGTTAAGCAATATCGATTTAGTTTTAAATTGCGTTTCAGGCCGTATAAATCAACAAAGTTGTACTGTGCAAGAATACAGAATGAAGGCATTTTATAATAAGGATATTGTCTCTCTGGTCGGGAACCAATGGATTCAAAATGCTGTATTCCATCTTGCTGCCATGCAGTCGAGTACAAATGCGGAAGTAGCCACTATTATCAGCGCATGCGCGTGAGTACGGGAATCCCTAAACACTCATCAACCCGGAAGTCGCCGCCTAAAAAAAAAAAGTCGCCGCGTAAAAAAAAAAAGTCGCCGTCCAAAAAAAAAAAGTCGCCGCGTAAAAAAAAAAAGTCGCCGTCCAAAAAAAAAAAGTCGCCGTCAAAGTCGCCGCGTAAAAAAAAAAGTCGCCGTCCAAAAAAAAAGTCGCCGTCCAAAAAAGTCGCCGCGTAAAAAAAAGTCGCCGCGTAAAAAAAGTCGCCGCGTTAAAAAAAAAAGTCGCCGCGTAAAAAAAAAAAGTCGCCGCAAAAAAAAAAGACGCCGACAAAAAAAAAGTCGCCGTCCAAAAAAAGCGTAAAAAAGTCGCCGCGTAAAAAAAAAAGTCGCCGTCCAAAAAAAAAAAGTCGCCGCGTAAAAAAAAAAGTCGCCGTCCAAAAAAAAAAGTCGCCGCGTAAAAAAAAAAAGTCGCCGTCCAAAAAAAAAAAGTCGCCGCGTAAAAAAAAAAGTCGCCGCCCAAAAAAAAAAAGTCGCCGCGTAAAAAAAAGTCGCCGTCCAAAAAAAGTCGCCGCGTAAAAAAAAAAAGTCGCCGTCCAAAAAAAAAAAGTCGCCGCGTAAAAAAAAAAAGTCGCCGCCCAAAAAAAAAAAGTCGCCGCGTAAAAAAAAAAGTCGCCGCGTAGAAAAAAAAAGGCGCCGCGTAGGTGTCCATTATAGAACACCATAGATCGGAGAGCGTCTAAACACACCATAGGAAACTCCGGAATATTTGTATGCATGCTCGGTTGACGTGGCAACGAGCCGAGCGTACAGTGACATGCTCGGTAGACGTGGCCACGCGCTGTGGAAGCTTCCATTAACGTGTTTGTGTGGGAAAAAGAAACCCGTACAGGGGCCCAGAAAAACTTTTTTATTCCCGACGCGAACTGGTTAAAGGGCTGTATCTCTGAAAGCACTTTCGTTACATTGTAAAATATGAATATGCAAATTATTAATATATCTCCAGAATGCAAAATGCCACAGGGGTCAAACCTGTACCAAATTAAAGCTTGTAATGTGACCAATTCAACTATATATATAACTAATTTTTTTATTTGTGCGACATAATACCCTTTTTTGTAGAGCGGGTCACATATTAAGTATAATTTAGTATGACTTGATTTGACTTGATTCGCAACAAAACTGTTTTTCTTTACATAGCAACAAGACTTACCATACTGTTTGAATTTAGTCTTTTTTATTGTAAGGTCTTCTGTTTATCAATTGATGTAATGGTTGCCCTTGGTAACTGGCTCGCTTTATAGCATTTTGATTGTATTACATAAATTATATCACGTGTTGTATTCATATTGTAATTATTACTGTCATGGTCATCAATAAGCAAGACTAGCACTCCATGAAGCTCCATATTACTGGAATTAAAAATGAATTATTTATATTCTGTACTGCAAGTGATGTGAAAACCATTATGGCTACAATAAGGAAACTGTATATCCTGTAGATGTATTCAGATTGCTGTATATTGTGTAAGGCTTCATGAAGCTGAGAAGATTGGCAAGGGGCCAAATTAATTCAGTCCAACAGCGAACCCTGGAACTTTACACTTGTCGGAGCTTTTATGTATTTTGTTGATCATCATAAATGATAATCGTTTACCTTTTGTAAATGCCTAAACAGTTGCATATTAAATTACTTACGTGCTGATGTTTGTGCTTGGTTCATTGTTAACAGGAGATTTCTAGAAATAAAAATTCACAAATTACTAAAATTAAATAATAACCTGCAAATGTTGATACAAATATATAGGCCCAATATATAGTAATACCGATTGTATACAGAATGGTTATAGGCTATTGTTGGAAATTTAGCACTCGATCATTTGAGGGTGGTTTTCTTTCAGAGATTATATCTGCAGGCTGGTGGTCCTTGCCACGGAAATAAAGAGATGTCAATCAGCATTTTACTGTTCAGTTTACAGGTTAAGGTATAGGATTGCTTACTAAAAAATAACCAAATGGTACAATTATAATGTAAAATTATTTTGGTCTGAGGTGTAGTAATTTTAATGAAAAGTTAAATAATTTCAAGTTCTACTTTCTATGTGAGAATGAATAAAAAAATCTGAATGCATTTTCACTAACTAGCCTTCATGTAGGCCTAGGTATGTTTACAGTCAGTTTCAGACTAAATATTTCTCATTAACCATAACCATCCTCAATCCTCCAAAATCCTCCTTGCAGTTTTGGAGGATTTTGGAGGATTGAGGATGGTACCCAGCAACTAGGGTCTAGTGCGTTAGGGTTAATGTAAGAAGTTGGTTGTTAAATGTATATCTTGATTCAAAGAGAGTAAGCATAGGCCTAGGCCAAGCCTCAAAATTCATGCTTACCCACTTACCGATGGTAAGTGGATTTTCTGGTAGTATAAGTGATTTCAAAAACTGGGTAAGTAATTGCTGAATCTATCCATGTTTTATATCTTGTCCCATAATAACATGTCCAGACACTGATGGTGCTGTGACAGTAGTGAAACAAGAAGTATGGTGTCAAAATATTGCAAGGTGTAATCAGTACAAATTTGTGGTGTTTTTTTTAAGATGAACTGTTTGCTTGGAATAAAGGCCAACAGCACAGTATGCCTGGTACTGTGCAATATGTCACACACTAAAATTTGACAGCTGTCAAGATTTGACCAGCTGACCCTGGGTGGACTATAAATGATGGAATAAAAGTTATGTTAGTGATTAATCTTTGCTATTGCCAAGAAAGATAAGTTTGTTTCAGTTTGGGTTTTCAAAATGTAAAAAGAATGACGATGATGATGACGATAATGATGACAATGCTTCCTATAATAAACCCATAGTGAATTTTTCTTTTTAATTATTATTTTTAAAATGAATTGTTAATATATTTTTCAATATGTACACGTAGATCACTGATGTAGATAGGGGAACCTTTTCTTGTCAGTAATGTTATCGTCAGATATATCAGGAGAATTGTCACAATTAAACAAAAATTGTTTTAAGTTGGTGGACAGCTTCAGGTGCATTTTGAGGTAAAACCATAAATAATTGTTTTTAAAATGGGTTGTGCATTTTTGCTAGTCACGAATGGACAATAACCAATTCATTTTTTACATGGTGTAATATTAAACATTGCGGGGAGGGGAGGAGGTGGGTCATGCAAAGATATGCATTTAATTAAGCGTATAGGTTTCATATTAAAAAGAACATTAGTTTAGTAAAAACAAAATCAGGTGACTTTTGGAAATGGGCTAGTGAAAATACAAGGGTGTGTGACAATTTTTTTTTAATTTTGAGGCTTGGCCTAGGCCTATATGATGTAAATAACTTGGAGTATTTAACATCATGATTCATGATAACACTCTAATATTATTTATAATTATATCTAGATTCCTGAACTAACATTAGAAGCAGTTTTGCCAGCATAACTATAATTCCCTTCGACTTATTTGAGATTTGATGTTCGCAAGTATTTAATTTTTTTAGCATTGGCAGCATGACTGTATAATACAATGCGCTCAATGTACCATGTTACTGGAGTGTCGTGGCCGAGCGGTCTAGCGCACCGAACTCAAGTTCTGGTGTTGCCAGCAGCAGGGTGTGGGTTCGAGCCCCGGTCGTGACACTTGTGTCCTTGAGCAAGGTACTTAACCATAATTGCTTCGTCCTTCGGATGGGACGTAAAGCCGTAGGTCCCGTGTGTTGTATAATGCACGTAAAGTGGATTGTCGTGCGGTCTAGCGCACTGAACTCAAGTTCTGGTGTTGCCAGCAGCAGAGTGTGGGTTCGAGCCCTGGCCGTGACACCTGTGTCCTTGAGCAAGACACTTAACCATAATTGCTTCTCCACCCAGGGGTTAAATGGGTACCTGTGAAGGCAGAGATGGTTTGCTCTATATGCGCTAGAAATGGCAGCAATTGAGCTGTATACTCCCCAGGGAGCTGAGATGGTTTCAGGAATGATTTATGAGCCTTATGAGCCTTATGAGCCTTATGAGCAGGGATAATAATATAATGCGCCTTGAGCGCCACTTAGTTGGTGGATACGTGCGCTATATAAATCTATACATTATTATTATTATTAAAAACATGAACCGATTGGCCCTAAAATGGGGGCTAGCCCTCCTCACAGTTGACATTTTTAAAATGTCGATTGAACAAAAGGACTGACGGGTCCGTCACTTGCGGATTGAGGCGGCCTGACACTATCGACGAGCACCCAGTTGAGCACACTCAGGACACCGAGTCTGACACTCCAATGGCAATGGCACCTCATGGCACCGAGCTGATTCGAATATAGCTCCATGTAGCAGTGTATGCAGTGTTAACTTGTTGTTAGTGGTCTCGTCCTACGATCAATCATACGAAAGACGAACTAGCGTTCGGTGGGACTTCTCCAAAATGCCTAAAGCAGTGTTTATAAAAATGCACAAATAAATGTTGTACCTACCGTCATTCAACATGTGATCAATTTTTCCCAGCAAATACTTGTCATACAACTCAAAAAGTTAAAAACATCGTTTTTTCAGCGACCGTACGTTTCCAGGGAAGCCTAATGTTTACACATGGCGCCTGTCAAGCTTGATTGATTTCCCCTTGAAATCAATTAGGCTAAGGCGGGCTCTTTTGGTCTATGACGTCGGGGACCCTGACACTGTTGATTGAATCATGGAGGAATGATTGAATTAACTTGAGGCGCGGCATAATAAATTATTTAATGGCCGTTTCTGGAACTGATGGCTCATGATCGCTAGCTAGGTCACCGTTTCTTCCTCTACTTCAGCAGTGCCGCTGCAGCCAATAGCATAGCTATAGCCAAAAACATTTAATTCGGACTATGGCTATACATGCAGCATGCAATATTGAAGTACAGGAAGAACAATGATCTGTCCGTATCTAGCTGGGAAGCCGTCATTTGGATATGATCCCCAGGTACTGACTCGGTGAAAACAATTATCCCAGGATAATTTTACAAATATAATGCCCCATTTAAAAATGTTTATTGCCTTTAAGCCTATCATTCAAATCGCGAGTCAAGAGATCTAATATAGCGCTAGCCAACATCTCTTAAGAAGAATCAAGAAATAGATCATCCTGGGATGAAAGATAATTTCCTTCAGCTGCGTCTTCATTGTGGAACGACTTACCGGAACACTCACACTCCAATGATCTCTGACATTCAAAACTGCCCTGCGTGAAGATTGCATAATAAATCATGTAGGTCTACCCTATACTCAGTGGGGGAACAGGGGGAACAGGGGGAACAGGCCACAGGGGGGGATTGCTTTTCAGTGGGGGCCCAGGGGTATGGGTTTTTCAGTGGTAAGGGTCATGTTTTTTTCCCTCTTTTCCCCCTTTTCTTTTTCTTTTCTTTTTTGGGGAACTATCGGGATTTTTTCGTGGGGGAACCTGGGGGGCGGGGTTACTGGAAATTTGTGGGGGAACGTGTCCCCCAGTGGCTACGCCGCTGTTCATATAGTCTGTTTTTGTATTTCTCTTGTACATGACTGCGCGATGCGCCATGAGCGTGTTTGACGAATCCCGGCGCATTGTAACTATTCATTATTGTTATTATTCCTGATCCTCGGCCACTGCACTTCGTGTCTTCTGTGAGAATCTGGATCGTTGTACTGTTCCATCTTTATAAATGTTGATGTACATGTTCTTTTGAACTGAATAATGCTTTATACACAATGACCAGCACATTTAATGACGTCATCGAACCCAGAAGGCCTTAGGTTGCTGCCTATCTAATGCCTCCATTTTTATGAAGGTGAAAACAATAATATCTCCACCAATAATTATCGTTCCTCACAGAACTCACATTAGGCCTATTACCTATTTCTTTTGTATTTTTTTTTATATATTACTATAGAGCCATTAACGCGTTTTCTTCTTTCGTGCCAAGTAAGACTAATTGCGGTGACACCATGTACAGGCCAAGGTTACTTCCTCAAAACCATGGGCCTATAGCCTTTATCAATAAACTTACGTTGAAAAAGAAACTGCGATTTTTTTCGCGTATTACAAAATTAATACCAACAAAAATTAACTTCCTTCATGAGTCTTTTATGGTCCGTGTACAGTGATCTCGGCAGTTCTGTCACTTAAAAATAACACGGTACAAAGTCACTTGAAATACAGGCTAGAAATTATTCCAACTGCATATTTTATCCCATCCTCTCGCTCAATTCCTTCCAAATATTTAGTTTTTGAACACCATGCATGCTACACTTTTATCATCGAGTATGACTCGTTTTCAGCCTGAAAAACGAGGTTTTTCTTTAGCCATTTTGTTTCAAAATTTTACGGCGGAAAACTCTTCCCTGGTGACCATTCACGTCTGATTATGAATGCATTCAAAAGTTAAACACGATCCAGCGACCTGCTGGAGACACCTCGGCTTACTTAAATGGCGCCCTCATATATCGGTGCCCGGAGCTGATCTATGAATGATGACCTATCTGTATTTGACCAATAATGGCGTAACCATGTCCCTCTGGCATCCCCGCGGCTCCCCGTCCACAAATTTTAATTAATACTCCCCCCTCCCCCGGCAAGACCACTACACAAGATAAAACTGTCCACCACCACCCTACCCCAAGGCTGCATGTGCAAACACCACATTTCATTATGCTTGAACTTTTGAAGCATATCAACATGGTACAGTGCTTAGTGCATTGCATATGCAGCCTATTACATTATTCATAAGTACAGTTTTATTAATAACTCTCAAAAAAATTAATGTGCAGTTTTCACGCTTGGGGATAAGCTGTTTTGGATTCAGATACATATTTGCAACCCATTTAGAGTAGTTTTAAGTAATCCCCAGCCGTGTTGCACGAAAAGTGAAAACTAGAGACATTTTGCCTCCACGTATTATGGCCTACGTGTTCATTGTGTGCCGATGAACAAGAAATCCCTAAGAATAAAGTTAAAAAAAACAAGAGTTTCTCTCTGCAAAGTGCAAGAGTCCATACTTGAAACTGCCGCTCCATAATACAGTGGACAACTAATTTCTCTTTTCTGACAGTCGAAATGCAGAATTTACCTTTTCGTAAATTTAATTTGTTCTGCTTTTCTGGAAAAAGAAAATCAGATTGAACGTTTCGGTAAAACCAATTTTTCAACATTTCCAATTCTAGGAATTATATCAGACATGCTGACTTTACTTTTTGTCCTTATATACTTTTCTTAACTTTAAAAAGTACTTTTCTGAACTTCTTATATTTACGGGGGAAGAGAAGTTAAATCGCATATATACATTCAGGCATTTTATATGAAATTAATGTAAATATAATATAATGCCGAGTTTAGTAACATTCCGTTTTTAATTGGTTCCTGCTGACTGGTCAACATATTTAGAATATTATAAGTAAGTAATCTTAATTATATGGAGTGTAAAATATATCAAACATATAGAAAATCATCAGAAGATCATTTGAAAGGTGTTTGAGTAGTAACCTTAACAACAAACTAACGTTTGGCTATGATTTGACTGTATGTATATATTTTCATTATTCATAATGTGTGGTGGAGATACACAAAGTACAGATTACCATATCCAACATAATAACACATTTAGTTGTTTTCTTGTTTATTGTTAAACATTAAAGACAACATGTAGTACATGAATTTCAAACATTATTTTGGATGATTATTAATAGCACATATCAATACATTTACTTAAATTGGTTGAAAGGCTATATATGTGCCTACAAATCACAACATGAACCCCTAAAAGACATCTCATTGAACAAGAAATGTACCGATGAAAAATGAAAAAAAAATGTTATAGATACAATAGCATTTAATAGTACTTTTATTTTAGAGACAACAAGGACAATATTTCTGGGGGTGTCACCCCCCCCCCCGCACCCCCTACGGCCCTGATAATGAATCTATATATACTTCATCTGTTAAATCATCTTAAGTTTCAGGGAGTTAAAACCCCACTGTCCAAACTGAAGACTTGGCCACGCCCCTAAAACAATCCATGTGGAAGTTTAATTGTGCATGATTTTTTGTTTAATGATTTGGTTTTAGCACACTGTATAAGCGATGTGATTGGACGTTCTTTCATTTACTGCATTCCTGTAATTCTGCGGCTATAGTCCAATCCTCTCATACTCATATTTATTAATTAACTGACTTGCTTGTATGGAACTCTCAAGTTGACATATTGCATGTTACAATGTTTTATATCCAGCCAGGTATAATTCATCACCTGCCTACACTGTAACTATCAGTTATTCAATAGCAGTAAAACAATTCTTGTGTAAAGGATAATGAATAATGATGTATCTATGAAACATATACTACTCAAAACAATTTAGGGAACACCGGAATAATCTCAGTTAAAGCAAGATCATTTATTTCAGATAAACACAATGTTTCACAGAATTGATGAGAAACAACTGCACAATGAAACATATGATAAAGGATGCATGTAGTGATTACACATTTCATGACATGACTACTGAAAGAGAGAGGGGGTTGCAAATGAAAATCCCGGTTCATGGAACATTTCAAACCTATTTGATGTTAAAAATCCGGTGTTCCCTAAATTGTTTTGAGCAGTATATATTGTGGTTCCTGTGTGTCTATATATATTATACAGGATTCTAGTTGGCCTGTAGTATAAAGAGGTTAAGCACCTGCACTTGTAAGCAGGAAATCATGGGTTCAAGTCCTGCCCGAGTTGTGTGTGGAGTGTTTTTTTCTTATAGAAACTTAGCTTCATAGATACGACAAGGTTATATAAATAGTATACTTACTGATACAGTTCAGTCAGTTTTAATCATTTCTTCCCCAAAACTATTTCACACAAATATATTCCTGTTGATATCTGTTTACATTGTCTAAATTTAGCATGACAATGGTCCTTTTGTAATTTAACAATACAATAGATTATAGGACTTGGATATCAGTAGTAAAAAGTAGTAAAGAAGTAACAAAAAATATAGAAATACAGTAGTTGAATTGAAGGCAAAAATTTGAACATCAAGAAATTATTTTGACAATAAAAAATATAGTTTAGAGTAATTAAAACATAGAATGAAATTTCAAATAGTTAATGTGTTTTGTTAAAATTTAAAAAACAAATATAAAATTAACAATTAAAAATTCAAAAGGTCAAATAGCATTAGCTTTACATAATTGCCTTTATTTAGGCAACATATTCATGGATAATTTGTAATATTTGATGGACAGCCTGTATAAACAAGAAAAGTATTAATTTAACAAGAAATGCATTGTTACATCTTTGCAAAACCCAGTTATTTAATGCATCAGGGAATCTCTAAAAGCTTGGAATGATCCAGTTCCATTTGAAACATTCCTTTTGAGAACAAGGTGTGATCCTAAAGGAATGCTTGGTGCTCCCAAAGGAAAAACCAGCCTTTCCCACCAGGAAGAATATCCGTTCAATGGAAAAAATCCATATGGAATATTCCTTTAAAACCCTACCCATGCTCAATGAAACAAGATGCAAAAAATGTAAAAAGTTGCTGCATCTTATAAATAATAATAAAGATTTTTAGCGCGCACATATCCACCCTGCTGGGCGCTCAAGGCGCGTAAACAAAGAAAAACATGAATACAAACAATATACAATGATAGCGTAGGGAAAACAAATTTATGTACCGAGATACATGTACCTACAATGCAATTACAAATATACATCATCTTTGAAGAGTTGTGACATAAGATGAGTTTTAAGCATCGACTTAAATCTGGTTATACTATGACAAGATTTGAGTTTAGTTGGAAGATGATTCCAGAGTCTCGGAGCTGCGACAGAAAAAGACCTATCACCCCAGTTCCGTTTTGAAGTTGGTTCCTTTAGGAGTGACATGTTGCTGGAGCGCAAATTGCGTGATGGAGTGTAGACTTTAAGCAGTTCAGAAATATAAATTGGAGCAATGTTATTAAAAGATTGTTGCATCCAGAAGGGTGTCTGTGAAATGCCTGAAGGGTGTCTGTGAAATGCCTGAAGGGTGTCTGTGAAATGCCTGAAGGGTGTCTGTGAAATGCCTGAAGGGTGTCTGTGAAATGCCTGAAGGGTGTCTGTGAAATGCCAGAAGGGTGTCTGTGAAATGCCAGAAGGGTGTCTGTGAAATGCCAGAAGGGTGTCTGTGAAATGCCCGAAGGGTGTCTGTGAAATGCCAGAAGGGTGTCTGTGAAATGCCAGAAGGGTGTCTGTGAAATGCCCGAAGGGTGTCTGTGAAATGCCCGAAGGGTGTCTGTGAAATGCCCGAAGGGTGTCTGTGAAATGCCCGAAGGGTGTCTGTGAAATGCCTGAAGGGTGTCTGTGAAATTCCAGAAGGGTGTTCGTGAAATGCCCGAAGGGTGTCTGTGAAATGCCAGAAGGGTGTTCAGAAATGCCCGAAGTGTGTCTGTGAAATGCCCGAAGGGTGTCTGTGAAATGCCCGAAGGGTGTCTGTGAAATGCCCGAAGGGTGTTCAGAAATGCCCGAAGGGTGTCTGTGAAATGCCCGAAGGGTGTTCAGAAATGCCCGAAGGGTGTCTGTGAAATGCCCGAAGGGTGTCTGTGAAATGCCCGAAGGGTGTCTGTGAAATGCCCGAAGGGTGTCTGTGAAATGCCCGAAGGGTGTCTGTGAAATGCCCGAAGGGTGTCTGTGAAATGCCTGAAGGGTGTCTGTGAAATGCCTGAAGGGTGTCTGTGAAATGCCTGAAGGGTGTCTGTGAAATGCCTGAAGGGTGTCTGTGAAATGCCTGAAGGGTGTCTGTGAAATGCCTGAAGGGGGGTTAAGGTTAAGGAATACCATTTGTTCTCAGTGAAAAGAACATGCATTTCTGATGGGAACATATTCAGAAGAAACATTTGAAGCGTTCCAAGTTTTTGAGAAACTCTCTTGACAGAAATTGCACAAAGTGAACAGTACCACTATCAAGGATAATTTGATAATTTACATATTTTGGTTATAAATGTAGATTGTTAAAGGACGTTGCAACCCCAGCAGCACTGATGAGGGTAATCTGGTGCGTGGACCTTATGCTCAAATCCATAGACCCAGAAACGAGTACTAACGTCTTTCCAGTCATAGTGGGCCTCAGTCACTGGGACTGATCGCAAAGTTTGACGCTGTTTGACAAACAAACAAATGAAATCATCAAATATGAAAGAAATAGCTTGTGAATAAGAATCACAGAACAAGAACCATCAGCGTGATGTGAAACAGCAACATAGCATGTGAGTTAGCATGATGCAAAACATCAACTGTAAATGTGCGAGTCAGCATAACACAAAATAAACTTATGCACTATGTTTTGCTCATTGCCATATCACGTACACAACAACTCACATACACGCAATTCATAATCTGATTAGTAAACAACTTCACAAGGTCTACAAGTTTGTATGTTTTCCCTCAGTCCCTCTCAACATGCCCTC
The DNA here is from genome assembly GCA_029582265.1 of Zoroaster sp. YZ-2022. Taxonomy (NCBI): domain Eukaryota; kingdom Metazoa; phylum Echinodermata; class Asteroidea; order Forcipulatida; family Zoroasteridae; genus Zoroaster; species Zoroaster sp. YZ-2022. The sequence continues at coordinate 2,834,543 of CM055827.1, read as the reverse complement.
TTACGAAACAACGCTTCGCACTGAAGGGTTTAAAACACATAATATGAAATAATTAAATAAAACTGAAATCAATGAAGAAAGATACTTGAATCTGTAACATCCTACCTGCTGTATGATCCAAGCATTAGGCCAGGCAGTACGATGATGCTCGACAATATGGATTGAGTTCTGGTTAACTTCTGGCACAGGGCACTGAGAGATTGGCCACACCTGTGTATTCATGAATGATCGCATGATCAAAATCAGAATGTACAACTCTGTCGGAATGTAATCCATGCTGTGATCGGGTAATTGTAATGAATAACAAACACACTCATGGTAATATCTTGTTATGGGGCAAATGCTAAATATGTCTATGCAAAATGGATTGTCTTTTGGGGAAGAGAGACAAACAGATATACAGCCTAGCTGACCGATAGATAGACTAACATATACTCCGACCAACAGACAGACAAGATGGATTACTGGACTGTCAGCAGAGGCAGATCCTGGGTGACTGAAAAGGGGAGGGGGCACTGCCAAAAAGATGGGGTACATACAAAAACATATGGTAAATTCACATGTATGAAGGAAAAAAGGCTACATTCCCCCTCCCCATCCTCCAATGATAGGTAGACAAGACCCTAATGAAATAGGCACAAAAATGAGCAGAGACTTGAACAGGCAACCCATGGGCAGAGTGAGAGAGAGAGAGAGATGATGTACTTACAAAGGGTAATGTTTGCTCAAAGATGACCTGTCCACTGACATCTCTGATCAGGTCATCTGGCATGTCAGTACGCTCCAAGATGTAGTCAGTTAAATTATTGACACTAGAAAGTGGGAATGATAACAAATATGGCCACTTTGGTAAAATTATAAAACATTCTGCTCAGAAAGAAGAGGCAGAATATATACGGAAGAGTTAACAACATCTGAGGGCATTACATGGCAAAGTTTGGCTCAGGAAAGAGCTATATAGGCGGAAGATTGGTCAAGAGGCCCCTCCTCATTCAGCAGTGGAGTGAAATAGACTAGGAAGAGATATAGCTGAACGAACATTTATACCCAAGTAGATCCTTGTCATTTGATTGGAGGATTGTAGGTCACGCGGCATTCATTAATCAAACCATGCATTTTTGTTCCATCCCATTTGATCTATTGCACACTAGACCACATCATGCATTATATACACATCAGTACAAAACGCCCTCTTTTGACAAGACACACCGTGCGTCATAAGCCGAAAAATATAGTGGATGCCAGAATACAATCTTGTATATTTTGTTTATTCTTATAGTTTTATCCTCCAATCAAATGACAAAGATCATATAAAACAAATAATGAATGTTTTGCATTTGTGCAATGGAGAGATCAGCCATTCGTTGAAGATGAATGTTCCATTCAACTCGCCTTCGCCTCGTTGAATGGAACATTCCATCTTTCAACTCATGAAAATATTTTCACCATTGCACTCATAAACATTCATTATTTGTATACTACTGAACATGACCCTTGGCCCCCACTTAAATGTATTAGCATTACAGCTATGAATCATTATAAGTAACAGCTTCTATAAGCAGAGATTAAGGGCCGGTTCATACTTCACACGAAAGCGAATACAAAGCGAAATTCGTGACGTCGACAATGGTTTCACGGCAAATATTTGCGGCGAAGGTTCGCAAAAGTTGAACACATTTCAATTTGCGCGAATCATTCGCTGCGAATTTGAGGATGTAAAATTCGCTTCGCATTCGCTTTCGTGTGAAGTATGAACCGGCCTTAAATCATCAAGTTACAGAATGATCTTTTTCAGCCAACGAGTCATCAACATGTGGAATCAAATATTGTCAACTCGAACACAATCAGCGTATTCAAACATAGATTGGACTTTTTTTTATAAACACAACATAGATATGGGTATACAAAGGCTTAACCTAACAAAATAACCTATCAACCCTTAACTAGTTCGCGTTGGGAATAAAAAAGTTTTTCTGGGCCCCTGTGCGGATATCTTTTTCCTACACAAACACGTTAATGGAAGCTTCCACAGCGCGTGGCCACGTCGAGAGCATGTACGCTCAGCCTGTTGCCACGTCAACCGAGCATGCATACAAATATTCCGGAGTTTATGGCGTGTTTAGACGCTCCCAATCCGTGGTGCAAAACAATTGTGTATACACGGCCTCCGACGCGAACCGTTAAGTACATTAGTTATACAGTGAACATTTTGTTCAGATCCCGTGATGGTTTTATTGCAGCATTCCCACGTCAACCGAGCATACAAATATTCCGGAGTTTTATGGCATGTGTTTAGACGCTTCCAATCCGTGGTGCAAAAAATTGCGTATACACGGCCTCCGACGCGAACTGGTTAAGTACTTAAGTAGTTAGTAGTGAACATTTTGTCTAGATCCCGTGATGGTTTTTATTGCAGCATTCCATTGTACAAAATCACTATTAGAAATACATTATTCATAGTGAATTAATACAAAACTAACCAATATATAAATAACAATTTTGTTAAACTGCACAAAGATGAAGTCACTGATAATCAAGGGTCAAAGGTCAGACTGAGATTCTGTACATCAGCTCATCCATTTTATGTCTAAATAGAAAGAAAACAAAAAAAAG
>CM055827.1:2784131-2831430 GCA_029582265.1 Zoroaster sp. YZ-2022 | reverse complement strand
CCCGGCCCCGGCCCCTACAACAATGTAAGCCTGGAATATACTCAAATATCTCAAATAATTTCCATTAAATGTTATCTTAAATCTCTTTTTGAAATCACAGTATTTAATAATCAAAAGGCTTGTAATGGTCGAATTATATATACATTACTAAAGTTAAACATTATCTTGATACAAATAGACATTTCTTTGTAAAGTATTGCTACAATAATGTTTGAAAATAACTCCTTTACAATGAGAATGATACATGAAATGATAATAAATTATGATAAATTGAAATCGGTCACAGAAAGGGAAGATGATAATGGTATGTATACTACTCAAAACAATTTAGGGAACACCAAGAATAATCTCAGTTAAAGCAAGATCATTTATTTCAGATAAACACAATGTTTCACAGAATTGATGAGAAACAACTGCACAATGAAACAGATGATAAAGGATGCATGTAGTGATTACACATTTCATGACATGACTACTGAAAGAGAGAGGGGGTTGCAAATGAAAATCCCGGTTCATGGAACATTTCAAACCTATTTGATGTTAAAAATCCGGTGTTCCCTAAATTGTTTTGAGTAGTATATTTATTTACAACAATTTGGAAGAGAAATAAAGAAAGGCCTCATATTGACAATCATTTTTAAAAAAACAGTTAAAAATGAGACTAATTTAAAGTGTTAGAAATGTAATTTCTATACCGTTCAGCATTTGAAGAAAATAAACTATTTTAAACTAAGTTAATTGTCGCCTTGCTTGTATATTTTTTCTTTTTAAGATAATTATAGAATCCCTCATCCTGAAAAATTGGTTGTATTTATAGAGATGGCCATGGGGTATAACATAGGAGAGACAAACGTTCTTCTGCTAACTATGAATGCTGGATAATACTCTCATCCATATGATATTCTTCAAGAACAGGAACAAGAGAAGAAAACATTGCAAGTCCATACAAATAAAGCTTAACCAGTGTCACGGTTTTCAAGCCAGATTTAAAGCATACAACACACAGGCTGTGCCATGTAAACTGGAGGGCAAACTGAAAATTACAATTTCAACGAATTACATAAGGGTTGCCGTTTTAGTGCCACCAAAATGCACCCCTATGAGTTCCCAATGCCCAGTTCCCCCCCCCCCCCATATTGAATCCTGGCTACATCACTGACCGCCATCGCAACCAACACAATGTGATAACTCCAATGAATCAACGACCAGACTGATTCAAAATCTAGGACCAGATTCTGACGGAACAGTCACTACTTCCAGAGACGAGGAAATCTCCTGATTTATCAAAGCAGACCGAATGTACCGCATCTTCATGACCAGTGAGTGTGGACACCTTTTAGAGAAAAAAGAAATCAATCAATCAATGTTTGAAATGCTGTTAGATTGAACGTGGTGATCATACAGTATAATTATTTCAGTAAATCACAAGACTAAAATGGGGATATAATCCTCTTCATGCACAATGTAGCTAGCCCTCTATAGACCTTCATCTCACTGCAGTCATATTGTTTTTCTCTAATAATAATAATAATAATAATAATAATAATAATAATAATAATAATAATGAACACTTAGTAAAGTGCCAGTATCCGCCAAGCATGACATGCAACTTTGTAATTGCAAAAAAATGAGGAAATGACCGAGAACACAAAACTTTGTACAGTGTTTTTCAGTTTTCTATAGTACTATTATTAAAGAAAAACGAGGAAATCAGCTGATCAGCTGAAAAGTTGCATGCTTGGCCAAGCATGACCCTCATGGCGCATAAATACAATATAAAGAAACGACAAAAGAAAAGATGAGTTTTGAGGGATGATTTGAACGATAACAGGGATTGTTGTTGGCGAAGTTGAAAAGGAAGATTGTTCCAAAGTTCAGGAGTAGCATTTGAGAACGGTGACCCCAGGAATGATGTGTACAAACCGAGGCTGGGAGAAAAATAGGCTGGCACCTTTCATAATAATAATAATAATAATAATAATAATAATAATAATAATAATAATAATAATAATAATAATAATAATAATAATAATAATAATAATAATAATAATAATAATAATAATAATAATAATAATAATAATAATAATAATAATAATAATAATAATAATAATAATAATAATAATAATAATAATAATAATAATAATAATAATAATAATAATAATAATAATAATAATAATAATAATAATAATAATAATAATAATAATAATAATAATAATAATAAGTTATAAGTATCTTGGAGTGCTTGAAGCAGATCATGTACTGCACGAGGAATCGAAAGAGAGACTTAAGAAAGAGTAGACGAGTGAAGAAGTGTTTGAAGTCCAAGCTGAATGGAGGGAATATGATAAAGGCGATCAACACTTGGGCTGTGTCACTAATGAGATACAGTGCGGGAATTGTCGAGTGGACTAAGGCAGATCTAGATGTTGCCGACAGGAAAACGAGGAAAGTAATGACGATGTACGGTATGTTACATCCACGGTCGAATGTCAGCAGACTCTATCTACCAAGGTCAGAGGGCGGAAGAGGGTTACTTAGTGTATCAGACAGCGTTAACATTGAGAGAAGGAGCTTGCAGTGTCATGTAAGAAGTACTCGGGAAAAGTTGTTGAAGGTTGCGCAGAAATACATGAAGGCAGACGAATTAGGTCCAAAGGAGTATAAGAATCAAAGAAGAGAAGAAAGAACACGAGATTGGCAGGAAAAACCACTTCACGGCCGATTCCTGAGATGTACAGAAGAAGTGGCAAGTAGCAAGACTTGGGAATGGTTGAGGAGAGGAGAACTAAAGAAAGAAACTGAGGGTCTGATTACTGCAGCGCAAGACCAGTCTCTGCCGACGAATGTGATGAAGGCAAGGATCGAGAAGTCAGATGTCTCTTCTATGTGCAGAATGTGCAATGCGGCGGAGGAGACTGTCACTATGAATAACTTTACCCTGAAAATGCCCTGAAAATCTGTTTTACCGTGAAATAAATAGTTCACAGCAATTTCATGAAGACACAACACCATGAAAACGCCATGAAATACTCTTGGAATTTTTGTTGCAGTGAAAACGCCGTGAAAACGACATGAACTTCTTATGGCAGTTTTGGGGCAGCTCATTAATTCTCAAGATCGCCGTGAATTTGCCCTGAAATCACTGTGAACATTATTGCTAATATCTGAGAGGAAGAGACACCATGAAATTGCTGTGAAATCATGGTGAACTATTATTTCACGGCAAAACGGATTTTCAGGGCATTTTCAGGGTAAAGTTATTCATAGTGTGTATTTCACATTGTCAGCGAATGCAGAGTGCATGCTCAGACAGAGTACAAAGGCAGACACGACAAGTTGGCCAAGGTGATCCATTGGGATCTGTGTAAGAAGTACGGTGTCAAGATGCAATCGAAGTGGTACGACCATGTGCCGGAAAAGGTTGAAGAAACGGATCATGTCAAGATTCTCTGGGACTTCAACATCCAGACAGATCATGTTATAGAACATAGACGGCCGGATGTTGTTCTTGGATAAGCATGCAAAGATGTGTCATCTTATTGATATAGCTGTGCCGGGTGATAGTAGAGTAGCTTCGAAGGAGAAGGAGAAGGTACAGAAATATCAGGATTTAGCGAGAGAACTTCGCAAGCTGTGGCAAGGTGAAGGTTATTCCTGTGGTAGTGGGAGCACTGGGTACAATCCCGAAGGCGTTGGAGAAACATCTCAAGGAGATAGGAACATCTGTTAGAGTAGAATTACTACAGAAGGCGGCGCTCTTAGGGACAGCAAGGATTCTGCGAAAGACACTCGAGATCTAAGGCTACGGGACGTAGCTTGACTCGAGGTGTAACCGGCAGAAAGGAAAACAAGATCTTTCTTTTCATGTTGTGCTAACGTGAAATAATAATAATAATAATAATAATAATAATAATAATAATAATAATAATAATAATAATAATAAAGATTTTTAGCGCGCACATATCCACCCTGCTGGGCGCTCAAGGCGCGGAAACAAAGAAAAAACATTAATACAAACAATATACAATGATAGCATAGGGAAAACAAATTATGTACCGAGATACATGTACCTACAATGCAATTACAAATATACATCATCTTTGAAGAGTTGTGACATAAGATGAGTTTTAAGCATCGACTTGAATCTGGTTATACTATGACAAGATTTGAGTTTAGTTGGAAGATGATTCCACAGTCTCGGAGCTGCGACAGAAAACGACCTATCACCCCAGTTCCGTTTTGAAGTTGGTTCCTTGAGGAGTGACATGTTGCTGGAGCGCAAATTGCGTGATGGAGTGTAGACTTTAAGTAGTTCAGAAATATAAATTGGAGCAATGTTATTAAAAGATTTGTGAACAATTAGCATAAGTTTAAAAACAATTCTCTGTGAAACAGGAAGCCAGTGCAGTTCTTTCAAGATTGGCGTGATATGGCATGACTTTCTGGACAAAGTCACAACACGAGCTGCTGTGTTTTGTATGTGCTGAAGACGAGATATTTGATTCTGCGGAAGACCGTAAAGGAGAGCATTACCGTTATCATGTATTCACTGTAAGTGCTATAGGATCTTAATGTTTGGAGTGCCATGGTCGAGCGGTTTAGTGCATCGGATTTGTGTTCTGGTGGCTGAGTCGTCAGAATGTGGGTTCGAATCCTGTCCGTGACCATGGTACTTGTGTCCTTGAGCAAGACACTTTACCATAATTGCTTCTCTCCACCCAGGAGTAAATGGGTACCTGTAAGGTCAGAGTTGGTTGTTGTGTTTGATTAGCCCATATGCATTGAAATGGCAGCAATTGAGCTGTATACTCCCCAGGGAGCTGAGATGGTTTCTGGAATGATTTATGAGCCTGATGAGCAGGGGTAATAATGTAGAGCGCTCTGATACCTTGTTTAAGAGCGCTTTAAAATGCCCAACATTATTATTATTAATGGCAGTCTGGGAATCTGACGGAGATGGCCACAGGTCTACAGAGGTGAAAATGCACACAGCATCTGGAGTTAGGTTACTTTGATAGAGGGTGAACATTTACAGTAAACAGATGTTAAATACTCCTACATCAATACTACTACAACCAATGATTCCTAGAAAAAAAGCACACATATACCCATCAACTGCAATAATGAAATGAACTATCGGTGCCCTATCCATCAGCAGGGATCTCAAGACATGCGCCCTCAGCTGCTTATGCACAGAGCAGATAAGCCATGCAGAGATGCAGAATGGTTTCTCCTAATGGTATTATCAAAGAAGTGCATAACACAAAATACATTCTGAATGGTTCAACCAGTGTTACCAAAATGAGTAATTTCATTACAATATTCAGGGATGATATTGTGAGAAAATGAAAAAGTAGGAAAAATGTTTGCCATTATCATCAGGCATATACTATCCTATAGCGGTTTACCTCTATAGCCATGTATAGCAAGGAAACTGTTTTTTATCTCGGTATTTACAATAAAATGATACACAAGGAAAGTTTCCATGGTCTGAAGTTAGTCGGAACCCGGTTTCATGGCAGGATTTTCAAAATCAAAAGGTAGGATTTCCTACAAAAGTAGGAAGAATATCATGCCTGAATATTATACAGATAACAATGATTTAAACTGTTACTATCTCTCTAGATGTAATTGAATAAGTAGGATTGTGCTAAAGAATAACTCCAATATTCTTACCTGGCCAGTAGCAACCTCGTACATCTTTGTGGTCCCATCATTACTTGCAATGGCCAAAACCGAAGCAGATCCGTCAAATGCAATTCTGTTAGCTGGATGCGGTCCGACGTCGACAGCCGTCATGGGGGCACAGGTGCGGACATCCCATAGTTTGACGTTGCCGTAGCTGTCGCAGGATGCAACAATATCTCCCTTTAGACTAAAGGTGGCGTGGTTGACGGAGTGGGTGTGTCCGTAGAAGGTCTGCCCACAAATGCCCTGTGAGATGACACACCGAACAAATAAACTAACTTACCAAAATAGGCAATGCAGATTTAAAATACAAAAATATTATAATGGCACAGTCAGGAATTGTACTGTTAGATGAAAAATATTATAATGGCACAGTCAGGAATTGTACTGTTAGATGAAATATCAACAAATTTACAAATGGACTAAACCAGGGGAACTCATTTTTGCATTGGATAAATACTCTGCTAGTCAGAGTTGTGGTACTCACACTCGTACTTGACTACTCGAGTAAATATTTTTGTAGTCATAATTATGAAAAGTACTCAACTACAAGACTGTTGCTAATGCCAAAATGGGAAGCCGACTAATACCAGTGGTGTGATTTGACAAAAGTAAAAAATCCTGAAAAATGGGTAGTGGGCCTGGGTCTCCCTTTGGTCTACAGGACAAAGCCCCCTGAACCTCCTGGATGTTTAATTTTGGAGGATTTACAGACTCTCCACATCACCACAAGCCAAGAAACTAGAGGTTTGGACACAATACAGGCTACTTCTTTCTTTCCTTGGTGGCTACTTCTCTTCTTTCAAGAAAATTTTGAGGCAAAGGAAGATTTGTTAAAAATCTTGAAATCAGGAAAAATCCTGAGAAATCACAGGCCTGTAATACTCGTTTTATTTTTTTTAAACTCGGATTAGAATAAAGAAGTCATTCAATAATACAGTCCAGAATTTACAATAAATTTACAAAAATCTGTAAAAACATTCAACAAATACAAATTCAACACAGGAATGTTTTTTGTCAAATAGTACACTCTGGATTTTTCCTGGCTTTCCCAAAACGATAAATAACCACTGGAATACTGGTCTAGGTTTTTAATAAAGAAAGAAGGTGATTTATATGTACCATTCTTGAATCCCACAGAGACACTGTCTTATCAGCGGAGCTGGTCAACAGTGTATTGGAGTACGGAAGAAAGGCGATACTATTGACGGAATCTGCATGGCCACGTAGTGTGAAGCGACATCGTAAACTGAAAACAAGAATAATGCAGAGAGTTAGTAGTGAAGTCAATGGGTTAATTAATCCCTAGCACAGATTGTTTTAGGTTAAATTCTTGGTATTGAAGATGTCAACTGCTATGTTGACGGACGGTTGGGGGGACAGGGCATTTCTTGAAATAGTTTCTGATAGCAAAACTAACCTGTTGAGATCCCAGACTTTAGCTGTATTATCCATGGAACAGCTGGCAACAAAATCACCGCAGGTATGCCAAGAACAGCCCCACACTGGGAAAAGGAATAAATAAAAATGTATGATTAGAAATGTAACATGTTTCAAATGTCCAACTTTTGTACATCACCATGCCTTTTCTGCAAAGCAAAGTAGCATTATTTTTGGTCATTATTGTTAATTTACAAATGATTTCAATTTGCTTTGTCTTGCTAAAAAGAGTTGAATAGATTTATAATATTTCATTCTACAAATGAACCCAAACTTCCTTGAAGTTTCAAAAAAGGAAATAAATAAAAAAAATAAAAAAGGAAGGAAGTTTTAATACATTCAAATAATATAAAACACTGAAGATAAGGTGGTAATTTGATTAACAATTAACAATTTAACTGAAAATGTATGAGATAAGGAAGTCCAGATCATATGTACAGTGAAGGATACGAAAGGAAGTTTTCAAATAAATTACCTGCATGCTGGTGCTCTGTGAATGTATACACGCATTCTGCTTTGGAGAAATCCCAGATCTTGACGGTTGAGTCACCGCTGGCTGTAACAAGTTGAGCCCCACTATAACCAAAACGATTTATCTTTTTAAATAACTTGCTATAAAAACTAGGGTTTGCATGACAGAAAGTACAATAGCAGATATGTAGTGACACTGTGTGAGAGTAACCTTTCTTGAAAAGTGTGCTCTGATCCACAGGAGCCAATTTCATTGAGCTGCTAAGCAGAGAAAATTGCTTACCAGAAATATTTGCTTAGCGGATTTTATTGGTTACCAGCCAACATTTCACACAAAATGAGTATACTTATGGCTGGTGATCTGTTTTATATTGCTTAGCAAAATTTACTGCTTAGCAGCTCTGTTCAGAACCACCCATAACTCACAAGAGTGTCAACCACCCATAACTCACAAGAGTGTCAACCACCCATAACTCACAAGAGTGTTAACCACCCATAACTCACAAGAGTGTTAACCACCCATAACTCACAAGAGTGTTAACCACCCATAACTCACAAGAGTGTTAACCACCCATAACTCACAAGAGTGTTAACCACCCATAACTCACAAGAGCGTTAACCACCCATAACTCACAAGAGTGTTAACCACCCATAACTCACAAGAGTGTTAACCACCCATAACTCACAAGATGTTACCACCCATAACTCACAAGAGTGTTAACCACCCATAACTCACAAGAGTGTTAACCACCCATAACTCACAAGAGTGTCAACCACCCATAACTCACAAGAGCGTCAACCACCCATAACTCACAAGAGTGTTAACCACCCATAACTCACAAGAGTGTTAACTACCCATAACTCACAAGAGCGTCAACCACCCATAACTCACAAGAGCGTCAACCACCCATAACTCACAAGAGCGTCAACCACCCATAACTCACAAGAGCGTCAACCACCCATAACTCACAAGAGTGTCAACCACCCATAACTCACAAGAGTGTTAACTACCCATAACTCACAAGAGCGTCAACCACCCATAACTCACAAGAGCGTCAACCACCCATAACTCACAAGAGTGTTAACTACCCATAACTCACAAGAGTGTCAACCACCCATAACTCACAAGAGCGTCAACCACCCATAACTCACAAGAGTGTTAACCACCCATAACTCACAAGTGTTAACCACCCATAACTCACAAGTGTTAACCACCCGTAACTCACAAGAGTGTTAACCACCCGTAACTCACAAGAGTGTTAACCACCCGTAACTCACAAGAGTGTTAACCACCCGTAACTCACAAGAGTGTTAACCACCCGTAACTCACAAGAGTGTTAACCACCCGTAACTCACAAGAGTGTTAACCACCCGTAACTCACAAGAGTGTTAACCACCCGTAACTCACAAGAGTGTTAACCACCCGTAACTCACAATCTAGTGTTTGCTTTCACATGGTGTCTATAAACAAAACTTGGCAATTAAAACAGTGTAAGACTTGTAGCTTTGAATGGTGAAAAGGATAAGTATAATGATTGATTGTGGTGACACCATGTAGTAAGACATGTAGCTTTGAATGGTGAAAAGGATAAGTAAAGACTGTTTGCGGTGACACCATGTAGTAAGACTTGTAGCTTTGAACGGTGAAAAGGATAAGTAAAGACTGTTTGCGGTGACACCATGTAGTAAGACGTGTAGCTTTGCATGGTGAAAAGGATAAGTAAAGACTGTTTGCGGTGACACCATGTAGTAAGACGTGTAGCTTTGCATGGTGAAAAGGATAAGTAAAGACTGTTTGCGGTGACACCATGTAGTAAGACGTGTAGCTTTGCATGGTGAAAAGGATAAGTAAAGACTGTTTGCGGTGACACCATGTAGTAAGACGTGTAACTTTGCATGGTGAAAAGGATAAGTAAAGATTGTTTGCGGTGACACCATGTAGAAATTCTCTTTTGAGTAGTAAATAGTTCTGATGAAAACGTTGAGTTGAATCCAACTGGTACCCTCCAGAAATATTTACTACTCAAAAGAGAATTTCTACCTGGTGTCACCGCAAACAGTCTTTACTTAAAACAGAGCAACATTGCCATAACAATTGTAAACAAAAAAATAAGAATAACAACTTATATAAACAATTCATGATGCTGTTTGATGCACATCTGGGAACTTTGATGACTTAAAATAATCTTAACTAAAATAATCTTAACTTCTTAACCAGTTCGCATCGGAGGCCGTGTATACACGCAATTTTTTTTTGCACCACATATCGGAGAGCATCTAAACACGCCACAGGAAACTCCGGAATATTTGTATGCATGCTCAGTTCAGCCATGCGTGCACGGTGACATGCTCGGAAGTGCCGGCCACCCGCTGTGGAAGCTTCCATTAACGTGTGTGTGGGAAAAAGAAACCCACCACAGGGGCCCAGAAAAACTTTTTTATTCCCGACGCGAACAGGTTAAATGAACACTTCTATTTAAAAGACACATACATAATAGCACACAGGTAGACATATTGAATACCTGAGCAAAGCAATTGTCAAATTCAATAATGTCCCAAACGTTGTTGATTTTCACATCTTCTCTTCCCCCACCCTTGTCAGGCGACTCCAGTGACATCATGTCATAATATCATGCCATACCTTGGATGGAAATCACAATCAGCGATCCAATCACTATGTCCCTCGCCCGTCATGATGATGTCACCACTTGGTATCGCCCACATCTTCCAGGTGTGGTCATCGCTGACAGTGGCTAGAATCTGCTTGCGTGGATGCAGTGCAATACTGGAAAGATGATAATAGTGGGGAGTTACAAGAGATATATATGAAACAAAACAATATTTAAATATAAAAAGCCGTTGTGAACAATGGGGCCAATTTTTGCAAAGCAAATGTTTTCGCTAAGCAATGTAAGACAGACTACCAGCCAAATTGGCTGGGAACCAAAGAAAAACTCTAAGCAAATGTATCTGCTAAGCAGGTGTATGAAATTGGCCCCTGAGCTGGTCAGTTAAAGATGTTAGTTCCTACTTTAACCCTAACCCCCTATAGGTATTCTGGCTAGGAACCTTCCTGAACCCTAACCCCCTATAGGTATTCTGGCTATGAACCTTCCTGAACCCTAACCCCCTTTAGGTATGCTGGCTAGGAACATTCCTGAACCCTAACCCCCTATAGGTGTTCTGGCTAGGAACCTTCTTTAACCCTAACCCCCTTTAGGTATTCTGGCTAGGAACCTTCCTGAACCCTAACCCCCTTTAGGTATGCTGGCTAGGAACATTCCTGAACCCTAACCCCCTATAGGTGTTCTGGCTAGGAACCTTCTTTAACCCTAACCCCCTATAGGTGTTCTGGCTAGGAACCTTCTTTAACCCTAACCCCCTTTAGGTATTCTGGCTAGGAACCTTCCTGTATGAATCCTCCAAAATCCATTATTGCACTTTTGGAAACATGCCCTTATCTTCAAAGTGCACCATGCATTTTCGTTGATCTTTCATATTCAGCACTTATGGTCTGTACTTCTTGCCAGGTAGTAATTTTGCCCCATTTGAAGAGGTGAAAGTACCAGTTTCCAACTGTGCTGAATTTTTCCCAAAAAGTGCCCCTTGGAGGATTTTGATGGATTTGGGGTGGTTAGGGTTAATGACAATTTTAGAAAATCTTCAATGTTACAAAGATCACAGGAGGACAAATCAGGTGGTTGACTGCTACTCAGAGGGAAATCTACATGAATTGACTTGGGGAAAAAATGGCAAAATGTCACATGGCAGTGGCAAATGTATGTAACAAAGGAGCAGAGGAATCCATGTTCAGTATCACCATGATATCAGGCCCTTTTAAACGCAGAAGCCAACTTGATGCTTGTTTCCAATACACAAGTCTATGGGAATCAAACAGAGGCCGATGTCCAAAATAGCCTGGTGCCATGAATCTTCCATGGTTACTGTAATAGAATGTCAGGGGACAAGACAAAATGGTGGTATAGTGTGTTAAGGGTGTACACATACCCACTAATAGCCAAGGAGTGTGCCTGGATGGTATGGGTCAGACGGAAGCCTCCAGTTCGGGTCAGATGAGCAGATGGGCCTTTGACATTGGTTAGCTGAGGATTAATGCCAGCATCTGTTGGGAAGTTGGAATCCTGCAGACAAGAAAACAATGTAAATATCATCAGTTTATATCTATCTTAAAGGGACACTATCGTCACAGTCAGAGCAAACTTTCAACAGGGCATGGAATCAGTGTCCTAGTTTAAGATGACGACAGTGACTGAACATTACTGGCTCATTTATGCAGTATCAATGGTAATATGACCTTATCATGTGCTGTATTATTTTCAGTCACTGACTTAATATAAAACTAGCATTCCGATTCCATGCCCTGTTGATCATGATGATATTGTCCCTTTAATGTTCAATTGGGTTGAACACTTGAACCCATGGGTTGCTAAGTTTTTATACACAAATTCAAAGCCAAATTTATATATGAATTTGGAAAAGCAATGTGGCCGAAACAATTATCAAAGATATCCAACAAATAGTTGAGTATAAGACATTTTACTCAGGAGAAACGATCAGAGCATATTGATCAAAACGTTGAGTTGTAACCACCAGTTCTTGTCAGAACTAATTACTACTCAAGTGAGAATTTCACATGGTGTCACCGCAAACAGTCTCTACTTTAGGCTTGGGCGGTTCCACAATTTCTGGAACCAGTTCGGTTCCCAAAAAAAACTCAGTTCCGAGTCGGAACCGGTTCCAAGAGATTCAAAGAAAAACATAAGGATTGCAGAAAATAATAAAACATACGGTCTATTCAAACTTCGACGTTGCGCCCTGATACGAAGGAGTTTCAATTTTCAACCGCAAATGCAGTGATGATAATGTCGTTTAATTTAAAATATGTTTCAGAAACTTTAAGGAAACTTTTTGGAAACGTTAAGCTAAGTTAGAGATTTGTTTCCATTATCCTACCGTTAGCAAACGACGTTACAAGCTGTGCTGTACATGTCATGGCTTTGCACATGCTTCAGGGGTTGGAGCAATTAAGCAATTGTACCACCCCCTATACACAAGGTACCGTACTACCGTTAAGCTAAGTTAGAGATTTGTTTCCATTATCCTACCGTTAGCAAACGACGTTACAAGCTGTGCTGTACATGTCATGGCTTTGCACATGCTTCAGGGGTTGGAGCAATTAAGCAATTGTACCACCCCCTATGCACAAGGTACCGTACTACCGTCCATGCCTATTTAAAGTACATTAAGAACACTAGCAACATGACTAACTTCGTCACAAGATTATCCATATTACGGGGCCACCTTGATCACCACTTCTCAAGACAGGTGCTGTCAACATTTTAACATCATGACCAAGGTATCCATGTTACGGGGCCAATTTATAAATGGGGGTTGGAGCAATTAAGCAATTGCACCACCCCCTATACACAAGGTACCGTACTACCGTTCTCATGAGTACGAGTATGAGTACTCCAACTCTATAACGAGTATGAGTACTCCAACTCTATAGTTGTAGTCGAGTATGAGTACGAGTATGAGAACAGCAGAATGTACTCAAGTACGGGTATGAGTACTCCAACTCTATAGTTGTAGCTGAGTACTTTTCATGAGTACGAGTACGAGTATAAGAACAGAACAATGTACTCGAGTATGAGAATGAGTACTCCAACTCTATAGTTGTAGTCGAGTACTTCTCATGAGTACGAGTATGAGAACAGAAGAATGTACTCGAGTATGAGAATGAGTACTCCAACTCTATAGTTGAGTACTTTTTTATAAGTACAAGTACAGAAAGATTTACTTGAGTACAAATATGAGTATGTGTACGAGTATGAATACTTAAACTCTGCCCATAATAAATAAATATTTATATATGGTGACAATACGTCAGTTACATTTACCAACATTTGGAAAAGGTTTTCATTTGAGAGCAAATGATACAGATATAAAATGTTTGTCTCAGACAGAGATGTTTCTTACATCTGGGTGTCTAGGCTGCGGCTGAGCAGTAACATCCATGTTCTCTTTGTTAGGCGGGCATGGCATAGTGTAAATCTCTCTGGCCTGACGGATGGAGCTCTGTGTTGGCCCTGTACCTGATGCAAACACCAGCCTACGCTCAGACTTGGATAGCTCAAAGGATCCCGAGTCACGACTGCCACCCTCCAGGTTACGCAGAGTAGCCTGGAGACCTGCAACCTGAATGGATAAAATACAAGAGTGTGAGAAACACTGATCACAGGTGGTGTGGGGGGAGGGAGGGGTTGTAAATATTTTTGTTTCAATATATGACAAAATCAACATCGGAAACTTACTTAGAATTGAATTGAACAAAGACAAATGCACAAAAGCCAAACTTGAACCTAGGGTTACCGTACCAGTGTTCTACCAGTTATCCTAAACCTGGGAAGCAGCAAGCCTGGGATCCCTCCGAGAAAATACTTCCTTTTGAATTACAAAGAGTCTCTCAAGCCTTATATCAAAAACTAAATATTCGTGCATCATTAAATACTCTGGAGTATAAGATTCTTTCATTCATAATGTTCAATACGAGGGGTATGGGAGATTGAGCAAAAACAACCATCCCTGATTGACAGCTGGTTGACATACCTGATTGACAGCTCTGTCTCTCTCCAGCTTAGACAACATCTTCTCTTTCATAGCCACCTCATATTTCTCCTTGAGCTGTTTCAAGGTAGGCTCATAGGAAGCATAGTGCTTCTTCAATCTGTAATCCAGATTTCCGAACACAAAATGCAGGAGTGTTGATTTATCAATCATACAGAACGTTTTGCTAGCAAGATAAAAATATTATTTGCTCACTCCAAAAACGTCCTATCTCCAAAAACTGGTCATCTCAGTTCTGAAAGGGCCTTTACACTATAGCTTAACAATAACATCAAACCCTTAAAGAACTTATCAAAATACAAAAGTGAATTATAATACATTTTTATATTCATACAATCAATATTCTATTATATTCATATATTGATACAATTGTATTTAGTCTTGTGTATAACATATCCCTTATAGTTGTAAAAAAATTGTTATGCATATTCGTCCTGAACAAGGCTAAAAGCCACTCAAGGTACAGGGCTACAATAGAAGAAAAAAGTAAATAGACTCAGAGGAGCTGAATGTGGGAATTGAGATTCCTCTTGAAACAGGATAGATCGTATGATGGAGGGAACTGTGCACCAGACGAGGAAATCCAAAGAGATGCAGCACGTGGGAAAAAGAATTTGGATGCTACTATGAGGCTGCACTGCTAGTAATTCTTATGCTATTGAAAGTCTCTGCCAATTCTGCCATCTCCACATGGGCTACAAACAGCAAATGTACAAATGTGTTAAATAACACTTAAAGGTTTGTATGGTGGAAAGTGATAATTAGAGACGGTTTGCTGTAACACCATGTAATAATCTCTCTTGAGTTGTGTAGTTCGGTCAGTGAGCTCTGACCGTCTTCAGGATATTCCGGCATTCTCTCACTCAAGTGAGATTATTACATGGCGTTACCACAACCTCTGATTACAAATGTATTACTATGGTACATATACATGTATATACAGTATATCCTCATCCATGACCAGGGGTTGAAACTAGTCCACTAGTCTGAGGCTAGTGGTTTTAGCAGTAAGACTACTAGCTGCTTGGATTTGGGTAGTCCGATGGGATAGTGAAAAATATGAAATAAAAATTTGCAAAAAACATTCAGTTTGATCTCAGCAAGATCTTAGCAAGAACATGTTGCTCACCAGCTCACGGTGCATTTCTTTTTCTTGTACTTATATTCACCCTTTTTCAGGACTACTAAAAAATCTGAAAGACTAGTAAAATTTTGACATAACTTGTCCTGTGGGCTACCGTAAAACTCAAGTTGATTTCCACCCCTGTATGACCTTCTGTATATTTTCATTACCGTTTGATGTCATCAATAAGTCTATTCTTCTCCTGAACCACTCTCTTGTGGTGCATACGGTTGAAGTCTCTCTCTTTACGTAGCTTCACATAGGTGTCTTTAGCCTTGCTGTAATGGCAACACAGTGTCATGAAGTTATTAAACATTGATGATGGCAATGTAACAGAGAACTGTCGATTAAGTAAAAAAAAAAACAAGTCAACTTTTCTTCAAATGTTTGCATATTGCCATGTTCAGGTTTTACCTCATTGTAAGTTTGACTTTTAAGACTTGATTGGTAACTGGTTTATTATAGGTAAAACTTGTACCTTTGCATGGTGAGGAGGATAAGTAAGACTAATTGCGGTGACACCATGTGAAATTCTCAATTGAGTAGTAATTAGTTCTGAAAAGAACTGGAGGTACAACTCGAGGCGAACTAATCCTTGTCAACAACTGATTCGTTTCAGTGAGCACACACTCCTTCCCCAACTCCTAGGATCCTAGTCTCAATAGTTCCCGTCTGCACGCCTCAACGAACTAATCCTCCAGCATCCTGTCATCGCGTAATCCTCCAGCAGCCTACTTAAGCAGCAGCATTTCCCAGAGTCCGGCATTCTCCTGAGGATGATCAGAGCATACTGATCGAAACGTCGAGCTGTACCTCCAGTTCTTTTCAGAACTAATTACTACTCAATTGAGAATTTCACATGGTGTCACCGCAATTAGTCTTGATTTATTATATATAATTAAAAATGACATAATAACAAGGTTTGAATTGCATCTTAATACATTTTACAAGTAAAACCTATGGAAAATCTACAGTAAATTCTGTAATGAGTTGTAAAAATGGTGATGGTTCTGAAAATTACTGGTTGAAAACTTGACATTTCGATCAATTCTCTCCGATCATCTTCAGGAAAACGATTTTGATGTAGAATTCATCTATTGTGACTTTGACTTACTTTGCAGCATCCTTAAACTTGTCCAAATCTCTCCTGAGTGTCTTAACCTGGACGTCAAGTTGCTGGTTGCGAGTATACACATCAGGAACTGTCTTGATGTCTTCTTCATTCAATAGGCCACGTTGCTGAAGCTCATACCTATATTACATGTAAGAATTGATGCTGGTTTATTGACGGTGGCCTAGGCAGGGTGTGACAATAAGAAAATTGGTTATTTACCACAAACTGAATTTCTGTTTGCCCAAGAAAACGTTAAATATCTGCCACCATTGTTTTCCCTAAACAGCAAATTGTGCTAATCTTGATTAAGATTTTTGAAAATCTTTTTGAAAATCTTCAGAATCAAGAGGAAATAAACCTGTTTGAGCTTGTAGTGAAAACTTTTTTATGTGGAAAAAACAATTTGAAAGACAACTCTTGATTTCGCAGTCTGTCAGGCCAAGAAGCAATGTTTTAATCAAAATACAACACTTAGGACAAAGAAATCAGCATGTTACTGGCCTTCGATTGCTACCAAACAAATTTACCGAATGACACACGAAATGAACGTAGTGTGGATCTTACCATTCTGTTTGGAAGCAGTCCAGGGTCCTTGTCATGCCCATCTTCACTAGGAAATTCCTGACAAAGTCATCCACCACCTCTGGCCTCAGATTGACAGGGGGAGGTACTAACCGCTCTTCTCTCAGCTGTTAGTAAAATTTAAAAGAAAACACAATACAAAACCCTCCAAAATATTTGTTACAAAAGACTGGTTTCTTTTCAACTTAATAAAGTCCTATATATACAATTTTGTTATTGGTTATATTTAAAAAAAAATAGAATGCTGTCATCAGATTTACTTGAAAACATACTTGTATGATGTAAAGATGGACATGGCATTAAGCATTCTTAGAAATTATTTTGTCTGCGGTGCTCCGATTTAAAAGAAATAAACTATTAACAAAAATTGATGAACAAAATACAACAAAATTTAAGAATAATGCTTCGTCTGCTGACATGTGTGTCAAACTATAACATTCATTTAAAATATCCTGACATATTTATTGATCCTCATATTTATTGAAAGTAACCAACCAATGCTTCTTGATCTTCCTGTGACTCCTGTATAGTCCTCACGGCAGCATGAAGATCCTCATCTGGCTCTGAAATCATAAAATATTAACAATTGTGGTTTAGACCAACTCAATAATAATACTCACAGAGCTGCTTAGCAGAAAAAAAACTGCTTACCTGAAACATTTGCTTCGCAGCCTTCTTTAGTTACCAACCAAACTTTCATACAAGAGGTGTGCACTTTGGCTGGTAGTCTGGACTAGTCTCTTTTGGCTGCTGGGGCCAATTTCACAGAGTTGCTCAGCAGATAAAATTGCTTACCAGAAAAAATTGCTAAGCATATTTCAGGCTTTGGTTACCAGCCACACTTCATTAAAAAATGTATGCAATTTGGCTGGTAGTCTGTTTTTTTTTTGTTTTGCTTAGCAAAATTCTCTTCTTAGCAGCTCTAGGAAATTGGCCCCTGTGTGTTTCGTATTGTGTTTTTCCTATTGTGTATTGTGTGTTTAATAATAATTTTCTCGGGATTTGTTATTGCCAAAAACATATTTGTGCCATATTGTAGTTCTTTTAAATACAAACCTGCCTGTAACTTAAAGGGAAGGTATCAATATCCTTTATTTTTAAAAACTTTTTGCATAAACTAAGATCATTTAAAAGTAGCTTACCTGATGTAATGTCATCATCAATCGGGACTTCTTCATACACAAACTCATCATCAGAATCAGCCTGAAGTAAGGCCTCTGGGTTTGACTCTATTAAGAAAAACTTATTTGACAAATGCATGCTTTTCATTACTGCGATTATGGTAACTCAACATTGTGACCTGGCCATGAAATTGTCATAATTGAAAAGATAATGAAAAAGCACAAGAACCATTGGGAACCGTTTCCACAGCAAGCTTTATGAAGATTTGGGCATTTCACAAAAATACTTATAGCAAAATAGTAGTTAATGGCCTTAATTAATGGCAGGTTCAAATACTTATTAACAGAACATGAGGAAGGGCCCGGTTTACGTTTAAATGTGCAGTTCACACACAGTGCATGTTAGTTCTGACCATATCAGCCAATAATGCACACCACTTTTTAAAAAGTGGTCTAAAACCCTCATTTTATATACTACTACACCAATGTGATAATGTAATACTTAAAAAGAGGGGTGCGACAAGATAAAGAAATTACACTTATAAGAGAAGCTTCTTGGGCCGTACGAATATTTTATTTATTTCTCCGTGGCTATAACAAGAAGTAACAAGAAGTACAAAATCTATTCTTATACTCAAAACTGACTGTAGGGTCACAAAGTTATTGGACTAGCAGTACAGTAGAGAGAGAGAGAGAGAAGTGCGAGCAAGAGAGCAAGAGTCCGTGTGTGTGTGTTTTGTAATCTAAAGAATATGTATATAATAATGATGGAACTGGTCACTTACAACAGTGGGGGTATTGTGTTTAGATTATAATTTAGGGGAGGTCGAAGTGGTAATAAAATTGGTCTAGGGGATGTCAGTCTTGGAGACGGGGAAATTATTTATGACCCCACATGTGGTCAGTGGCCCTCAGTGTGAAATGTCCCAGATGTCAGCTTACAATAAGATATTCAGATTGTCTAAACTGCCTAGACATTAATTTATAAATTTCTTTATAATTTAGGGCCTATTATTATTAATTATAATTACCTGGAAGTATTTTATACTGGACAGAACTTAAGAATAAGACTTCTAGGTAAGTAAAGATAAGATGTCATTATCTAATTTTTGTGCTGAAACCTCAAAATTAATACAAAACAAAGCCTGAAAACAGGTCATTTGATTACAGTAAATGTCACTAACATAAGGTTTATCGCAAATAGCGGCTGCAAGGAATTATGGGATGTCTGTGGGCGCAACAGTGCCACTGCATGCCGCGCAAACAAACAAAATATTGTTGACGTCACACAAGCCGCTCCAAAAAGATACCCCAAATTGTATCCCAGTATGCTTTGCGGCAGTTGCTTTAGCGCTATTTGCAATAAACCTTATAGGCCTAAATGATCAGTGAAACTCTAGCCCTGATAGGACCCTATCTACAGTGCAAAGTAACTTCCGATAGGGTCCTGACCAAGAGTTCCTCCTGTTCGTATACCTGTAAAGTTTGTACTGAATTTTCTCCTTTTTTTACCTGTCTTTGTTGGCTGAACCGAGGAAATGCAGGCACTGTAACTTCTTAACTGCCTCTTGGAGAAACGATTTTTGTTGAAAGATGTCTAAAAAGGAGGATTTCCCCGACATTTCTCAGCGTAACGGCCAATCTGTGTACAAACATTTCATGCTGTTCATCGAGCGATGACTTTGTCACCTTGGGGTCAGAACATCGATTGCGCGTCAGAACATCGATTGCGCGTCAGAACATTGATTGCGCGTCAGAACATCGATTGCGCGACAGAACATCAATTGCGCAAAGGCAACAAGATTTTACTTACAGTGCAGGCGATTTAATGAGACGTGTTCTGCCGCGCAATCGATGTTCTAACCCCAAGGTCATCGCATTATACAGCATGAATGGCATGAAAAGTTTGTACACAGATTGGCCGTTGCTCTGAGAAATGTCAAGGAAATCCTCTTTTTTTAGACATCTTTCAGCCAAAATTGTTTCTCCAAGAGGCAGTTGAGGAGTTACACCATACAGTGCCTGCATTTCCTCGGTTCAGCCAACGAAGACAGGTAAAAAAGGAGAAAATTCAGTACAAACTTTACAGGTATACGAACAGGAAGAACTCTTGGTCAGGACCCTATCGTAAGTGTAATTTGCACTGTAGATAGGGTCCTAATTCGGCCAGGGCTAGGATAGGTGACTGATAGACCTTATGCACATGACGTCATTTGAGTAGGGCGCCCTCGGCTAGAGGTCAAAAGAAGGTTACTCATTGGCCCAATCTGTGCGCCGCGCGTGTATAGATGTGCGTTTTCCATTGTTTCATCATCGTTTTACCTCTAAGATGGCGGCGTGATGACGTCAACGCATAAGGTCTATCATGTGTCTATTGGAACAACTTACTATTAATTACCCCTTATTTAGACGTGAGAATAATTTTTCACATTAATATGGGTGTAAAAGCCTTCTAAGTAGCACAAATGAGACTCTATATTATTCTGAGACAAAAATATAAAACAATAAAACAACAGGAAAAGAGGAAATAATCAAGGATACGTTCCAAATAATATGCTCCATCTTCGCCAATTCTCTCTCCTGCCGCCGCCATATTGTTTCATTGAAGTTAGGTGCAAGGTCTGGTACACTTGTAATTGTGCCTTCTTGTTCACTGCATGATATTACGGTGTACTGACTATTGTGTTGCTATGTTTCTGGTTAGGGTTGCGAAAACGCGGCCCTGATATAACTCGATGATCTGCACGCAGTGAACCTACGTTGTTGGGCGCAATCTGCGAACTTGCGCCGTTTCAAAACTGCTTGGAGGTTTGTGTGCAATAATTAATTTTGACGACATTATTTTGCGCACCCAGTTTCGAAACTGGCTCAAGTGCAGCACTAGCTGGGGCTGCAGTCCTAGTGTGGCGCGCTCTGGATCTGTCAAAATAACGGTATGATGAGTGCAGCAAGCGCGGCCGGCTCGGATCGATCGATCGATCACCCCGGCGCTGACCCAGAGCAAAGTGAGCTCGCCTTCAGAGAACGGCATAGGATGAGCAGCTGCTTAGTGAGTAAAACCAATGTTTAGCCTTAGATTTGAACACATTTTATTTGTGTAAATCCTGTAGGCTACATTATTTACTGTCTATTATTTTTAATCCATAAGGCTCTGCATTTAACAAAATTTACAGTTAACATAAAAGTAAACATAGGCAAATTGGGATATATAGCCCTATAATATTTTTAAAACAACTTGTATAGACAAACAAAGCATTTATCAACAATAACACCCACAATAATTTTTCTCAGTCGGCATTTAGAGCCTCAGTCGGCAAATGAAGCATCAAAGGTACTAGAACAAGGGTTGGTCCAGAATAATTTTTCAGTCAGCAAACCTTGAGCTATGGGTTTGCTGACTGCAAATGTTGTGTTTCTAAGCACTGAAGATTTGCTGGGTTGTTTGTTTGTTATAAGTCGTTTATTAGCTGCGGTTAATTTCGGGTGACAGTTGTCCCTACCCACTCCCCAAGTAAATTTGTCTGATCATATTCGAGTTGTGTTGGTAAATTTACAAACAAAACAATTTTGCGCCCCCAACTCTGATGTCAGTCGGCAAAATTAAAAATAAAATAGTCGCTTTGATGATATATTTGGGAGAAAACTCTTTTTAAAATTTTGTATAAATTCAACATATTTTTGCAGATCCCTTCGTGTTATCCGCGCCCCTGACTGTTTCCCGTGGATTGGGGACTTAAAAAGGTTAAATATAGTATCTTGAAGTATCACGCTATTGTAATATAAAAACAAATTCACTGCAGTTCAACGGAATAAACTTTTTATTCTTTCCTTAAGAAACGGTATGGGATGGTTTAACATTGGTATTTGGTAACGTACGTTCATGTCAACTCTCTGGTTTTCAAGAAATATATGACAAAACTAACCAGTGATAATTTCGTCACAATAGGGGCTCACGTATTTGAGAAAATCGTGAAAAACTGTATAAATTGTATAAATTTATATTCAAATTTGTATAAATTTGACAATACCCAATTATTTAAGAAATTTTAAACTTGGTCAATTGGGTAGCACAGATTTTGAACTGATTTTGTCCACAGAAAAAACAGGCAGAGCGGCCGCAGCTAAGAAGCTAGAGGGAGTGAAGAGAGATATTTTGAGTGACCACACCCACCGTCTTAAAAAACATGAACTATACGCTGATAATTGTTCGTCCATTCCGTAACCGTATACGACTTCCGTACGGCGGCGGCCGGCTGTGTGGTATACTATGGTACATGGTGGACATACTTGTGCAAACCGCATACCCTGACGACTCGGTCGTCACATGTAAGGTACGTCTATACATGGAGCTATAAAAATAGCTCCATGGTCTATACATATGTTGTTTATTTTGGTGCAATTGTAGGAAGAAAAATAGATGGTGAGGGAGTTCAGAGCTGGAGGTGATTGTGTGTTTCTTTTCCTAAGGCATGGACAAGTCGTAGGATGCGTGTTTGTAGATTTTGATAACAATATTTTGCAGAAAAACTGGACTGGAGTCTAACGTTACTCGGTTAGTCAGTAAGTAATTTTATAATAAGTATGGGAAAGAATGTCAAACCCAACCGCCACTTGTGCACAATGTCTACTCTGAGCATGTGATTTTAGTAGACGACAAAATGGCCAACATCTCACTGGATCATCCAGTGGATGTACAGACATTCATTGCTAAAAATCTCCCAAAATATCGTTTCTAATCCTCACTTGACTACACTTTCCTCTCCTTAAGTGTATCCTCTATCAATTATAATCTTTTATTAAGGAAAATCTGTGATATTTGTCATATTTGGATAGAAAAGTGGCGATTGTATTCTACATTCTTTCACAACTTGCTCTCTTAGGCCAAGAGAATGAAAGTCATAGATTTGCGTCCGGGAAATTTCGAAAACACATGAGGCTTTTTTTCATTATTCATTATTTCCATTGATCATTAATAACAGCACAATCACAAGATGTTTCTTCTAATCTGTGTACGTGCGTGCATCATTGGGCCGCACACACAGGCATACTAGGCTCAACAGCGAACGTGTTGTGCATGTGAAGGCGGTACAGTTGCAGGACGGAGTTTACCATACAGTTTTAGCGTGATGTGACCTTTTTGTGAACGACGTATGCGGGACTAAGACTGTAAGACTAAGAGAACATGTGTTAATGATTATACTTTTATTTTTATAGCGCACATACTGGTGGAAATTTGGTAAAAACTTTGTTTTACTGATGTGGATGATTTGGAACTAAATTTGTTTTGTGGAAATACCTTTTTTGTGCAAATAATGAAAAATTTAGGCGGTAGCTTTCGGGACATGCGGGCGGTGGACGCAAATCTATGACTTTCATTCTCATGGCCTTATGGTAGGGTTTTCAGGTGAAAAATTATTCCTAAACCAATATGCTCAATATTTATATCAAATTAAAGGTCTTGATGAAAGAAATACAATGGTTTTTAAATCAAGAAAATTGGACAAGTAGCTTTTGAGGAATCCTGTTTTATTTAATCAAGTATACAGCATTCGATGAAGCCCGAATGTCCATACACTGTGTACATCCCTAAATGGCACCAAAACCGTTGAATCAGCCTACACACACGCACAGCGTTCGTGCTCGTTTCCCTCAAAAGAGATTTTGAAAGGGTGTAAAAAAAATACACTCTCCGCTCAAAACTAAACACAATTACGGCTCAAAACTTTCACATATGATAGAAAAGAGGTGTAAAATTCATTCAGACACCGCTCTTACCTTTCAACTTGAAGATTTCACCTCGAAAAATGGTGTTTACTTTTTATCTCTGCGTAACTTCGGTTGTAGAGTAGATATGGAGATGGAGCAAGCTTGGGTATGTAAAGGAGCCCTTTGACTTAATAGGGAAACCTGTTTTCATGTCAATCACAATGTACTCGGGTGCGGAGACAGCTCCGAAGTGGATGCCCTCAGCAGAGCGCGGCAAATTTTACGGGCCGAATGCACGCGATCTCGGAACACTTCGCGAAAGGCTGGGCGGGGCGAGAGTGGTTCATTCATAAAAACCTAGGCTTTCGCACGTACTTCCGATTGCTATTTTATGTACATTGTTGGATAGCTGAAACTATAAGCTTTCCAATGAGCTATTACATGTAAGATTTCGACGGGTAAAAGTAGTAAAATTTTTGAGATAAAAATGTTGATGTTTTTTGTTGCGGGCGATGCGCTGTGCGTGTGGAGGGCTTCGGTCAAGCACGTACGAACTGAAAACCCTACTTATGGTATAACGGAAGGAACAAAAGTTAACTGTTACATAACGTTAGCTAGTAATCACTATTCACATTAATTTTCTCCAATCATGGAGGAAGGTTCCCTCCTCCATGCTCCAATCCATAGTATTAGCCAGCAATACCTTTGGGTGTCTTTTGGACACCCTGCTTTCTAAATGGACGCCCTGATTTATTTGTAAAACACATGCAAATGTATTGTAAGTTAAACATTTGGACGCCCTGTTTTTCAAAGAATAACAAATTTGGACGCTCTATTTCTAAATCCTGGTTTATACTCTGCTACAATCTCCATACTCCGACAATAAACCCTTTCATGGTAATATGCGCCATGTTTTTGACGGGGCAAAATTGTTTATTTCAAACACTCGTTGAGTAGTATGTTAGATGTTGGTTCTGGCTCACCTACTTAAAAAATGATTTTTTAGGACAACTTTTAGGTAAACTGATTTTTTTAGGGGAATTCCCTTTTAGATTGTGATAATTATGTTAATGAGGTATGACGTCATGAAAAGATTGATGACGTCATTGAAAAGTATAAAACTTAGTTTTGTTGTGGGTAGTAGTAGAGGGGGTATATTAGAATAAAAGAAAAGAAAAAAGAAAGTTAAAAAAGTGAGAAAATTTTTTGAAAAAGTAAGTTAAAAATATTATCTAGCTATATAATAAATGGAGAGAATGGAATCAAAATCAAAAGTAATCGTTCCTTGCGAATGGCTTTTAGTTGGAAAAACTGACAAGTGTTGTATTGATAGTGTGTGTGGGGGTATATTTTGTGGATTACATCGGAGTCGTATAAAGGGTGGTAAACGTAATCCCGTTGCGTGTTTAAGATGTGGAAAAGGAACAAAGACGTTGACTAATTTTTGCACTCAATGTGCTAATAAAGTATTAATAAATCGTTATAATCGTTTAAAAGTTGAAAAAGGTAGAACTAGACGAAAAAATAAGTTAGTGATGAAAGAGTTGTTGCTAAAAACTAATTTAAAAGTTTGAATTGTAAGGTGGAGGTCTATCTTTTACTCGCTCTGCATCGATATAATAAGATTTATTTACATCAAATTTTATTTTAAATTTAAAAGTTTTTCTATAAGAATTTTTTTTTCTGCATTAACATCGATAGGTTTATCAGTTGTATCTTTATTAGAGTTATTACGAATTTCTTCTTTCATTTTAGAATATTTATCTCGTTCTTTGCATATGAGTGCAAATTCAATTTGGGTAACGACACCATCTTCAATTGCTTTTGAAACGTGGTTTTCTATCGTATCAAGTTTAGATAAAGCAATTTTTTTTATTTTATTATGTTTTTTAGCTTTTTTAGATAATTTATATTTAGCGTATTTGAGAGCAAACGCAGCACTGCCCAACCCTAAAGCTAAACCTTCTAAAGCACCCCCAACGGGGGCTGCTACAACGCTAGCAATACTGGCTATTCCGACACTTCTCGCCCCCATACACCCTAATCCTGCGAGAGTTTCTACGACAGTACAAGCGTTAATAATTTTTATATATTTTTTATAGACAGTTTCACGATGATTTATTTCATTTTGTAATTCTTTTTGAATATTATCGATTTTTGCAAACGAAATGATGCTGCATTATCCGTCATTGACGGTAAATTTGGATAAAGTACATGTGTTGATTCTATAGGAGCGCTCATTGTTTTCTATTAATAGTAAAAGATTTTAATTTAATGGAAAAATACTAACTTTTATATCGTAACATATTCCTGCATATAAAGAGCCTAAAAATACAAAATGAGCAAAACATTATTTATTACCGTTATTGTCTAAAAAATTGAAACAAATTCTAAATTCTAAAAGCATTGGATCATTATTAAAATCTTCTATTAAAAAGTCTATCCCAAGACTTAAAACAATTTCTTTTAGTTTCTCTGATGATTGTGTTTTATCAATATTAGTTTTTTAAAGATAAATTGTACAATTTTCCACAATATGTTGTACATTAAATCTCGGTCCATATTGACCTTTCCAGAAAAACAAAATTATATCTTCGTATTGATATAATATTTTATCTTCTAAAACATTATTAATATGTCCACTTTTTTCAAAGATAATGTTTGGATTGTTTGGTGTAACTGATGAAACATATTTGTCTACGTAACCAGGTCCATAAACACTCGCCATATTTATAGTTGTTTAATATAATAAAATTAATTTAATGGTAAAGTTTTAATTTTTATATTATAACAAATTTTAGAATTTAGCGCGCCAAAAAAGGTTGCTTCAACAAAAACTTTTTGAACATTTCGTATTCTAAAACACATTTCATATCTTAAATGTGACATATCATTATCTATAAAATAAAAATTATTATTTTGCCCCGGAGAAGGAATATAATAAGCGTCGACCGTATAATCATCACGCGTAGACGAATATGAAACAAAATTATTATCTTTTGTAAAATGTACAAAAAGAGAGCAGTACGATGGCGCTTCATTAAACATGTAAAAGGGTAGTTTAGTCATAGCCCACCATCCTAGTACGATGTTGTATTTTTCAACTAGAGGTACTGTTTGTAAAATTTCATCTCTGTTTAAATATCCGAAATGTTCATAAATTTCAATAGATGATGTTTTTGAAATTTCACTTACACCACTACTACTAGACAAAACATATTTGTCTACATAACCAGGCCCATAAACACTCGCCATATTTATAGTATTTCTAGATTTAAAATAATAGGAAAACCGTGATTATGTATATCTCTACCTTTTGAATCTTTAATTTGAAAGCTTAACGTGTCAAAAGTACTATTTTTAAATTTTTTAAACAATGGATTTTTATATTCCATATACATACTTGACCCAAACAAGTTGCCTTGCAAGGGAAAATCGCGTAAAAGAGTGCTACAATTACCATTATAATAATTATCGGTTGTAGAAATTTATTACAATGAATGTATAAAATTTTAAAAAGATGTACATCGATTCTTTTACTATATTCTCCTACAGTTAGAAATTCGTTGTGTAGCCCGAGTAAATTAGCTAATCCAGATGAAAATTTAACAGATTTGTTTTCTTGAGTTAAACTTAACAAAAAGACACTCGTTGTTTTATCGATAAGAAACGTGATCCATGGTGTATCTTTTACTATAATATCTATAAGTTCATTAATGTTGTAAAGCCCCGCTTCAACAAACTTGTCAACATCTGGCTCACCCGTCGTACGATAGATTATTCTTTCTTTTTTACGCACGTTGTAATATCCTATCCAAATGTTTGCGCTATGTAAAGTTATCGCGAGATTGCCTTTTCGATTATCGATAACATTGTATAATTTAACTTCTCCACCATTTTTTTCAATTTCAATTTCAACGGTATGATACATTTTATTATTAAAGTTTATAATTTTTATATAATAAATGACGTTTCCATTAGCATTTAAGAGTAATTTTACATATACATATCCAACATCAACCACTTTTTCTGTACCTCTAAATTTTAACGCTAGCGATTTAACGAGTATAAATTTTTTCGTTAACAAGAACGAGTTTTTTAACGTACAATTTGATAATGTTTTTAGCAACTACAAGTTACCAGCGGTTCGTAGTCAAAAAGTAGTCGATGATTGGCATTCTAACCCGTTAATTTTTTATCAAAATCAAATAAATTTTACAACGTATTGCGCTACAACGAGTTGCGGCGTGGGTTATCAACATTTAAATCATTCTAATATGATGATTCGTAGTTTTTTTTAGATTTCACGTCTATTATCAAATAAGACGACTACTCAAAGAAATGAGTTGCCCTACATCTTTTCAAAATTATTTTAGTGCGTTCGATAATAATATAGACATTAGCGCGTATAAAAAACTGTGTAAAGAGTTTTATTTATCGACATCTAACGATTGGAAACAACGCGTCGATACGTACAGCGATGGATTAGGTATCGCTTATTTTTGGCGGAATGTCGGTAAAAGATACGATCCAGTACCTGGACACAACTACGACAATTCTATTTTAAATCCTAGCACTAGTCCTATTCCTCTCAACAATCTTAGCTCTGACTTATATTGTCTTTAAAATTAGCTCGAGGTTTTACAAGTGTTGGTACAGAACGAATTAACGATTCTATAAGAACGTACGTTTATGCAATTTTAGGAGCTCAAGCGCAAGCAAAAACTTCTTTTTTAGCGGGTGGTACTGGTTTAGACGCGCAGCGTGAATTTATAAATATAGTCAATGCAGAGATTGATTCTCCGGTTAATTTACAATCTTCTATTCAACGATATCAAGATGTTTTACAATACGCTCGTTCGCAATTAAACTTTTGTATCGGAGAAAATTTATACATGATGCCGAGTGATATGAATTTACGAATAAATACGTACGCAGGGTACAACAATAATTTATTAATCGCAACGAGTGAATTATCGTTAGGTTCAAATTTAGATTTAAATTCAACACCTCCTCTAATTCCATTAGATAACGTACAATCACCACTACCGTTGATAGCAAAACACGTAGAAGAATCTAATGTTTTAACAACTCCTTCTACAATAGCGCATACTCTTGAATCTCTCTCTATGCCATCTGATCAAGAACCAGACAGCGTTAATGATCCTTTACGAGAACTAGACGGCGTTAGCGGCAGCCATCAAGAAGAAAAAAATTCTTTAATACTTGGTTTTGCAATTTTAACTTCACTAGGCGTTATGATTTACGAATTGTTATTTTAGCGTTTTCTGCGTATATGTTAAAATTAAAACACCGACTCCTGTTAAAGCTAGCCATAAATGTTCTGCCGCCCATGTAACGACGCTAGAAGCTGTTTTAAATAACCAACTTACAACCGTTCCTATAATAGCTGGTAAAGCGGCTAAAGCTTTCGCTCCTAGTTTAGATAATACATTCGCTAGATTTTTTAATGTTTTTTGTATCCACTCTTTTACACTGCCGCTCGGTTCTGGAGGTGTGGGCTTTGGTGGAATAGGTTTAGGGGTGGGCGTAGGTTTGGGAATAACTGAACTTTCAGTACCAGTAATCGATTTAATAATAAAAGCGATGGTCATACTAAAAGCTGTTAATATACTAACGATCGTTATACCTTGTTCTCTAAATAAAGTTTTAATTTTATCTCCCAACGTAACATCTCTTTCTAACATTTTTTGAAACGTTTCTTTAATTCTATTAATTTGACTACGAAGAACGTAATCGCGTGCATCAATTTGTTTAATCAAAACTTCTTTTTCATCTTTTAGTTTTTTTAAATCTTGCTTATACTTTTCATCAACATCATACCCTCTTTCTTTCGCATCGTTAATTAATTCTTGATTATCGTTGATTTTTTGATTGACTATTTTTAATTTAGTTAAAAGATTTAATTGTTCACCCCGATTCGTAGTCATGATGTTATCGAGCGCTAACACTTCCCGCCATTCTATATTTAATTCCGTTTGGGTATCTTGATCTCTCGAAAGAGTCATAACTGCCAATTCGATAGCTTCTTGTACTTGTACCAATTTTTCTACGCGTTGCATCGGTGTATTTGGTAATCTTCTGCCACTACTCGTTTTCTCAACTACTGGTTCGTTTAATTTTTCTATAACATTTTTTATCACTTCTTCACGTTCATCAAATTTATATAGATCTTTATCGGTTAATCCTTCTTTATTTTTTTAAGTAGATTCCGCGTAAAATCCACCAGTGTGTTTAGATAATAGTATATTTTTATCACCTTTTTTAAAATAGAGTACATTTTTTCCTTTTTCATTTTGGGTATAAACTATAATAGAAATCATTATATTCTATTGTACTTGGTTTACCTTTTTTACGCGAAGCATAAAAATCATCGACTATAGATCTACTCAATCTAGTTTTTTGAGAAAAAGTCGGTGCACTAAAAGACGTTTCTTGTACAATCGCATGATCACCCAAGTTGTTATCACTTATTTCATCATCAAAATATTCATCTTCATCTTCATCAAGATCTTGTAATAACGGATCTACTTCTACATAATCATACTTTCCCGCCATTTTATAATTACTTTTTATCTTTTTTAAATAATTTATAACTCGCGTATCCTACTATACTCATACCAATCAAAATAAATACAATTTCTCGCGTTTTTTGATCTTCGCTAGGAACGTAAAAATCTTTTAGTTGAGGTTCGTCGTATAAATCAAGAGGTAAATTTACTCGTTCGCCGGTTACGGCAAAATATTTATTCATCGCTTCGTCAATATTATTAAACGTTTTTACGGCGCTCGATTCTTTTTGTATTTTCTCATTTAAATAATCTAGATATTTTAAACGCTTTTTACTAAATTCATCTCTGGCTTTTGAAAGTTGTTCTAACGCTAAATCGTGTCTTTTACGTTCTTGTTGAGCATCGTTACTTCGTAAATTACTAAATAAAGCATTGCTGCCGGTAAAAGCTAACGCGTTTACGACCGCTCCTCCAATCATCATCGCTATAGATACCATTTTATAATTACTTTTTTTTAATACAAAATTATTATATTTTTGTTTATAAAATATGGCGAGTAATTTATACGGAGATGTGTTAGATCCATACAGAAGAATAAGAGAACCGAGAGGTATAAAAGGATTGCGTCAAAAAGTAGTTATTACAAATAATCCAAGCACGATTACTGAAAATCAAACGTTGCCGGTTCGTTTTCCAAATTTAGGATTAAACGACGTTATCGTTCCAAATACGGTTAGATTAGCTTAGTAGTAGTATGAAGAGGAGCAGGAGACACCCCGTTTGGTGGGTAAATGTGGGGTAAATTGAGGGTGGGTGCCGGTGGGTAAATGTGGGGTAAATTGAGGGTGGGTGCCGGTGGGGAAATGTGGAATTGAGGTTGGGTGCCGGTGGGTAAATGTGGGGTAAATTGAGGGTGGTGGTCGGTGGGGAAATTGAGGGTGGGGGCCGATGGTGAAATGTGGGGAAATTGAGGGTGGGGGCCGATGGTGAAATGTGAGGTAAATGGAGGGTGGGTCTTTTGTGTAGTTTATGTTTTTTCATATTGGAACACATATTTCGTTGAACCCGTTAGTGTGTTCCTTTTCAGTAACATGATTCAGCGGTTTATAATATAATACAATGAGATTTGTAATACATTCTTTAAAACAAAACGAACGAGCAAACACGGAATAAAAATCATGTACATATATAATTTATTTTTACTATTAAATTGAATTTAATGGATAGAATTAATCGTAATCTTAATGGATAGAAATAATCATAAGTTGTTAGGTAAACAAAAGGACTACTAGAAATCTTAATGGATAGAATTACTCGTAAGTTGTGTAAATACCGTTCGTGTTGAGACAAGTTACGGCGATACTTCCACTCAAGTCCAATAACCATGTAATGTAACCTTTGGAAGCTGATTGTTTGTCCATTATGAAATAGTCCTGTATAAATTCTACAGCAAGCCTCATCTAGTTGGTTATACATCACCACGCTTTGCATGGAAATAAACTCACCGAAATCAAATGGCGCGGGATCCAACATGTTTCCGTGGGCCCCTCCATTGACGGCATTGTAATTTCCTCGATCCCTCTTACGCCATTATTTCTCTCGATACTTCATACCCAATTTGCAATAACAGTACATTAGAAAAATGTTGCTTCTTTTTCGAACGAATAACACATTCGGACGTTTTCTTCCTCCATGATTGTACCAAGATTTATACACGTACACAAACGATCGAGTTGCTATATGCCTACCCGCAACATTTAATCTTTGGATAAGACAAATTTGGCCATTGCGTCACGGATCCCCCTTTGTTGACGAATCGTTCGGTGGTCAGTCCTCTTTGTGTAAAGGATTTAGTCGTATAGTACTACCGGTACACGTTCACAGTTGGTTTTCGGGCTTAGAGTCGATTTTCCAATGCTGAATGAAACATCCCATGAACTTAATGTAAAGTTCGTGTTACTTTTAATGCTTCAACGTTTCAACAAATACAGTATTTTCTATAATAAAACTGACTGCGTCTTCATCCATATTTTAGAGACGAGGTTGTCTTGTCGAATTAATTTCAACTCTGTTTTTACGCTAACATCAGATACATCGCCGCCGAGTTAGAATTTTGGTTGATACTTCATTTACTCAGTTTAGTTATAAACAGTGCTGCTTTATACTGTAGATGGGATTATCCCACAATAACATCGAAACACATGATTAAGAGTAATAATTTTTCAAGTATTCTTCAATTTTACAGTTGTATTATAACGTTGTTTTTATTTTTTATATTTCTATTTAGCATTTTATTTTGATCACAATAACATCGAAACACATGATATCATAATCTTAATGGATAGAATTACTCGTAATCTTAATGGATAGAATTAATCGTAATCTTAATGGAAAGAAATAATCATAAGTTGTTAGGTAAACAAAATGACTACGAGAAATCTTAATGGAAAGAAATAATCATAAGTTGTTAGGTAAAAAAAAGGACTCAAATTCAGCCAGCATGTCCAAATTTGGATAAACCATTCACTGCGTAGACTACCCCTCAATATTTAAGGCGATAGCATTTTCAAGAAATTGGTCATAATTCTCTGGGACAGTCGAACAAACACGATGGAGGAATTTCTTGAATTAGAATTCATGATTCAATCGGCCAAAACCAGACGGAGAAGCGCAGCCGATGTATTCTTTACACTTCTTGGGCAAAACCATGTACCGTTAAACGTCCTAGAATATTTCAGGCAGCAATGTAACAAGGCGCACCTAGACTTCGAACACCTCATGGGAGACGGGAGCAAGGAAGAATGTCTTCCTTCGTGCAAGGCTATGCGGGTGGCCCAGAGAGCTAATAACCCGGAGTACTGGGTTTATCTGGGGGATCTATCACGAGGCACACCAACACGGAAGCTAGAGGCACCTAGTGAACAACAAATTGAGCAATACTACATTCAAGGCTCCCCCCAATATCAAGAAGTATTCAAGATTCTGGGGATGTACATGTAGGAGAAAGTAAAACAACCGGCTCTTTTCAGAGCCAACACATATTCCAAAAAGAGATAATTAGCAAGTCTGTTATGCATATTAACTGTTCGATTTAATCATTAAAATAAATTATATTCGTGTATGTCTGTGTTTTAACGCTAGCTTTGTATCGACAAGTGTGATGCATAATGCCGCTGACGCTATACCGGGCCTACTAATAACACGTTCATTTTTAATTGTAAACTTTCATATTTCATTTTGAAGTGGAAACTATTGCATGGTCGAATTCGTTATTTATGGAAAAATTGCAATAAATTGCATTTATAGCAAACTATTACCGTTTTTATACATTTGTCGAGTAACGGGTCCATGCATATACCCAAGACCTTTTCTATAATGCAATGATGTACTATGAGGGGAAGTCCATAATTTCTTCAACTTGTCCAAGCATATTGCCATACTGAAAGGGGGGGGGGCTATAGGTTAACGCCAGACGTCACGTAACAACAACATGGTCTGTCCAAAATCATCAACAACTCGTCTGACTTGTACAAAGTTTTGAGTATGCTTTATTTGATCTATAGAAATGCTTGCTTGAGTTAATTTACACAGAAACAACTTTATAACTATAACGATATATTGTAAAGATGACTTATTCAGTCGAGCCATACTAATAAACCTAATTTAATATCCTATAATGCATACCAAACGTGTTGTGTAAACCCAATTAAAGACATTTGATGATGGAATAATAGATTGCACAGGGCTTTTAGCCATTCCCAAACAATTGACTCTGATTAAACGCTTTTGTTTATAAATAAGGGCAATATAATAATAACAGGGTCTTCTTTTCACATTTCTAATTAATACAGGTAGACGGGAAATTACATTACTAGGCACTGATTACTTTGAGACTGGTTTTTTGTCAAAAGTACGATAGAAAAATATTTGGCGCAAATAAATTTATATTTCGGAGTGAAGTATGCCTTTCTGGTATTGAATTTGGCCGGATCACTAAATAAATACAACTTAATAAAACACACAGGAACGATTCTTTATCAAGTTAAACCTCAGCTCTTGGCTGTTTTATTCAACAACTATAAACAATGACAAAAATATTTAAAGATTTAACACATCAAGCCAATAATAATACTATGTTCAAATACTCCAATGCGATCTGTAGGATAATATTAAATGGTAAATTATTGTCTGCCTTTCTATCTCCTTTGTACACAAACCTCAGTATTCACATTCTCTCGAAATTTGTAAAATGCAGACCTAATTTAGTCAGAATTTTGAAGTACACGTCTTCATTTTTCAACTTATAAACATCTTGTACATTGATATTTTTGCAAGAAGTAAACGGCTTAGATTATAAGGCTAAATTTTCAGTGTTCTAATCACAAATATTTAAGGTATTTCCTGACATGTGGGGCATACGCACTTGTCACAGTTCAACGATGACGTACCAAAACATGTCTGACATTGTTTGATAAAAAAAACTTCCCGTTGGGGACCAATACTAGATTGATGAACTCAACTAATTGAGCAAATGAGCAGCAAAATGAGCAGCGAAATGAGCAAATGAGCAGCGAAATGAGTAGTTATAGGCCTGTATATAAACTATTTCTTCCGTTTCTTGTCAATCGGAGATTAAGCATCAAAGATTCAACATGAATGTTATTTCTGCTGTCAAACCCCATGCTTGTCACCAGTGCGGCAAAAGCTTTGTCATGGCAGCATTGTCCTGGCATCCCCAGCCACGTTAAAGACATACCGAGAGTCGTTAGTGTAAAGTCCTTGATGTAGATGTAATCCTAGACGTCCGTAATCCTTTCGATCAATGAACTCTTGAGCCATTTATTATTGTCCCTAGTACAATGTTTGGACAGTTAATTATCGATAGTATACAGGGGATGAGATTTACTGTACCAAAATACTGTTGGATGCATAATGCATCGTCTCCTTTGAGATGTTTCCATTGAACCAGTTTATTGCAAGTTTATTGTGTGAAATCGTTAGGGCGACATACAGTTTCAAGTATTTTATTCATTATTAAAACATACAATACAAATTTATCAAATGGTGATTATCAATAACATTTATAAAGAACAAAATTACAACGTATCAGCTAACTACGATTCTTTAAACAAAACAAACCCTACTTGGTAAAAGAATCTTGATGTAACAAAGCCCTAGATATTTGGCGTATAATAAATTGTTCGTCATACACTTCTGTTTTAATACGAGGAAAGTGTTTCCTAATAAAGTTATTTACATCCAAATCATTATCCATTGTATCCGACGAAAACAATTTGCTAATTTTGTTTATGCTCATTTCTCGGCATCGATGTAAAAGGAAGAAGATAACGTACTGTCCACAGACGGTTGACAAAGGTCCCTGAAGACGGCGAGTGTTATAGATGGTGTATTTCGTGCTTAGGTCTTCCCGTAATTTCGCAGCTTAGCGTTTCCAATGAACTGCTCAGGAACTTGGAATTTCGTTGCGTGTATACTGTCAACGAAACCGTAAATGAAGTCGGATATTAGGGCTCATAATACAGTTGTCTATCTTAGAAATAACG
The DNA here is from genome assembly GCA_029582265.1 of Zoroaster sp. YZ-2022. Taxonomy (NCBI): domain Eukaryota; kingdom Metazoa; phylum Echinodermata; class Asteroidea; order Forcipulatida; family Zoroasteridae; genus Zoroaster; species Zoroaster sp. YZ-2022. The sequence goes on along the minus strand of CM055827.1, from coordinate 2,795,440 downwards.
GCCCGCTTTAGAATGTCAGGCCTGTAGTTCACAATACACTGTCTATTTAAAGATGAATAGAAAGTCACCCAGAAGTTTAGAACCCATGCAGAGGCACTCATTTTCTTCGAAATTAAGTTGTCACTGCCCTTGATGTAACGTAATAGTGTAAAATAACTATAAAGGATTACTGTAAGACTACCAGAGGTGGCTATTTTATAGATTTTTTTTCTACCAAAAGAACACTATTATAGATGTTTTTTTTTTTTTTAAATTACAATATAGTCTTTCTGAAACATCTTGAGCAGCGAAATGAGCAAATGAGCAGCAAAATGAGCAAATGAGCAGCGAAATGAGCAAATGAGCAGCGAAATGAGCAAATGAGCAGCAAAAATGAGCAAAATGAGCAGCAAAATGAGCAAATGAGCAGCAAAATGAGCAAATGAGCAGCGAAATGAGCAAATGAGCAGCGAAATGAGCAAATGAGCAGCAAAATGAGCAAAATGAGCAGCAAAATGAGCAAATGAGCAGCAAAAATGAGCAAAATGAGCAGCAAAATGAGCAAATGAGCAGCGAAATGAGCAAATGAGCAGCGAAATGAGCAAATGAGCAGCGGAATGAGCAAATGAGCAGCAAAAATGAGCAAAATGAGCAGCAAAATGAGCAAATGAGCAGCAAAATGAGCAAATGAGCAGCGAAATGAGCAAATGAGCAGCGAAATGAGCAAATGAGCAGCAAAATGAGCAAATGAGCAAATGAGCAGCGAAATGAGTAGTTATAGGCCTATATATAACCTATTTCTTCCGTTTCTTGTCAATCGGAGATTAAGTATCAGAGATTTATCTTCATTATGTACATGTTCTGCATGCCTCCGTAGGTTATATCTCCGTCCAAAGCTTTTGCCGCACTGGTGACAAGCATGGGGTTTGACAGCAGAACTTTTGTTTACCTAACAACTTATGATTATTTCTTTCCATTAAGATTTCCAGTCCTTTTGTTTACCTAACAACGTATTTCTGTTCAATTTAATAGTAAAACTAAATTATATATGTACATGTTTTTTATTCCGTGTTTGCTCGTTCGCTCGTTCGTTTGTTTTGTTTTAAAGATATTTATTACAAATCTCATTGTATTATACTATAAACCGCTGAATCATGTTACTGAAAAGGAACACACTAACGGGTTCAAAGAAATATGTGTCCCAATATGAAAAAACATAAACTACACAAAAAACCCACCCTCCATTTCCCCCACATTTCCCCACCGGCCCCCACCCTCAATTCCACATTTGCCCCACCGGTCCCCACCCTCAATTTCCCCACCGACCACCACCCTCAATTCCACATTTGCCCCACCGGCACCCACCCTCAATTCCACATTTGCCCCACCGGCCCCCACCTCAATTCCACATTTGCCCCACCGGCCCCCACCTCAATTGCCCCCACCAAACGGGGTGTCTGCAGCTCCTCTTCATACTACTTAGCTTTTAACATTACTCTTCATTCTGATAGAGATGAAAATAGAACGTTAGTACAAAATGTAGGTAGAGCGATTGTAAAAGAAATAGAAATTAAAATGGAAGGAAATCCAATAGTCTCTTTAAACGACGCGGATGTATTCAATTGTTTTAAAGATGAATGGTTAACTAAAGATCAACGCGATAATCTAGCGTATCAAGGAATTGAAAATGCAAACGTAACTAAAATAAGAATAGACGCTAGTGATAAAGATCTTACAGCTAATAAAGGAAAAGATAAAGCTGTAGCTGATACGTATAAAAATAGATATTACATTCCATTAGATTTTGAATTGTTGACCGATCATCAGCCTTACTACCAAACGGGTATCGGCGATCGATTGACTTACGAACTCGTCTTTAATAAATTTTCTAGCGTGATTAAAAGCAGCGATAATGATGCGAAATATATCATAAGCGGAATTTCTTTAGAATATGAAGTTGTTCATATGCCAGAACTCGCCCGAATAATTAAAAATCAATACAGCGACCAGTTGAGTATATTATTTGATCGCGTACATCTACAGAGCGTAACACAGTTAAACAAAAGCGAAACGATGTGGAATATAAATTTAAATAACCCTGCAAAAAGTATGAAAGGAATATTGTTTTTATTCAAAGAACCCAACGAACAAGAAAGCAATAAATTTTATAATCCAAAAATTGAAAAAGTTTCAATTACGATCGAAGGTGTTCCTAATCAACTTTACGCGCACGGAATGAAAAGCTATCAACAATGGGATGAAATTTCTAAATATTTTGGTGATTCTAGTAAACAACACGCTATACAAATTGTAAAAGCATTAAATTTATCTAACGTTAAACAAGCTGATTATTTACTCGATAAATACGGTTTATTTTTAGATATGAGAACGAGCGATGATAATAAATTACATGGAAGCGGAAGACGATTACAAAACTTATCCGAAGGAATTACTCTTCAAATAGAAAAAAAAGCTGAAACTGCGGGTGTACTAGACATGTATACTTTTCTTATTATGGATGCGCAACTCAACATCAAAAACAATCGATATCATAAAAACAATCGAAATCATCTTGTCTAATATTTAATAATAAACAAATGTTTCCAAATTATCCACACGTTGCGTTAATTTGTGGTCAAACCGGATGTGGAAAAACTGAATACATTTTAAATTTATTAGAACATGAATATTTTAATCATTTTGAATATATAGTTGTATTATGTCCTACTATCGCTATCAACGACGCTTATAAAAATAGAAAATGGATTTGGAGCGATGAGCGAGTGTTGGTTAACGATTTAAAAAACATTTCATTAGAAAAAGCTTTACAAATTTATAGCGACGTATACGAAGGAGATGAAACGTTGTTTATTATCGATGATTGTAGCGCAAATAAAGGATTGCGCTATAAAAAGTTTTCAAAAGATCAACGACAGCATGAGTTATCACTATTAGCTTTTAGCGGGCGACACAAACATCACAGCTGTTGGGTTATTTCACAAAAATATAATAGCGTATTAAAAGATTTTAGAGAGCAACTCAAATGGGTATGTTTATTTTATTGTAAAGATAGAGACTCGTTTGAAGATTGTTTAAGAGAAAATGATGTCATACCAACGAAAGAGTTGAGAATGGAAATTCATGAAAAATTAAAACGAGTTAAACACCGTAAATTAATTTTAAAAACAGATCAACCTACTGATTATGAAATACGTGACTAGGTCATTAGGCAATTACTCATAGGTTACTCATAGGTTGATAGTAATTACTCATAGGTCATTAGGCAATTACCCACAAGTCAAGAGCAATTACTCATAGGTCATTAGGCAATTACTCATAGGTCATTAGGCAATTACCCACAAGTCAAGAGCAATTACTCATGGGTCATTAGGCAATTACTCATAGGTTACTTAGTAATTGCTCATAGGTTACTTGTTAGGTCGTTAGTATGAGGTGCCGTATATGACTAAATGAGCATTTACAAATATATAAGACTAAACTAAATATAGAAGAGCAAATCCATATATTTAAGAGCAAATCCATATATTTAAGAGCAAATCCATATATTTAAGAGCAAACTCATATATTTAAGAGCAAACTCATATATTTAAGAGCAAAACCATATATTTAAGAGCAAACTCATATATTTAAGAGCAAATCCATATAAGAGCAAACTCATATATTTAAGAGCAAACTCATATATTTAAGAACAAACTCATATATTTAAGACCAACACAAATATAAAAGTTTTGAACAGCGCCCTCTGTATAATGGACGTAACTTCAAATATTGAAGACATGGACATTTCATATATTGAAGACATGGACATTTTCATATATTGAAGACATAAGTTTCATATAAAGGACGTCAACAGTCGTCAACGAAGATCGAGCCGATTTTCGTCCTGGCCGAAAATTGAGCTTTAGTCTGGTACCTTGTGTAAAAGCTGATTTTTCGTTCGAGACGGTCGGTCAGATTCGTACACACGTACACATCAAACGTCTCGCCTGCATGTTATTGATGTGCGATTGGTGAAGCTACGCTGAGTATTGACAACTTTTTCAGCAATTGTGTGAGTCATACAGGACGCTGAAACTTGAAAGGCATATGCACACCGAAAATGTAAATATTATTGAAATAATTAAAACAAAAGACGCCTCGAAGATTGTCTTGTTGTATTGGGAGTTTTGTATTCTCACTCGGAGCATGGAGGAAGAACTTCCTCCATGCTCGGAGGCAGTAGCTTACTACGAGTACGAGGAAGTGTATTCTACTTCTACTTCTAGTATAAGTTAACGTACATTTTGCGTCGGGTGCAAGAACTTCATGGACAGTATGAATCATAGTATGAATCATAGTATGAAACTCTGAGCTATCAACAGATTCAGATTGGACCAGTCACAGTGAGTCGTTCGTTGTCCAGTAATACAGAGCAGTGTTTCAGGCCGACCTTTTCTTCCTCCATGGTTACATCTACCCCAGGATGTGCTAGACAACCTGTATGATATTCACCGTTCGTGGACTGTTGTGTCACGACTTGTTGGTAAGAATAAAAATTCAGTGATAAAATGATGTAACAAGTTAACGTTAAAACTTAAACATTGTTTGAACATGGCATAGGCCTAGACCAGGTTCAAATTTCAGAGCTGCTTAAGCATAAAAAGTAGCTAGGCCTAAACAAAACCAAAATATGCTTACCAGCCAAAATACCATGTCACATGTACCACCTAGCTGTGGCTGGTATTTTGCTTATTTTTGCTTAGCAGAAAATTGTTAAGCAATATTTTCTGCTAAGCAGTTCTATGAAATTGGGCACAGGTTGGACTCCCTGTCTTCATTTCACTGCGACAGAGTCCAGGGTATTAACTGTCTGTACAAAGTGAATACAATTTAAACTAATGTTTGTTCATATTTTTACCTGATGTAAGAATCTGAAATTTTGTTCATATACATGTATTCTTGGTGTCCTTATCACTACACGTTTGATGGGTTCACAACTCCTGGCCCTCTGTGGGATCATACTATTACCATGGAGGAAGGAAATCCTTCCTCCATGCTATTACTAATTGTAATAGATACAATCATATAATGTGTATATCCCAGAGCCAGAGGGCCAGGATTTAAATACCCATGCAATATGCTCAAACATGTCTACTTTATCATTTTAATTTAAGTTCATCCAGACCATGGGAGGTATCCCACTTGATTTGTGTCTGGGGTTTGGGGTCAGAGTCCATTTGGGAGTTAAGTCTACTATTCTAGATTATCGACAAAAGCGCTTTCACAGTCTTATGAAATGTGCCATGTTGAATCTGCCCTGTAAGTTGTCAAACTAAATAATCACCATGGCACATGGGCCACATTCAGCATGACGCATAAGACCTTGAAAGGGTCCATTATCTTTGCTTATTGGCTTGTACTACTGATATATTATTTTTAATATTTTTTTTTTTTAAACTTTAGTTCAAATTCTTGATGAAGATGGATCAACATATGTTATCGCCTGTCTTTATATACAGATAAAATAATACCACAATAAAATCTCATGTTGAAAAATAACTAAACATTGAAACATGTCAGACAGATTGTCTTAGTAACATTATCATCTTGTTACAAGTAATGTTTCAAAATTATAATTTAAACTAATAATTTGATTATAAAAATAATATTTTTGTTTTGACCTTGTCTGCATTTTAGGTTGCAACTACAGAACATTACTCCGAAGAAGACATGTCAGAGGTGAAGCACACCGCATGGAGCTAGGGTGCAATACAGTAATATTGACTCTGTTCAACTTTGTGAAGTGGTACACGAAATCTTACAGAGATTACCAAATGCAGAGGAATCTTTTGTCATAGGTATTACATCCTTGATTGTAGATTGTAGCTTATTTCTTAATATGTTTAATGAAACAGTTTATGTTAGTCCCATTAAATGTTGATGCAGTTAACAATCAAACATGTTATAACATTATCAACTACAATGCTTGCAGTCATATTACGTTATATTTGCCAGGTGGCCAATTTGCTGTATACATGTACATCAGGGCCCAAATTGTGGTAAAAAATCCCAACAACCACTAGTCTGTAAACTTTAATTTTTCACTGGGCCAGAAATTATTTTACAATGTACATTGTACACGGTTTAACATGAAAGGATGCTTTGTGGATAAACCACAACTGCTGGACTTGTCCAGCTTCTAGTGTACTGGCACAATGCTAAAATAAAAGGCCTGGGGTCCAGTGTAAATTTTGAGCTATGTACATGTTCTGTGGCTTATCCACTGAGATGTCATCATACAGCCACTGTGAAAAAATTGTAATAGATTTAATATATAACCATTCAGCATTCTCCTTCAACAGTGGTCCACACTAGCCAAAAGCTAGTTATACACCTAAGTGGTCCCACTGGCTAGGTCAGTTTAAAAACAATTTGTATGAAACAAGGACTAGTGGAAAGCTGGCGGCCTAGTAGTAGTAAAACAACAAGCTAAACTGGTCCTGCTGATAATTACTCAAAAAGTTAAGGACAAAGTTTTTCATTTGACCTGTATTAAATGTATTAGTTAATGTTATTGTTTCATCAAGTTTAAATGGTAAATTTGATTGTGTTTAATATGCAGTATTATATGCATCAATATCTTTAAGCTTAAAGTCACACTCCTGTCCCGATTTAATAAATTTGTGCCACAAAAAGTCACCTTTAGTGAACCCTTGATGTCCAGCTCTTACAATCCACAAGGGTGCGAGCAAATTTGTCTGTCATGCAACGACAAGATTGTACCTGTAATGGTTGCATGATGTGTGTTTGACATGTTTCATCAATTCAACATGTTTCCATTGCATAGGTGCATTGCGTGGCGTGGGCTGCATGTCCAGCGTCGTCGAATCAGAGAGGCTATACAGACTGTGGATCCACTGAGCCGTGCTATGAGGCGGACAGTTGGTTATCCGTCGTGTGTACAGTGTGCTTTGTCCAAATGCTTTGTGGTATGACTTACAAAGAGATAAGGCCCCTCCTCTTTCCTCCGAGATTGCTTTCCATCAAAATTGATTCCCATCTGTGTTTGTGCCCCAGGTACATGGACAGCTCTCGTCCATTCCCACCGTCTTTCCGATTTATGGAATTATTTTCATCAAGTGTCTTGCAAGTTTGTTCATTCTTCTGATGGATAATTTAAAAAAAAATTCAGGCACATTGATGGACACCACAAGTAGATCAGATGGTGTATTGAGATACATGGAGGAATAGATGGATATTCTCGATGCATTGTTTATCTGAAAGCATCCCCCGACAACACAGCAGACACACTTCTTCAGCTATTTATAGCTGCTGTTGAGGAGTTTGGCCTACCTTCTCGTGTACATAGTGACTGCGGTACAGAAAATGTGGACGTAGCTAGATACATGCTGTCACACCCAGACCAAGGATTTGACCATGGGAGTTTTATAACTGGGAGGAGTGTTCATAATCAGAGAATTGAAAGGTTATGGGCAGATGTAAGGCGATGTTATAATGTCCTACTTTCAGAACCTGTTTTACAATCTGGAATCTTTGGGCCTCCTTGATCCTCTTGATGAATTGTCGCTGTTTACTTTACATTTCATTTACATACCTCGGGTAAATCTTGCAATAAGGGAGTTTCTGGAGGACTGGAATCACCACCCCCTTAGTTCTTGTCACAACAGAAGTCCACGCCAAGTGTTTCATGAAGGAGTGTGGCTAAACAGAGAGAGCAACAATGCAGCAATCACTGGCCTGCAGGCTACAACCAACCATGTATGGGCAGAGTATGGAATTGATGAAGACGTGCCTATGCCAGCAGTAGAAAGTGCCAATGATGTGCAAATCCCACCGCTTTAATATTCCACATGCAGAAGCAATATTGCAGAACTAACAAGATGCATTGACCCTTTGCAAGATGATGGAAATCATGGATGTAATCTGTTTCAGGAGGCAGTAAACATTGCCAGAACAATACCAATTTGACAAAGTTCTACTATGTATACCACTTGTACATGTATTCTGATTTTAATCAAGATGCAGTACTGGCTTTTCCAATGTTTATTTATTGAAATGGTTTAACAACACCTAAAAGGTTTTACTTTAGAATAATAATAATTTGTGTACTTATCTATATCAAGTATCCACCAACTTAGTGGTGCTCAAGGTTCATTATATTATTACCCCTGCTCATAAAACTGCATTCGGTCAACATGTATTTCTTCAGCTTTTGATCCGATTGTACATTTACGTTTTATTATTTGTGACCCTAACCTGTTAGGTTGTTTGTTTAATAATTTTTGGGTGTCTAAGTTTTCCAAATGTGCGTTTAACATAAGGTGGTATTGTTTTATACCAATGCCAAACAATGGGTTAAACTATCACACCTGGAGTTATTTGTAATTGTTAATTATCTTTGTATACCGCTGTTTCATAATAATAAATAATGACAGAGAAAAAGGGCTGAATCTTTTGAGAGACATAAACAACAGTTAACCAATAGAGGAAATGCACGCATTTATTAAGTCAATAAAATATATAATAACACAACTTTTGTATATCAAAAATATAAAAATTTAACTGTAACACTAAAAGAGTATATAGCAAATATAAAAATATAAAAGAAACAATGTATTCAGTTTTACATGAAAGTATGCCAAAAAAGTTCCACAGTAGTAAAAAAAAGTTGTACTTAAACTGTTTGGAATTTGCTGACTGGCTAGATTAAAAGTTTTGCAGTAAACAACAGTTAACCAATAGAGGAAAGTACACATGTACATTTAATGCATAAAAATATCAATGCTATGCATTTATTAACCCTCCTACTTCCACAAGGGTCAAAATCAGTCAAACACTCAAACTTTACGTGTAGTAAGTACATTTAAAGGTCAAAATCAGTCAACTGTTTTTGACTGGTAAAAGCATTGTCTGGTCAAAATAACAGTAAAAACCAGTCAAAAATGCCCCTGTGTGCACATTTGGGTCAACAGTCAAAACAGGCAGTTGACTGGTTTTGACCTCTACAGCAACTTTCCACTAAAGTGCAGCAATAGTAGGAGGGTTAAATCAATAAAATATATAATAACACATGCAACTTTTGTATATCAAAAATATACTAATTTAACACTAAAAGAGTATAGCAAATCTTAAAAATGTTATAAAAGAAACAACGTATTCAGTTTTACATGAAAGTATGCCAAGAGAAGTCCCACAGTAAAAAAAAATAAAAGGTATTTTTTTAAAATTGCACAAACCGTTTGGGTTTGCAGTACTGGTTGTTACTAAGTCACTGCCTTAAGTTATGGATGCTGTTTTGTTGCTTTATTAATGCTTAGTAATAATGTAACCAGGTTAGGTCTGGAATTACATGGAGGCATGCCCTCCACTGAAAAAACATGAAGTGAATTTTTTTTTTTTAATATGCATGAATAATATACGTTTTGTTGACTTCCTTACCACATGTACATTGTAAGTAACTAATAATGCTACATCTATTACCTATGGTCCTGAATCAACACAATACTTTTTAATTAAGCCATTGTTAATTTTGTCTAACTATTGAACTGCCTGAAATTACGTGTCTTATATTACAAGACACTGAAAAAAACTAAATATAACATTAATTTTGAGTGGTCAGAAAATTTAAACACATTGCTAAATTTACATTGTTCACCTAATAATGCCAACAAATAGGAAATCAGTCATCTCGTCCCTCACAAAGTAACCTTCCAAAAAGTCGCCCCTGGCAAAGTTGGCTCACTCATTTTTATTAAAGTCGCATCTTTAATACAAAGTAGTATCAGCAATGTCACTCTCTTGCATGACTTGCAAAGTCGCCCCACTACTATACAAGGAGCAAGAAAATAAATAAAGTATAAATAGTGTAATTCTTTCTAAAACAATTTTGTTGTGGAAACCTCCATAGTTGTAGTAAATTAAATTTCTGCAAAACATTACCTTCAATGCTTCCACATGTATATAATAACATTTCACAGGTTGAGAATCTCTCTACATATCTCAGGGGTGACTTTGAGTGGGGGCAAGATGTTCAGCATTCAATAAATAATGGCACCCTATTCTTTTCGGCATACACAATCAATATTGCCTGAAATGTCAGCTAAATTAAACAACAGACTGGATATTATACACTTAAAGATAATTATTAAAAGGTCACTTTCTGAGGTATGTCGACGGTGTTGTTGCACTTGAACTTGAAGGACTAGTAAGTAGTAGTAACGCTAGTACTACCGCTAGAAACGTGCCGTGCTCCCTCCCTCGTCTCATGTTGCATTAATTCACGGAACCGGTGATGAGACAACAAGTCCTCAACAACATCTCTGATAGGCACCGACATTCGATTCACAGCGGGTCAGTGGAATTTGGAATACCGCCGGCGCGACGCGGCTGCTACTTGTACTACTAGTATATAATTATAAGTACCGTAGTACTAGCGTGCCGTCCCGTACGCTCAGTCACCCTTTTCCCGCCAAACATGTACAATTTATAGACAAGGTATACAAGACTAAAGCTCAATTTTCGGCCAGGACCAAAATCGGCTCGATCTTCGTTGACGACTGTTGACGTCCTTTATATGAAACTTATGTCTTCAATATATGAAAATGTCCATGTCTTCAATATATGAAATGTCCATGTCTTCAATATTTGAAGTTACGTCCATTATACAGAGGGCGCTGTTCAAAACTTTTATATTTGTGTTGGTCTTAAATATATGAGTTTGCTCTTAAATATATGACTTTGCTCTTAAATATATGAGTTTGCTCTTATATGGATTTGCTCTTAAATATATGAGTTTGCTCTTAAATATATGGTTTTGCTCTTAAATATATGAGTTTGCTCTTAAATATATGAGTTGCTCTTAAATATATGAGTTTGCTCTTAAATATATGAGTTTGCTCTTAAATATATGGATTTGCTCTTCTATATTTAGTTTAGTCTTATATATTTGTAAATGCTCATTTAGTCATATACGGCACCTCATACGTTAGGCAATTACTCATAGGTCATTAGGCAATTATCTAAATAAAATTATAAAATACTATTATAAATGCAAGTCAAGTCATTCATGTTACCTCCTCCACCACTCAGCGACGCAGTCTGTGATGATATCGTGTTGCAGCAACCTAATAGGTTGCTCGTAGTTTTTTTTAAATTTTACTGATTTTTTATATAGATACTTTTATAAATGGAAGAAGTTTCTAAATTTTTTAATGAAAATCCACAAATGTTAAGTCCGCCACCACCAATATTAGCGGTCGATAGTGACACGAGCGATGCGCTACTGTTAAAGCAAAAACAACGAGATAAAC
>CM055827.1:2553100-2783631 GCA_029582265.1 Zoroaster sp. YZ-2022 | reverse complement strand
TCCTAGTCTCAACAGTTCCCGCCTGCGCGCCTCAATGAACTAATCCTCCAGCATCCATTGGCGACCACTACTACAGACTGAAGGATCTTCTATATCCAAAGTCCATAACCCACCCCAGACTGAGGGATCTCCTATATCCTAAGTCAACCACCCTCCATCCCCCTGTGCTTGTCAACAACTGATTCAGTTCAGTGAGCACACACTCCTCTCCCCCAACCCATAGGATCCTAGTCTCAACAGTTCCCGCCTGCGCGCCTCAACGAACTAATCCTCCAGCATCCATTCATGGGATGATCCTCCAGCAGTCTACTTAAGCAGCAGCATTTTCCATGAGGACGATCAGAGCATACTGATCGAAACGTCGAGTTGTACCACCAGTTCTTTTCAGAACTAATTACTACTCAATTGAGATTCCACATGGTGTCACCGCAATTAGTCTTACTTAGTATAGATGTAATTCATTGCTGCATTTGCTGTTGAAACTTGAACTCAAGGCTTACCAATTTAGGCTTATTGAAGTTCGAATAGACCTTATGTTTTGTTATTTCTTTAATCCTGTTTTTTCTTTGAATCTTGTGGAACCAGTTCTGACTCGGAATACTTTAACCAGATTTGAACCAATCTGAGTGAGCGGGAAGATTGTTTTAAGACATGCTGACTACTGCAAGTTTTTTCCCAAATGTGACTTTACCCATTTCTATTTGGCTTTTTCAACATAAATAACTTAATTTAGACAGTTGATACAGGCATTTATGAATGGGAAAAAAGTTTGACGCTTAGTCTTTACCACAGGATAATGACTGGTTTTGGGCGTAGCCACAGGCGATAAAGGACCAAGCCTCTGGCGGTAAAGACCATGCAACAAACTCCTTATTGAATGATATCAAAACATGTACAAAAATACACATTTTTATTAAGCTTGATAGAGATAATGGTGTCTTATATGCGCAGGCCTTGCGGCAAATACAATTGGTCTTGATGGGTTTTGACTGGTAAATTAATGTTGCGAACCTGTGATAAAAATACTGATTCTTTGTTGGGGAAGTGGAGAGTTTTAATTGTCAAGTGGTCGGTGGTTGTTTAACCCTAACCCTCCAGTGTATTTTGGCTAGCAACCCTGCCAGACGCATCAGATTGCATCATTTGTCAAAGTGACTTGGCTGCAGAGTGCAGCAAAGTGCAGCTGTGCATTTTGCTGCGTGTGGCAGTCAAGGGTGTATATATATAGTGTATATCAGTGGTGGTACAAGTACCATGCAAATTCCATCAATATGCACCCGTAGATGCATCAAAAGTTGCTGGGAGGGTAGTAGGTTTTCTTGGTTGCTGGGAATTTAGTTGCTGGGAAGGTTTTGTTTGGCTTTGAATATTTGAAACAAAATATCATCACTGCCTGTTCTTTTTTATGTTTTCCTTTTGTTTACATTCTTTTCTGGGTTTTCTGCTGTTGAACTCAAATTTTCTTTCTTTTTTTATGGATTTCTTCATTTTCTTCTTTTCTTCTTTATTTTCTTCTTCTTTCTTTTGTTCCTCTTATTTACATTTTGTTTCTTTTTCAAACTTTTTCTTCTTGATTTCTCTGCACTATGAAAGTAGAGTGAAACCCGAGACATACCCTTCAGACCAGGGACCCAAAGTGGTTTGCCCAATTCCCCAGCACTTAGCTGGTTTGACCTCAATTTCCATCAGTATTGCTACAAAGTTCACAGCAGTTAGTGGTTGCATTTTGCATCAAAGTGCACCAGACTTTTCCACCTGATGCACTGTGCTGCGTCTGGCAGGGTTAGGGTTAATATACTTATTTGAATACTTGATAAAATGACTCACGTTGTGTTTTGATTGAAGGACCACCTGTCCCTCCCCCTGCCTATGAGCCTCCATCAGATAGTGAACGCCCACAAGAAATATTTGACTCGTAAGTAAACATAGTAAACAAGTGATGTAGTCATTTGACTCTTCAAATTATTTGGTGTTTTTAATCCAAACAATTTGTAATTTGTATAATATTTAATTGGTAGACTGAACCTTTTGGTTATAAGAAATGTTTGTTTCCCTCTCAGTCTTTGCCATCTTCACTTTTCTCAATATTATTATTCCATGTTGGTGTTTTTGTTGTCATTTTTGGGGTTTATTTTTGTTTATGTCTTTGATATGTTAATAGTGGAGAGAAATAAAATAAGAATATTTCCCTGTTGTTGGAATTCTATGTTACCAAGATTGAACTGAAGTATTAACCCTAACCCCACCCCCTAGGTAATCTGGCTAGGAACCTTCCTGAATCCTCCAAAATCCATCAGTGCACTTTTGGAAACATGCCCTTATCTTCAAAATGCCACATGCATTTTCATTGATCTTTCATATTCAGCACTTATGGCCTGTACTTCTTGCCAGGTAGTAATTTTGCCCCATTTGAAGAGGTGAAAGTACCAGTTTCCAATAGTGCTGAATTTTTCCAAAAAATTGCCACAGGATTTTGATGGATTTGGGGTGGTTCGGGTGAAACAAATTCTGTCACTACTGGCCACTCCTGTAAAAGAGCCTTATACAGTTGTGTAGAAAGTGGGTGTAGCATGGTAAACCTGACATCTAATGCTCTTGTTTTAATCTAGTCTTGACGTTACTTATTGTTAACTAATTCAAATAATTTACTCAGGAAAGACGGTATAGGAGAAGAAGCCGTAAGGGCGGCCATCTTGGCTTTTGTTGACAAGCACTGCTGTTATGGTTCAAGGCCGGCTAAGAACATGACAATTAGCAAGATTACACCAACTCAAGCCCTTCATGTAAGTTGAACATTATGTTTAATATATTACATTTGTCATAGATTCATAGATTTTTCATGGATTTTCGAATATCCCTTGTCAACATCAATAACTGTCTTCATAGTATGTGATGTCTACCTTCGGAATGGCTATGAAATGAGGTCAAGAGTAGGTTAAATATTAACCCTGCTACACATGGAGGCCACTCCGATCCACAAAATTCTGCTCTTGAGCAACCTTCAGTACATAAATGTACAAGACTGCTGTCCTTTCCAAGTAATCTTGCAAAATCAACTGTGTGCCACCCAAGGACACTGTAAATGTTTGAACATACATGTATTAGTATGTATCGATGGGAGACCACTTCACCCTGTAATCTCGGTGGTGTGACAGTGCACAGAAGGGTAACCATAGGAGGCCACTCCCTTACGAAAATGTCCTGTGGTATTCCTGTGGTACTTCTGTGGTACATGTAGATACCACAGAAATTACCACAGGAAAAGCAAATATCATCAGAGTACCACACACATTTATGTGGTAATGCCAACGCTGGGTATCCCAGTCCTGTGGTATTCTTGTGGTACATGTAGATACCACAGAAATTACCACAGGAAAAGCATTATCACCGGAGTACCACACAAATTTATGTGGTAATGCCAATGCTGGATATCCCGGTCCTGTGGTGTTCCTGTGGTACTTCAGTGGTACATGTAGATACCACAGAAATTACCACAGGAAAAGCATTATCACCGGAGTACCACACAAATTTATGTGGTAATGCCAACGCTGGATATCCCGGTCCTGTGGTATTTCTGTGGTACTTCAGTGGTACATGTAGATACCCACAGAAATTACCACAGGAAAAGCATTATATCCCGAGTACCACACAAATTTATGTGGTAATGCCAACGCTGGATATTCCGGTCCTGTGGTACTTCAGTGGTACATGTAGATACCACAGAAATTACCACAGGAAAAGCAAATATCATCAGAGTACCACACACATTTATGTGGTAATGCCAACGCTGGGTATCCCAGTCCTGTGGTATTATTGTGGTACATGTACATGTAGATACCACAGAAATTACCACAGGAAAAGCAAATATCATCAGAGTACCACACATATTTATGTGGTAATGGCAACGCTGGGTATCCCAGTCCTGTGGTATTCTTGTGGTTGGGTATTTGCATGGGGGTATAGATTTCATAAGAAAGTTATTATTATTCACTTTAGATTTAGTAGGATTTCCCGGCTATTTTAAAAGATTTTTCATTCAAATTTACCAGCTATCATGCATTCAATTTCATCCACAAAAAATTTCACACAAAACCAATTTTTTTTAACAAAACCAATTCATTTGCCATTCAATTTTAAATTTTTGTCACCCTCATTTAGTCACCAGGTCAAGAACACAAAGCTGTTGCTGAATGGCAGCATTCAAATTCGTCTTACATAAGTTAGAAGAATTTGATTTCACAATACGTAGACTAGACAAAATTGAATACCGGGACAAAAACAGTGTTTGAATTTACTTGATGAAATTAACAGCCAATTTATTTGTTGAAGCTAACTGTTGATATTGTCTGACAAAAGATGAAATAAACATTTGAAGTGCACTAAACCAATGTTGATGGACAAATTCGAATTTGTTCTGTGATTTCTGTCATCAGTAAGATTCATTTAAAGGAAAAAATCAATGTATACAGGTTTACCACAGGAGCGTACTGCAGGTACCAGACACCACAGGAACATTACCGCAGGTACCTAATGGGTTGTGCATGTACCCATTCATTTCAACAGGCCAGTGTACTAGAATCGTATATTGTAAGAATTGTAACTGGACCTAATTGTAAGTGCAAAATAATTTTCATAGGCAACAAAATATTGCATATTTTATTCTTTGTAACTTTATTTATGTTTTTCACTATGCATGATATTGTTTTACTCTGTTTGGGTACTCAGAATTTTTCTTGCAATGTTTTGACTTTTAAAAAGATATTGTTAGTACTTATTACAAAAACTTGCCCTCCATTGACTTTGTACACATCATCTATGCAAGGGAACTTGTTTTTTTTTAATGCGTGGCCATGTGACGCAGAGTACCAATGATTTGCACCAAGCCTGTACAGCAGTACAGGATAAGGCTTGTATGATGCATGTTACCAGCTAAATAACTGTTTATTCAGTGCACATGTTTGAAATGTTATATTGGCTTGTATTTGTAACAATTTTGTCAATTTAAGTATTGAAATATAGCCCACTAGTGATTATAGTTACTGTAGATTAATAGAATAGAATCAGATGGAGTTATGCTGCCATGAATTTGCTCTGTAGTCTGACATAACTGCACTAAATGAAGTGACTAGTTACGTTACCTGATGATGGTACTATTGTATAGGTATTGTACATGTACATGTATAGTGTACAATACACACAGTTTACATTCATGATGGAAGGCCGCATAACGTTAGAACCATGATGGACAAGACATGAACAGGAAGAAAGGTAAGAATTCCATATACTCAAGCCTGAGAACCTGATGTGCACATTTTGTCGCAGTTTTCACGAATTGATGCGACTGCTCAAAAATTAAATTGATTTTAAAATTAATTTTACTTTTTTTAATTATCAAAGTTTAGAAGGTACTTACTGATACCTTTCTTTCTGCCAAATTTCAAGTCTTGAAACACCTACATTACGTTGGTTAGAACTGTGTCTCCTACATTGTTGGATATGTTTGATATGAGAATATGGCAATAGTAACATAACAAAATATCTATCTTTGTTTACTTTAGAGTGCTTCATGGATCGTCTCATCCAGATGAGAGCTAATGAGGAAGTGAAAACTCTGTTGAGGCTGTGAAGTTTAAGAAGTACATGTATATTTCAGAAAAAATACAGGACATTAATAGACTAATAAGGAAACAGATAAATTAGTAAAATTGAGTTTGTCATTGGTGATTCGGATGAAACTTTCTCTAAAAATGAAAATATTTGATTGACCAGTCTATTAATAATGTCCGCTATTTTCTCTCTACAGACCAAAAACCTATTTCTTGTATTGTCTATCATACTACAATAGAGGTAATTTTGAAGGGATAAAAATGTTAATTATAAACATGTGGAAAAGGCAAACACCTACATGTAAATGTGCTACTGTGCCAGTGACATCGCTGATTATATTTGGTAGAAATTTTATCTAGATCCATTTAGGTGCTTGCCTTTCCCACATGTTTATAATTAATAACTTTACACTGTTAATTAAGAAGATTCTAGGAGCTTGGTGTGTTTGTGATTTACAAAATTTCAATCACTTCAAATGCTATTGTGTGATAGAAAATACAAAAAATAGGTTATTTGGTGACTTTAATTAGTAAGTAAGACTAATTGCGGTGACACCATGTGGAATCTCATTTGAGTAGTAATTAGTTCTGAAAAGAACTGGAGGTACAACTCGATGTTTCGATCAGTATGCTCTGATCGTCCTCAGGAGAATGCCGGACTCTGGAAAATGTTGCTGCTTAAGTAGACTGCTGGAGGATCATCCCATGAATTAATTACTTTAATTAGTGCTTGCCATTTCCACATGTTTGTGATTAATGACTTTAAATTGCCAGTGCCCAGTGACTTCGCTGATTATATTTGGCAGAAATGTTATCTATCCATTTAGGTGCTTGCTTTTTCAACATTTATGATTAAAAACTTTACATTGTTACTAAGATGATGAAAGTGTCTGAAAGACAATTTATGCTTCCTTTATAAAAGCCTGGTGCTTTTTGTGATTAACAAAATTTCAATTAAATAGGTTCTTTGGTGACTTTAATTAGTGCTTACCTATTCTACAATTTATGATTAATGACTTTACATTTTTACTTAAGATGGTTAAGGTGTCTGAAAGACAATTTTGCTTCCTTTAAAGAAGCTTGGTGAGTTGGTGATTAACAACATTTCAATCCTTTTAAAACCTATTGTCTGATAGAAAATACAATAAATATGTTATTTGGTGACTTTATTTAGTTTTTGCAAAGGTCATATCATTAATTAACTTGAATTTAATTTATTAAGTTGAAAAGAAATGTTATAACAAAACCGCAATATAAACTGCAATATTCACAGTATTATGGAATTTAGATCCATCCAGTTATTGCCATTGCTCAACTTCCTAATGAGATGGTTTTCACCAACAAAGCTTTTAATTTACATGCATATGGATTGAAGTCCAGTTGTTGAATGATGCCATTGTAAAACATTTTTAAATGGTTAAAACTCTTCAGTGACTATTAAAACATATATTAAAGAGATGCTACATCTTTGGTATGTGTTTGGTTAATGCATCCATAATTTATAAGAGTAGAGATGTGTGTATAATAACAAATAACTTGTGAGAATTTCAGCTAGTTTTGTTGGGCTGTTTACGAGAAAAAAATAGTGTAAATTGCATTCAGCCTTTTTGTGTACACATTGTAATGGTTAAAAAATTATCACACGCATGATAATTTTTGAAATCACAGTTCTTTGCCTATTTTCTAAAAAAAAAAGCACAATACTTCAGACGGTATCTTCACAGGATATTTTGTTATTTATACATATTTATTACATGTGTTGTATTCTGAATTTTCTCCTGGGCATCACAGAAACATTACCACAAGTTACATGCCTGTGGTAACGAGCCTGTGGTAACGTGCCTATGGTACCTGTGGTAATGTTCCTGTGGTAACGTGTCTGTGGTACCACAGGAATGTTACCACAGACACGTTACCACAGGAACATTACCACAGGTACCATAGGCATGTTACCACAGGCTCGTTACCACAGGAACATTACCACAGGTACCATAGGCATGTTACCACAGGCTTGTTACCACAGGAACATTACCACAGGCATGTAACTTGTGGTAATGTTCCTGTGGTACCTGTGGTAATGTTCCTGTGGTACCTGTGGTACCTGTGGTAATGTTCCTGTGGTAATGTTCCTGTGGTAATGTTCCTGTGGTAATGTTCCTGTGGTAATGTTCCTGTGGTAATGTTCCTGTGGTAACGTTCCTGTGGTAACGTTCCTGTGGTAACGTTCCTGTGGTAACGTTCCTGTGGTAATGTTCCTGTGGTAATGTTCCTGTGGTACCTGCAGTAATGTTCCTGTGGTAACGTGCCTGTGGTAATGTCCCAAAAAACCACAGGACAATTCCTGTGGTAATGTCCTGTGGTATTTTTTGTGGTAATACCACAGGACATTTTTGTAAGGGCTGGTAACAGCTAATGGCTTGGAGTGGCCTGAATGGGTTGTTTCAAAAAGTGCACCGATTGTAGGAGGGTTAAAGGGAATTTTTTTTGTATCTATTCAAAAGCATCTCAAATATTTATAAGGCCACGTCCGTTAAGTCAACTGTAAAACAACATTTAAAAATTGATTTAATTTTGCCCTACACCGACGTGTGTGTAGCACTGTATACTCGATGCTTTCCGAGTGTCTGTGGAAAAAACCTTCACAGGTGACTCGGGGCGGGATTCGAACCCACGACGTCCTGCAAAATTAAATCAATTGTTTATCACCCGACGCAAGAATTTCATCAAACTATAAATATCGCGGCACCCGCTGCTATATAGGATTCTCGCCAGCCAATCGTCATCGGGCAAGCTCAGTGGTCGAGAAGTTAAGACGTCTGCACTAGTAAGCAGGACGTCGTGGGTTCGAATCCCGCCCCGAGTCGCCTGTGAAGGGTTTTCCACAGACACTCGGAAAGCATTGAGTATACAGTGCTATACACACGTCGGTGTAGGGCAAAATTAAATCAATTGTTTATCACCCGACGCAAGAATTTCATCAAACTATACTACTCAAAACAATTTAGGGAACACCGGAATAATCTCAGTTAAAGCAAGATCATTTATTTCAGATAAACACAATGTTTCACAGAATTGATGAGAAACAACTGCACAATGAAACAGATGATAAAGGATGCATGTAGTGATTACACATTTCATGACATGACTACTGAAAGAGAGAGGGGGTTGCAAATGAAAATCCCGGTTCATGGAACATTTCAAACCTATTTGATGTTAAAAATCCGGTGTTCCCTAAATTCTTTTGAGTAGTATATAAACATTTAACAGTTTGTCATATTCTCAAAAAATTAAGCACTTGTTGTGATGAAACAAGGCTATATATTTTTTTGAAAAAAAAGGGTTGAAATGAACGTATGTTACCAATGTTGCGCCTTTCCTTTAAATAAGTAAGATATGTATTTTTATTATAATTTCTTTGCTTTTTGCAGTACATTTTGGAAACCTTCACCGAAGCACGAACCCCATCTTGCAAATTTCTACCATATAGAGGTGGTGACATTGATGGATATATGAATGGAGCTCCACCACCGGTATGGTTGATAGAATGCAAACCTAATGAGTTATTTGTAACTCATGATAAGGAGCTAGAAGTGCCACATACGTCGTTTCTTAAGGTATGCTCAGTGAAAGACTTGGAGGGTCAAATCACTGTATTTGTGTGTGTACAGCATGGCTGGGTAGAATGAATTTAGTGTGACATTTTTATTTTAAATGTTGTATGTCTCTTTGCTAAATGGTTATATTATTCAATTGTCTGTGGTAGTTTTATTCTATTAAGTGATATGTTATTATGTTATTTGAACATTTTTAGTGATTGTATAAATATTTCTGTAAATTTTGCCGCAATGTAGCTGCAAGGCTGCACAGTGCAATATTTGAATAATAAACAATGAATAATAATAATAAAAGTGTTTAACTGGAAAAGGTATGTTAATTTAGTAAATTTCTAAGGTTTTCATATTTGACTCTGTCTTTCTGCAGTTTTTATTGTCAATGTTGTTTTGTTTTCCTCAAATGTATCATAAGTCACAACACTTTGATGGTGCATGAATATTTAAACATTTCATAATTTTGAACAATATCTGTTATTGCAATTCAATCAAAACATTTGATTTAAAAAAATCCATAATATATATGGTTGACTGTATCATAGAAGCTATAATTCACATTGTACCAATTTGAAAGTTACTTCTGTGCATGCCTTTGAAAATCTCATTTGAGTTGGCTCAATAAGCAAAAAACAAAGAAAAATATAAATGATATCGATTTTTTAAACAATTTCTTTAACAGACCTGCCATCGATGTAGTGGGCTTGGCTTTGTTCAGTGTGGACGCTGTCATGGTCGGGGAAGGGTATGTATTTTGAAGGAATTTATCCTGAAGTAATTGCCTATTTCCAATTGTGAATATAAAAATGCTAATTAATTTTAGTTTGACAGTGGACAATTCGGACAAAATATAGTGATTTATAATAATAATAATAATAATAATAATGTGTGGACTTATATAGCGCACATATCCACCAACTAAGTGGTGCTCAAGGCGCATTATATCATTACCCCTGCTCATAAGGCTCATAAATCATTCCTGAAACCATCTCAGCTCCCTGGGGAGTATACAGCTCAATTGCTGCCATTACAGCGCATATAGGGCTAATCAACCAACTCTGCCCTCACAGGTACCCATTTAACCCCTGGGTGGAGAGAAGCAATTATGGTTAAGTGTCTTGCTCAAGGACACAAGTGTCACGGCCGGGATTCGAACCCACATTCTGCTGCTAACACCAGAACTTGAGTCCGGTAAGCTAGACCGCTCGGCCACGACACTCCATTTATGTGCATGTTTGAACCAGTGTACGCATTGGAGTGCCATGGTCGAGCGGTTTAGTGCATCGGATTTGTGTTCTGATGGGTGAGTCATCAGAATGTGGGTTTGAATCCCAACTGCGACCATGGTGCTTATGTCCTTGAGCAAGACACTTTACTATAATTGCTTCTCTCCACCCAGGGGTAAATGGGTACCTGTGAGGGCAGAGTTGGTTGTTGTGTTTGATTAGCCCTATATGCGCTGTAATGGCAGTAATTGAGCCGTATACTCCCCAGGGAGCTGAAATGGTTTCAGGAATGATTTATGAGCCTGATGAGCAGGGGTAATAATATAATGTGCCTTGAGCACCAGTTTGGTGGATAAGGCCACATTATTATTATTATTATGAACAAGAAACGTGTATCTGGCAATCCCCATTCAAATTATAGAATTATTACATTTATTTTGAAGACCGTGAAATGTTAAACCATACCAGAAATCTGAAACATTAAAAGGTAGTTTCCAAAGACCGTGATATCAACCGTTATTACAGTATTCCTTAATAATGTGTTTTAGGTTCGTTGCTCATCTTGCCATGGGAGTGGACGCGTAACTGACAGTAAATCTTATTACCGCACAAGTTGTTTCTCATGTCAGGGCTCAGGAAAGCAAAGGTATTGTTTAAACTATCTGGTAATAATAATAATAATAATAATAACAGGCATTTATATTGCGCTTTTCCAAAGCATGATCAAAGCGCATAACAAAAGAATTGGAAAAATTTAAACGGGCAAGAACATAACAAAACAAAATCTAAAATCTACACATTAGGAAACAAATAAGTCTTAAGTTTACTCTTAAATTTTACTACACAAGAAGAATCACGGACAATAATGGGGAGACCGTTCCAAAGTTCAGCAGCAGAGTGTGAGAAGGCATGTTTGCCATAAGATAATCTGGACTTGTGAATGGTAAGCCGAGTTCTATCAGAGGAAGAACGGAGTCCTTGACGGTTGCTTTGGTGAAGATGAAACATATCAGAGAGATAAGGTGGAGCAATGTCATTCAAGCATTTGAAAACATATAACAAAGTTTTAAACTGGATACGTTTCTCAATGGGTAGCCAGTGTAGTTGAGCAAGTAAGGGAGATCCATGAGCTCTCCAGCAGTTAACGGCGAGAACAAGTTTGGCAGCTCTGTATTGAATACCAGTGAGACGTTTAAGATGTGCTTTGGTGATGCCATATAGTAGAGAGTTACAATAGTCTAGACGAGAAGTGACAAGACAACGAACCACATGGTGACAAGTATCATGATCAATGTATTTTCTAATCCTTGCAATGTTGCGCAGATGGTAATTAGTAGAGCTACATATTGAATTGACTTGAGATGACATTGACATGACAGGGTCAAACATGACACCCAGATTCCGAATATTGGTTGATCGAGGGGGTTACTGTAGCATTTCCAATGTTAAGAGAAACATCTTGAACATGTGATAAATTGTTCTTAGAGGCAGCGACAAAGAATTCAGTTTTCTCAGCATTTAGTTTTAATTTATTTCTGCGCATCCAGACTATAACATCATCTATACATGACATAAGTATATTCAAGGCTTTCTCTTTTTCACCTAGCACGGTTGGATCGAAGTCAATTATTGCGTATCATCGGCATACATATGGTAATTGACATGGTGCTGACGAATAACTTCGCCAAGAGGATGAGTGTAAAGAGAAAACCCCATAGGTCCTATGACCGAACCTTGTGGCAGTCCATAGTCCATGTTCACAAGAATACGATCCTGAAACTACAACACGATTTCGTCGACCTTGTAGATAAGAGGAGAACCAATGGAGGGCCGTATCCTTGATGCAAAATGTGTCAGAAAGACGTTTTAAGAAAATTTGATAATCAACAGTGTCAAAAGCTGCACTAAGGTCAAGGAGTACAACGAAGACAGCTCTCCTTTGATCCAAAGCACACATAATGTCATTCTTAACTTTAAGCAATGCTGTCTCTGTACTATGTAGGGCACGATAAGCAGACTGGAAAGTCTCATTCAGATGATTATCAGCAAGGTGATCATTTAGACGTGAAGCAACAGCCTTTTCAATGACTTGAGACCACATAGGTATATTGGAAACTGGTCTGTAGTTTTTCAATTGATTAGTATCCAAAGATGGTTTCTTGAGAATGGGCGTGATGACAGCTTGCTTTAGAACATCCGGAAATACACCAGTTGATAAAGACAAGTTAACAATATAAGTCAGCTTTGGTACAATAATGTTGGTGCATTGCTTAACCATCCATGTTGGCAAGATGTCCAAAGAACAAGACTTATTTGCTAATCGTGAGATAATTTTGCAAATCTCATTTTCATCAACTGGTTCAAAGTTATTCAGAACAGTTATTGCATGCACAGTGTCGGACACATTATCAAGTGGAATGGAGTTTGCCAAATCAGTGTCATTATCAAAATCTATACGAATCTTGACAATTTTGTTCTCAAAGAAGTCTGCAAATTTGTTGGACAGGTGTTCATTTGAATCACATACAGGAAAAGATTTTTTATTTTTGTTCAGCAAAGTATTAGTGATTTGAAACACCTTTTTCATATCAGCAGATTGCAGTTCGCTATTAAAGAACTCCTGCTTTGCATTCTGAATCAAGTCGATAACATATTTGTGATGAGAAAGATAGCGCTGACGATTGATCTCATTGTTATGTTTCTTAAGAGTTCGTTCAAGTCGACGACGTTGTCGGCGAGCTTCATGAATTTCATTATTGCACCATTGATGTTTGGGACGAAGTGTGCGAGTTTTAGTTTCAACAGGAGCAAATTTGTCTACTACTCTTCTAATTGCATTGTTAAAGACAAGAATGGCATCATTGGCATCGTATGTATCTGATGTAATCGATCTATCAAGTTCATAAGCAAGATCAATGTGAAAAGCATCCATGTCAATATTAGTAAAATTGCGGACAGTTGAAGTGATCTTCTGATGATTCGGTTTGCTTTGGTTTAATTCAAAACTGACTACATAGTGATCCGATTCTAAAATTCGATGAACTGAACAGTTACAGATAAGATCCAGATCACTGGTGCGTGTAATAACCAAATCCAAAACATGGCCATACCTATGAGTAGGATCAAGAACATGTTGATGCAAATTAACTGAAGAAAGTGTGTTTCTAAAGTGAGTTACATCAGGTTTATCCGGAGAGTCAATGTGTAAATTGAAATCTCCAAGTACTACAATATCTATTGGTAAAAGGTTGAGATCAGTAAGAAATGAATTCATTTCCTCTAGAAAATCCTTTGTTTTAAGTCCATTTGCAGGTGAAGGGGGAGGGCGATAGATAACAGCAAATGTTGTACTGTTACTACCATTTGTGATGCAAACATATTCAAAGGTTTCAGCTTTAAAATCCATTGGTTTGACACAAAGCTTAAGCGAAGCTTTAAACAAAATGCCAATTCCTCCATGGTTAGATGTACAGCGTGGGTGGTTAAGAAAAGAATATCCAAAGGGAGTAAGTTCCCCAATGACAACAGAGTCATCATAAGCAAGCCAAGTTTCAGTGATAAATAAAATATCAACATCATGATCAATGACAAAATCAGCAATTGAGGTGGTTTTGTTGCACACTGAATGGGCATTCCAGAGTTTAATACTGAGACGTGAGAATTCTTTGGATATATAGTATGGGTCGTAAATTACTGAGGTCAGCTGATCTAGGTATGTTCTTGCTTTTGTTGGGAGAGTGACGGTAAGAAGTGATGACTGCGATTGGATTATAACCTTGGTTCAAATTATCATTATATTTAATGTTCTGCCATGGTTTGCGACGGCCACCTCATTTACCACGATATTTGGCACGATAAGATGAATTTATCCGAAGAGATTTCAGACAATTCCACAAAGTTGTTGGTAATGGTGAAGCAGCTGCTTGATAGTGGAGTTTGTTAAGTGCCAGAAGTTGATGATGATCATAAGTTATTTTATTAGTGTTACATGTATTAACAACATCAGTTGTTTGTCTACCTATTGTCAAATCTGGGCCAGGGTTGGGATTTATATCCCCTGCAACAAGAAGTTCCAACTGAAAAGTAGCATAAGTAAGACTAATTGCGGTGACACCATGTGTAGCACTTGTACTTTTTGCCGTAATATAAAATCCTTGTTCCAAGGAACTTATGATGGTGAGACTTGGGTAAACTCCTATAATTATAGTTACATGTGAAGATGTATGGTACATCAGGTACTAGTGGAGACCAGTAGGTTGAACTACATGTAGATCTATTTGCATGCTTAGCATCAGATAAGCAAACTGGTTCTTTGAAAAGCAGCAAGTTGATAAGGAAGATTACCAACTGAGCTCTTGTCCCAGATTGAATAGGCATTGTCCACACAAAAGAAAGCAGTTGTAAAGCATATGCAAATCAGGATGAGTCACAGTCAAGGTTGAGTGACCAGGGTGCAGTGCTAGTGATCAAGCAATACGTTTGAAATCCATTACAAAAATTTAAGAAAAAAACACAAAACTCGTTCACTTCTTGCATACAAAGTATCCAGTTAAAGTACACATAAAAAGTCCAACAGATTGCACAGATAAAACTCTACAACTGGTAAAAAGTTGCAGGCAAAGTAATAACTACAACAGCAAAATTCTTACACAAAGTTAGGAGACAAGTAGAGGTGCTGCCATCCAAAAGTGCCTTTTGACCCTGTAGAAACTTGTGAAGATGAAGAAATTATCTTTAAGAGGAAAACCCCACAAAAAATATTCTAGGAATAACACATGAGTTTCAGGTAGGGACGAATGGCAAGCAAACTGACATGGATGGGATTTGAACCTCCGATCACAGTGGCAAAAGACAATGAAATTACTACTTGGCAAACCTGACCCTTTTGTTATCAGTGTTTTCTTTCTATTTAGACATAAAATGGATGAGCTGATGTACAGAATCTCAGTCTGACCTTTGACCCTTGATTATCAGTGACTTCATCTTTGTGCAGTTTAACAAAATTGTTATTTATATATTGGTTAGTTTTGTATTAATTTATCTGATAAATGTCACAACTCCAAAAACTGAAACATTCACAGTATGGTTATTTAATATATCTTGCCGTCTCACAGTTTCCCGCCTGCGCGCCTCAACGAACTAATCCTCCAGCATCCATTCATGGGATGATCCTCCAGCAGTCTACTTAAGCAGCAGCATTTTCCAGAGTCCGGCATTCTCTGAGGACGATCAGAGCATACTGATCGAAACGTCGAGTTGTACCCCCAGTTCTTTTCAGAACTAATTACTACTCAATTGAGATTCCACATGGTGTCACCGCAATTAGTCTTACTTAATATATCTTGATTCAGTTGGCAGTATTGCCAACATTATCAATGTTGTACCTTCCCCATAAAACGTTAAAAAAATTCTGTAGATGTTTGCGTTGTGGAGGTGATGGCAGGGTGATATGTCCAACCTGTGAAGGATTTCGGACTCTAAGACACTACATTCTCTTGACTGTTTCCTTGTAAGTTATCTTATTTCTTTCTGAAATACTTGAATATATAGTGTTGTCTTTTAGGTCACTTTGTGCTCCATGCTCATCATAGCCTCTCTAGCTCCATGCTCATCATAGCCTCTCTAGCTCCATGCTCATCATAGCCGCCTCTCTAGCTCCATGCTCATCATAGCCTCTCTAGCTCCATGCTCATCATAGCCGCCTCTCTAGCTCCATGCTCATCATAGCCGCCTCTCTAGCTCCATGCTCATCATAGCCTCTCTAGCTCCATGCTCATCATAGCCTCTCTAGCTCCATGCTCATCATAGCCGCCTCTCTAGCTCCATGCTCATCATAGCCTCTCTAGCTCCATGCTCATCATAGCCTCTCTAGCTCCATGCTCATCATAGCCTCTCTAGCTCCATGCTCATCATAGCCGCCTCTCTAGCTCCATGCTCATCATAGCCTCTCTAGCTCCATGCTCATAGCCTCTCTAGCTTCATGCTCATCATAGCCGCCTCTCTAGCTCCATGCTCATCATAGCCTCTCTAGCTCCATGCTCATCATAGCCTCTCTAGCTCCATGCTCATCATAGCCGCCTCTCTAGCTCCATGCTCATCATAGCCTCTCTAGCTCCATGCTCATCATAGCCGCCTCTCTAGCTCCATGCTCATCATAGCCTCTCTAGCTCCATGCTCATAGCCTCTCTAGCTTCATGCTCATCATAGCCGCCTCTCTAGCTCCATGCTCATCATAGCCTCTAGCTCCATGCTCATCATAGCCTCTCTAGCTCCATGCTCATCATAGCCGCCTCTCTAGCTCCATGCTCATCATAGCCTCTCTAGCTCCATGCTCATCATAGCCTCTCTAGCTCCATGCTCATAGCCTCTCTAGCTTCATGCTCATCATAGCCGCCTCTCTAGCTCCATGCTCATCATAGCCGCCTCTCTAGCTCCATGCTCATCATAGCCGCCTCTCTAGCTCCATGCTCATCATAGCCTCTCTAGCTCCATGCTCATCATAGCCTCTCTAGCTCCATGCTCATCACTGCCTCTCTAGCTCCATGCTCATCACTGCCTCTCTAGCTCCATGCTCATCACTGCCTCTCTAGCTCCATGCTCATCATAGCCTCTCATAGCCGCTCTATGATAATGCTTCCAATGTCTTAGTCAAGGGCATTGTGGCATGTGTATAGTATAAAACCAAACTAAAGCCCCTCCCTGGTTTCCGTTAAAACTTGCATGAAAATGGAGTCAATAGATGCTTGTGTTTCCTAGTAACAGTTGCTATGCAGAGCACCCTCAATAGGTTATACACAGAGCAGAAACTGTTTTGGAGTTTGCTCTTATCTCTGCCCATCCCTTGAATAAAGTGAGGGTCAAGACGGCGTAATGTTGTCTACCTTCACTATGAATAATGTATTTCTAATAGTGATTTTGTACAATGGAATGCTGCAATAAAAACCATCACGGGATCTAGACAAAATGTTCACTACTAACTACTTAAGTACTTAACCAGTTCGCGTCGGAGGCCGTGTATACACGCAATTTTTTTTTGCACCACGGATTGGAGAGCGTCTAAACACGCCGTAGGAAACTCCGGAATATTTGTATGCATGCTCGGTTGACGTGGAATGCTGCAATAAAAACCATCACGGGATCTAGACAAAATGTTCACTGTATAACTACTTAAGTACTTAACCAGTTCGCGTCGGAGGCCGTGTATACACGCAATTGTTTTTTGCACCACGGATTGGAGAGCGTCTAAACACGCCATAGGAAACTCCGGAATATTTGTATGCATGCTCGGTTGACGTGGCAACGAGCTGAGCGTACAGTGACATGCTCGGTAGACGTGGCCACGCGCTGTGGAAGCTTCCATTAACGTGTTTGTGTGGGAAAAAGATATCCGCACAGGGGCCCAGAAAAACTTTTTTATTCCCGACGCGAACTAGTTAATTAAGGGTTGATAGGTTATTTTGTTAGGTTAAGCCTTTGTATACCCATATCTATGTTGTGTTTATAAAAAAAAGTCCAATCTATGTTTGAATACGCTGATTGTGTTCGAGTTGACAATATTTGATTCCACATGTTGATGACTCGTTGGCTGAAAAAGATCATTCTGTAACTTGATGATTTAAGGCCGGTTCATACTTCACACGAAAGCGAATGCGAAGCGAATTTTACATCCTCAAATTCGCAGCGAATGATTCGCGCAAATTGAAATGTGTTCAACTTTTGCGAACCTTCGCCGCGAATATTTGCCGTGAAACCATTGTCGACGTCACGAATTTCGCTTTGTATTCGCTTTCGTGTGAAGTATGAACCGGCCCTTAATCTCTGCTTATAGAAGCTGTTACTTATAATGATTCATAGCTGTAATGCTAATACATTTAAGTGGGGGCCAAGGGTCATGTTCAGTAGTATACAAATAATGAATGTTTATGAGTGCAATGGTGAAAATATTTTCATGAGTTGAAAGATGGAATGTTCCATTCAACGAGGCGAAGGCGAGTTGAATGGAACATTCCATCTTTCAACTCATGAAAATATTCTCTCCATTGCACAAATGCAAAACATTCATTATTTGTTTTATATGATCTTTGTCATTTGATTGGAGGATAAAACTATAAGAATAAACAAAATATACAAGACTGTATTCTGGCATCCACTACTTTATTTTTCGGCTTATGACGCACGGTTTGCTCGAATAGTTGTGTCTTGTCAAAAGAGGGCGTTTTGTACTGATGTGTATATAATGCATGATGTGGTCTAGTGTGCAATAGATCAAATGGGATGGAACCAAAATGCACGGTTTATGACGTAGGCTATGTAATGGTTTGATTAACCCTCCGACGAGGGAGGTGGCCACTACTTTATCTAAATACAACACCTCTCCTCTTTTCAGAGGCAACCCTATCCCCTAGGGAATTAATTATATTAAAATTGTTCTCTGCATTCCCCATTGACTTTTTACATCCAAATGACTTCCCCACATGCCCTGCTATTGTCTAGAATTATTTTCAACCCACAGATGACAAGACGTTGGCATAACCCCTCTTCTTTTCAGTGGCACCCTAATTTACCTACTGTAAAAAACAGTAGGGCTCACGTTTCGGAGGTTGTAATTATATTAAAAATTGTTCTCTGCATTCCCCATTGACTTTTTACATCCGAATGAATTCCACACATGCCCAGCTATTGTTTGGTATTATTTACAAACCCAGATGACACACAACGGCTGTGTAGTGTATCTATCTCCTGTATAATCTTGCAAACAGTAAACAACCGTCTGGTTTATCTCTCCAGCATGTAACCCAATCATGACCCAACCCAGACACTCTGTCGGGGGGGGGGGGGGGGGTTATGCCTGGCACTGGCTGTCGCAAGACATCAAACAACACAGTCTGATGGTCAACAGATGGTTCCACTTATCAGTGGGTTAGATTTGGGGCGGGTCTTTATGTTTACACAATGGATGGTTGATTTTGTGCACAGACATATGGCAGCAATTTCTTTTCCAGCCCAGAAAAAAAAAACTACACAGCTCTGGGAACTGACACCCCTTCTAAGATATGTGGAATGGTCCCCTTTAGGATATCAATGACTCTCAGCCATCTGTGGGGTTTTTTTCTGGGAGAAACAATGAAATACATAAAATCTGCCTCTCACGAGAGGAGGGCTCTCTCGCCGGAGGGTTGAATGCCGCGTGACCTACAATCCTCCAATCAAATGACAAGGATCTACTTGGGTATAAATGTTCGTTCAGCTATATCTCTTCCTAGTCTTTTTCACTCTGCTGCTGAATGAGGAGAGGCCTCTTGACCAATCTTCCGCCTATATAGCTATTATATTTCCTGAGCCAAACTTTGCCATGTAATGCCCTCAGATGTTGTTAACTCTTCCGTATATATTCTGCCTCTTCTTTCTGAGCAGAATGTTGTATAATTTTACCAAAGTGGCCATATTTGTTATCATTCCCACTTTCTAGTGTCAATAATTTAACTGACTACATCCTGGAGCGTACTGACATGCCAGATGACCTGATCAGAGATGTCAGTGGACAGGTCATCTTTGAGCAAACGTTACCCTTTGTAAGTACATCATCTCTCTCTCTCTCTCTGCCCATGGGTTGCCTGTTCAAGTCTCTGCTCATTTTTGTGCCTATTTCATTAGGGTCTTGTCTACCTATCATTGGCGGATGGGGAGGGGGAATGTGGCCTTTTTTCCCACTTTTTTCTTCATACATGTGAATTTACCATATGTTTTTGTATGTACCCCATCTTTTTTTGGCAGTGCCCCCTCCCCTTTTCAGTCACCCAGGATCTGCCTCTGCATGACAGTCCAGTAATCCATCTTGTCTGTCTGTTGGTCGGAGTATATGTTAGTCTATCTATCGGTCAGCTAGGCTGTATATCTGTTTGTCTCTCTTCCCCAAAAGACAATCCATTTTGCATAGACATATTTAGCATTTGCCCCATAACAAGATGCATAGAGTGTGTTTGTTATTCATTACAATTACCCGATCACAGCGTGGATTACATTCCGACAGATTTGTACATCCTGATTTTGATCATGCGATCATTCATGAATACACAGGTGTGGCCAATCTCTCAGTGCCCTGTGCCAGAAGTTAACCAGAACTCAATCCATATTGTCGAGCATCATCGTACTGCCTGGCCAAATGCTTGGATCATACAGCAGGTAGGATGTTACAGATTCAAGTATCTTTCTTCATTGATTTCAGTTTTATTTAATTATTTCATATTATGTGTTTTAAACCCTTCAGTGCGAAGCGTCGTTTCGTAAGAGGGCATGTTGAGAGGGACTGAGGGAAAACAGACAAACTTGTAGACCTTGTGAAGTTGTTTACTAATCAGATTATGAATTGCGTGTATGTGAGTTGTTGTGTACGTGATGTGGCAATGAGCAAAACATAGTGCATAAGTTTATTTTGTGTTATGCTGACTCGCACATTTACAGTTGATGTTTTGCATCATGCTAACTCACATGCTATGTTGCTGTTTCACATCACGCTGATGGTTCTTGTTCTGTGATTGTTATTCACAAGCTATTTCTTTCATATTTGATGATTTCATTTGTTTGTTTGTCAAACAGCGTCAAACTTTGCGATCAGTCCCAGTGACTGAGGCCCACTATGACTGGAAAAACGTGAGTACTCGTTTCTGGGTCTATGGATTTGAGCATAAGGTCCACGCACCAGATTACCCTCATCAGTGCTGCTGGGGTTGCAACGTCCTTTAACAATCTACATTTATATTTAAATTATAACCAAAATATGTAAATTATCAAATTATCCTTGATAGTGGTACTGTTCACTTTGTGCAATTTCTGTCAAGAGAGTTTCTCAAAAACTTGGAACGCTTTGAATGTTTCTTCTGAATATGTTCCCATCGGAAATGCATGTTCTTTTCACTGAGAACAAATGGTATTCCTTAACCTTAACCCCCTTCAGGCATTTCACAGACACCCTTCAGGCATTTCACAGACACCCTTCAGGCATTTCACAGACACCCTTCAGGCATTTCACAGACACCCTTCAGGCATTTCACAGACACCCTTCTGGATGCAACAAGATGCAACAACTTTTTACATTTTTTGCATCTTGTTTCATTGAGCATGGGTAGGGTTTTAAAGGAATATTCCATATGGATTTTTTCCATTGAACGGATATTCTTCCTGGTGGGAAAGGCTGGTTTTTCCTTTGGGAACACCAAGCATTCCTTTAGGATCACACTTTGTTCTCAAAAGGAATGTTTCAAATGGAACTGGATCATTCCAAGCTTTTAGAGATTCCCTGATGTGTTAAATAACTGGGTTTTGCAAAGATGTAACAATGCATTTCTTGTTAAATTAATACTTTTCTTGTTTATACAGGCTGTCCATCAAATATTACAAATTATCCATGAATATGTTGCCTAAATAAAGGCAATTATGTAAAGCTAATGCTATTTTACCTTTTGAATTTTTAATTGTTAATTTTATATTTGTTTTTTTAATTTTAACAAAACACATTCACTATTTGAAATTTCATTCTATGTTTTAATTACTCTAAACTATTTTTTATTGTCAAAATAATTCCTTGATGTTCAAATTTTTGCCTTCAATTCAACTACTGTATTTCTATATTTTTTGTTACTTCTTTACTACTTTTTACTACTGATATCCAAGTCCTATAATCTATTGTATTGTTAAATTACAAAAGGACCATTGTCATGCTAAATTTAGACAATGTAAACAGATATCAACAGGAATATATTTGTGTGAAATAGTTTTGGGGAAGAAATGATTAAAACTGACTGAACTGTATCAGTAAGTATACTATTTATATTTACCTAACCTTGTCGTATCTATGAAGCTAAGTTTCTACAAGAAAAAAACACTCCACACACAACTCGGGCAGGACTCGAACCCATGATTTCCTGCTTACAAGTGCAGGTGCTTAACCTCTTTATACTACATGCCAGCTAGAATCCTATGTATAATATGTATAGACACACAGGAACCACAATGTATACTGCTCAAAACAATTTAGGGAACACCGGATTTTTAACATCAAATAGGTTTGAAATGTTCCATGAACCGGGATTTTCATTTGCAACCCCCTCTCTCTTTCAGTAGTCATGTCATGAAATGTGTAATCACTACATGCATCCTTTATCATCTGTTTCATTGTGCAGTTGTTTCTCATCAATTCTGTGAAACATTGTGTTTATCTGAAATAAATGATCTTGCTTTAACTGAGATTATTCCGGTGTTCCCTAAATTGTTTTGAGTAATATATATAGTGTTTCACAGATACATCAGTGTATGGCATAAATATTTAATCAAATAATTCATTATCCTGACGCAAGAATTGTTTTATTGCTATTGAATAAATGATAGTTACAGTGTAGGCAGGTGATGAATTATACCTGGCTGGATATAAAACATTGTAACATGCAGTATGTCAACTTGAGAGTTCCATACAAGGAAGTCAGTTAATTAATAAATATGAGTATGAGAGGATTGGACTATAGCCGCAGAATTACAGGAATGCAGTAAATGAAAGAACGTCCAATCACATCACTTATACAATGTGCTAAAACCAAGTCATTAAACAAAAAATCATGCACAATTAAACTTTCACATGGATTGTTTTAGGGGCGTGGCCAAGTCTTCAGTTTGGACAGTGGGTTTTTAACTCCCTGAAACTTAAGATGATTTAACAGATGAAGTATATATAGATTCGTTATCAGGGCCGTAGGGGGTGCGGGGGGGGGTGACACCCCCAGAAATATTGTCCTTGTTGTCTCTAAAATAAAAGTACTTTTAAATGCTATTGTATCTATAACCTTATTTTTTCATCGGTACATTTCTTGTTCAATGAGATGTCTTTTAGGGGTTCATGTTGTGATTTGTAGGCACATATATAGCCTTTCAACCAATTTAAGTAAATGTATTGATATATGCTATTAATAATCATCCAAAATAATGTTTGAAATTCATGTACTACATGTTGTCTAAACAACTAAATATGTTATTATGTTGGATATGGTAATCTGTACTTTGTGTATCTCCACCACACATTATGAATAATGAAAATATATAGGTAAAACTTGTAGCTTTGCATGGTGAGGATGATAAGTAAGACTAATTGCGGTGACACCATGTGGAATCTCAATTGAGTAGTAATTAGTTCTGAAAAGAACTGGGGGTACAACTCGACGTTTCGATCAGCATATGAATTTGTCATGCACAAATTTGTAAACTTATTTTCCCACGTATATTACTCATACCATACAGAGTACACACAAACACAGCGGGCGGTCCGCGCGCGCATGAATAATTCCACTGTAGATACCATTGTGTGGACAGGGGTTTCAAGTCCGTCTAACTTGAAATGGGGCTCACGTTATTACTGCAAATAATTTGAGGCAGAGAGGAAAATGTGACGTGTTACTGTTTTGTTTATTCATAAACAATCAATTCATGAAATTGTAACTAAAACACTTACATACATTAATATTTTATTTATATTCACAAGTGATCTTATAATTTTATTTAATTGAATCAGTAATAAAAACTACAACAACTATTATAAAAACATTTCATCTTGTTTTTAAATGATGAATTCAATTCAATTTAAATTCAATTCAATATATACAATGAAGGGAAGCAATTAAATCTAAAAGAACTAAAAGAAACATGGAATTGTCATGACTGATTCATTAAAATTCATTTCAGAGTTTTGGGTATGTGGAAATGGTCAATAATCAATAATAAAAACCACAACAATTATTATTAAAACATTTCATGTTGTTTTTAAATAATGAATTCCATTTTTTTTTTTTAATCTTACCGATTTTGTGCACACCCTTCAAGTTTGACCAGTACATGACCTTGTATTGTGTCCCTCCTTACCACATTGACTGCAAGTATAAATCAGATGTTTTCTTTGACATGTATAGGTAAAAGGTATGCAATTCTGTACATTTTTTGTATTATTTGTTCAAATGCCTGTAGGTTGCCTAGTTTGTGGTCTGAAGCTTTAAAGTACAAACCTTTAAGCTGGTCATTCATTTTCTCGAATGTTTGTTGGGAAAAACCTGACAATGAGCCATGCACTGACATAGATTGAGGCATGTGCATGGCCATCACATGCATATAATAGGTCACGTCCTTGGCAAGGTAAGTTTGTGCATAAAGCTTAACCCATTGTTTCGTCATAGCCTTGAAATCATCAAGTTCAGAAGCATTACAATTTTTCTTGGTCATTTTCATTATTTCTGAGAAATTTTTCCAAAGCTCTATTACTTGTTCAATTTACTATGCCAAGGAATGAGTTCTCTAAGATTAATGTTTGCTTGGATTTTTTTATGCTCAGGTCCTACAAAGTCACGGTATTCCATTATACCAGTAGATTTATTTGTCATGAAATGCCACTCAATTCCCAAGCTGTTGATGAATGTTTCAAACTGCATGATAGATCTGCACTTCGTTTTGTCAACATTAAGCTGGTTTTTGGCAACATTATCCTTAGTTCTTAGGTCCTGAACAAGCTTTCTTATCAACTGATCCGATATACGGAGAAACATGTGTAGTGGATCCATTATTACATCATCAAAGTTTATAGGGAACATGGGTGAGTGGGTGCATCCAAAATGTTTGATTCTTTTTCCTGGGCGTTTGGCCAGTTCACAGATGTCTTCCATCGATCGGAGATCAACATCATTGGTAACATCCCAAAATTTGTCAGATGAACACTTGCACCACACACAACAAAATTTACTGGAGCAAGCTCCAATACCCATCAGTTCATTCATAAACTTTAAATCTGCACAGAAGCAAAATTTCAAGTGTAATTTCTTTCCTTGAAACCGAATAGATTTAAAGTTCTTCATTGTTTCAACTACATTACTCAATGTGGGTTTTAGTAACATATACTTTTCAGGTTGACGGACTAACGCTATGACATGGTCACTGGACTGAAAGTCTTGAAACTTGATCATACATCCTATCACTGTCACTTTAAGTCGAGAGCCATAGCCAGTACCGTCTCCGCTTATTTTAACCGTCACTGTGTCTCCATCACTAAAATGAAGACTTTCATGTAGAGTAACCATTTGGTTTAAAGCATGCAACAGTTTAACTTCAAGTTTCTGTGAGACTGAACGTTCGTTAATATCCTTGTCTATTGTAAAACAGGCATTAAGCTCTTTAGCTCGTTGCTGTATACAATGCAATGATAATAATAATAATAATGTATAGATTTATATAGCGCACGTATCCACCAACTAAGTGGCGCTCAAGGCGCATTATATTATTATCCCTGCTCATAAGGCTCATAAGGCTCATAAATCATTCCTGAAACCATCTCAGCTCCCTGGGGAGTATACAGCTCAATTGCTGCCATTTCTAGCGCATATAGAGCAAACCATCTCTGCCTTCACAGGTACCCATTTAACCCCTGGGTGGAGAGAAGCAATTATGGTTAAGTGTCTTGCTCAAGGACACAGGTGTCACGGCCGGGGCTCGAACCCACACTCTGCTGCTGGCAACACCAGAACTTGAGTTCAGTGCGCTAGACCGCACGACAATCCACTTTACGTGCATTATACAACACACGGGACCTACGGCTTTACGTCCCATCCGAAGGACGAAGCAATTATGGTTAAGTACCTTGCTCAAGGACACAAGTGTCACGACCGGGGCTCGAACCCACACCCTGCTGCTGGCAACACCAGAACTTGAGTTCGGTGCGCTAGACCGCTCGGCCACGACACTCCATGATGGCAGTACACCAGATGATGCAATGGAAATTTCTTGATATGACTTATCACGAATACCACATTTGTCTTTTACAAACAACATAGTATCAACAGGTATAGTTGCACATTTATCGTGGCCTAAATTTTCATCCAATGAAGATGTGTTGCCATAGTGATCACTAATACAAAGAGACTTTGGAGTTAAACCCTCTTTACTAATGAAATCCCACAGGATCTTGGTTTCTGAGTTAAGTCTTTTCTGTTGGCGTGACTTTCCATTGTCTAGTGTAATTTTGTTTGCCTTTTTGTTTCTTTGTGTGTGAAAGTCGTCTTTTTAAAATTCTGTTGACAAGAATCTTTGTAGTTTTCACTTCTTTTTTGAGTTTCCTATTTTCATTGCATGCTTGTTTTATTTGTGCTTCAGCTAACTTCCGACGCTTTTTCTCACTTTCTAACTGATGCTGCATTTTCCGCTTTACCCCACCAAGTTTCAAAGTACATTTGGTGTTTTTAAGTAGTTCAAGACCTTGTCGTCCACCTCTCTTGAACATTTGTTTTACCTTAACGAACAAGTATTTTATTTTGTTTCCAATGCTTGAAGAGACACCCTCTTTGTCCACAAAATCTATTGAAATGTTGTTCTTTTGGCAAATTTCGTCCAATACATATTGTGACGTTTCTTTTGACCAGTATGGTTGATTTGAATTTTTTACTAGCTCATACATCAAAAGGTTATTGACCTCTATCACCCAATCATTGTTTCCATGAAGAACTGCTAAAGCTACGTTCTTTGAGCATGTCAGAAAAAATGCAAGAATGATGGGCAACCAAACAAAGCTAAAGAAAAACTTTCCCATTCTGACATATGGTCACAGATACTGTTATCTGAATAAGACAGATTTATAGCAAGATATTGTGACATACATTACACTAAAGATGCACAGCTAGCAGACATGCATATTTTTTGTCAGTGACTGGAATTGTGTACACAACATACAGTGATCATAAACATTGATTTCACAAGAACTCACTAATTAAATTAAGATCACCCCAATTATGTAGCTTCTTAACAAACCTTAAACTTGACATATAACCTCTATGAATGAGTCTCTTCTTGAGCTGTTGAGTATATTCAGTTAGGCAAGATCGCTCATGGAGCCAAAGTGAGATTGATGAGTTGTCTATAAAGGCATAGTCCCCAGCATCATTGCACACTCTGTAGAAGAAATGTTTTCCAAGTACCAACTGCAGTGATGAAATGCTAGCACGATATACTTGTTGGCCTCTTCTTACCTT
Source organism: Zoroaster sp. YZ-2022 (assembly GCA_029582265.1). Lineage (NCBI taxonomy): Eukaryota > Metazoa > Echinodermata > Asteroidea > Forcipulatida > Zoroasteridae > Zoroaster > Zoroaster sp. YZ-2022. The sequence goes on along the minus strand of CM055827.1, from coordinate 2,756,146 downwards.
CCATTCAATAGCATCAGTTTCTTCAATAAATTTAGCAAAAGTTTCTGGTTGTACCGGTATTTTAACAGTTATCTCAGAATCTTTCACACGTGACACGCTGAGACTCTCCTTTATGTTAATTTGCAGACTGCTAATAAATAATTGATAAGAATCAATTGGAGTATGTTCTATCGGCTTAACTACAATATCCGAAATATCTCGCCACTCATCAAATTTCTTGGCCCATCCTGTGTAATGGACTAACACCTGTTTTTCTCCATTGTCGGCAACCCTTGTTTTCAGCACCTCCAACTCCCACAAGGAAGATCTTGACCACTTCTTTTGTTTGGGTTTAGGCCTATCTGGGGTAAAAGTTCCACTATGCAAGAGTCGGTAGTTAACTGGAACCTTTGTTCGTAGTTTCATGGCTTCATGATCCTACAATTATAAGAAAAGAAAATTATTAAAACAGTTGTTACATTATTGAACTTAGGCAGGGTATTTGATGATGAACTGTGATGACTAGTGCTGAGTTACAACATAAACAAACTGCCTTTTACATCTATCTTTATTAACACCAGACCATCAGCTTATTTAAGAAAGCTGTGCCACACATACATAAAGCCTACAAATACAATACCTTTTGGATTATTCTTACAAGTTGAATGGATGTCGGCCTTGCCAAGTTTAGAAAGCTTATGTGGGACTGCTTGGCCTATGGGCCAGGCCTGGGGGCTAGCATTTTATTTTTAAGCAATTTATTTTAATACAAACTATAATTTATAAAACACAGACAGTTACAACAATACATCACATTTCACATTGTGTGCCCTCATTCTAAATAAAAGTAAAATCCTAAAAACTAAAGTTCTAAACATTAAAATTAAAAACATTGATGTCTAAGTAAGTAGGCTATAAATACAAGTATTGGGCCTACTTTGGTAGGCCGACTGAAGGTTTAAGTTATTCGAGTAGATTTTTCTTAAAATTAAAGTGCTTTCAGGTCAGGTCTTTTCTTTCCAGCACATTACACAACAAATGACTAAGAGCAACGCTGTCGCTGAATAACGTTTACTCGTTCGTTAGTCCCCTCCCAATTCAACCCTGTGGCTGTGCCAATGCAATGGTGGTACAGTCCATGCCGTCGCCACACACAAAAGCGTATTCGGTGCCATCGAAATTTTCAAGAGCGAAGAAACACTTATCTTGCCGTTTATAAAATGTGTATTGCTATCTTAGAATAAAATATGTACAAAAAGAAAGTGTATACATTACTGGTTCTGTTCGTATAAGTTTTTCCAGGTAAATCTTCCAAGTAGTATATAAACTTACCAATTTAAAAATTTGTTTTGGAGTTTGCGAGTTGACACCGCTGAAGTTTGTGAATTGAAATAAACAGACGCTTTAGCAACGGCTTTGTTGAAGCTGTAAAAAAACTTTTCATTGGTCTGAAGTTCAACTCAAAAATGACGTAGTAAAGTTTGTCCAATCACAAAATTTGTTACAGCACTGTTTTGGTAATGATGTACACTTCCCAAATCCGTTTTGGACTAAGCAATCAGCCGTCGGGTTGCTGAGAAACAAGTTAACAAAAGAGCCCTCATGCGGCTGAATGGGGTTTACTTTATGAATTTCTCCATACAAATTGTGCAAGGCTGGACATATAAACCCTCAAATGACGTGGCAAAATGTCTTCCAATTGAAAAATAAATAAGGCAGCATGAAGAAGTAGATATTCATAATAATTATTCTGTTTTGGACTAGTTTGTTCCATAAAGGGATCCAGAGATATGACTACATGTATACACCGGAGTGGTGTTTTTCAGGAAATTATACACGTACGCAGATGGCGCCCGCACGTACGAACGTATCGAAGCAAAAAGTTTACTTGACAAATTCATATGTATGCTCTGATCGTCCTCATACAGTCAAATCATAGCCAAACTTAATTTTGTTTTTAAGGTTACTACTCAAACACCTTTCAAATGATCTTCTGATGATTTTCTACATGTTTGATATATTTTACACTCCATATAATTAAGATTACTTATTTATAATATTCTAAATATGTTGACCAGTCAGCAGGAACCTATTAAAAAAAGGAATGTTACTAAACTCGGCATTATATTTACATTAATTTCATATAAAATGCCTGAATGTATACGACATAAAACACAATAAAGGGGGCCACTTACCTACCGTCACATTAGCAGTTTTTCTAATGGTTGTAATTTTTTTTTAAATATCTGAAACCACTAAAAAAGAATTTCAACATTTGAATAGACATGCATGCTTATCCTAAAGATAATTTGAGTTGATTATTACTATTATTTTTTTAATTACCCTAAAATTTCCATCAACAAATGGACGGAAAAGTGAGGTAACTTTTTCCGTCCAATTTTTATGGAAATTTGAGGGTAAAAAAATAAATAATTTTTTTTTTTTTTTAATAAATCAACTCAAATTAGTTCTAGTATAAGCCTGCATGTCCATTCACATGTTGAAACACTTTTTGGTCGGTTTCAGGTACTTAAAAAAAAATAACAACCGTTGGAAAAACTGCTAACGTGACGGATGCAAAGTGGCCCCCTTTATTGTGTTTTATGTCATATATGCGATTTAACTTCTCTTCCCCCGTAAATATAAGAAGTTCAGAAAAGTACTTTTTAAAGTTAAGAAAAGTATGTAAGGACAAAAAGTAAAGTCAGCATGTCTGATATAATTCCTAGAATTGGAAATGTTGAAAAATTGGTTTTACCGAAACGTTCAATCTGATTTTCTTTTTCCAGAAAAGCAGAACAAATTAAATTTACGAAAAGGTAAATTCTGCATTTCGACTGTCAGAAAAGAGAAATTAGTTGTCCACTGTATTATGGAGCGGCAGTTTCAAGTATGGACTCTTGCACTTTGCAGAGAGAAACTCTTGGTTTTTTTAAAACTTTATTCTTAGGGATTTCTTGTTCATCGGCACACAATGAACACGTATGAATTAAAATTTGTGGACGGGGAGCCGCGGGGATGCCAGAGGGACATGGTTACGCCATTATTGGTCAAATACAGATAGGTCATCATTCATAGATCAGCTCCGGGCACCGATATATGAGGGCGCCATTTAAGTAAGCCGAGGTGTCTCCAGCAGGTCGCTGGATCGTGTTTAACTTTTGAATGCATTCATAATCAGACGTGAATGGTCACCAGGGAAGAGTTTTCCGCCGTAAAATTTTGAAACAAAATGGCTAAAGAAAAACCTCGTTTTTCAGGCTGAAAACGAGTCATACTCGATGATAAAAGTGTAGCATGCATGGTGTTCAAAAACAAAATATTTGGAAGGAATTGAGCGAGAGGATGGGATAAAATATGTACACGGACCATAAAAGACTCATGAAGGAAGTTAATTTTTGTTGGTATTAATAATATTGTAATACGCGAAAAAAATCGCAGTTTCTTTTTCAACGTAAGTTTATTGGTATACCAGGCTATAGGCCCATGCTTTTGAGGAAGTAACCTTGTATGGAACGCTACAGCTGCCTTCGGTGCCCATATCGCTTCATTCGGCTGATTCACCATTTCATTCGGCCGATTCACCATTTCATTCTGCTATATCACCATTTCATTCGGCTACTCATCATTTCATTTGCCCAATCATCATTTCATTCGGCTAGTCTTCATTTCGTTCGCCTTTTCGTCATTTCATTCGGCCATTCACCATTTCATTTGCCCAATCATCATTTCATTCGGCTAGTCTTCATTTCATTCGGCTATTCACCATTTAATTTGCCCAATCATCATTTCGTTCGGCTAGTCTTCATTTCGTTCGGCTTTTCATCATTTCATTCGGCTAGTCATCATTTCATTTGCCACCAAGATCAAGCTAGCCGCGGATTCAGCTGCAGGTTTTCTCACGGATTTAACCGGATCGGGTCAGTCAGTTTAAAAACTGGATAGGTTGGTCCAGTGCGTGTGAATACTGCACTCAATACGGTACGTTTCCACACGGCCGGGCGCAGGCGAAATGAAATGATGATTGCGCCCAGCCTCTGTCGTTAAAAGCGTAATCTTATAACGCCAAAACCACGATATGCCCTAAGGTGAAATGTCATCTCCGTAATTAACATTATAGGGGGCACAAATTGTTTTAACTTTTAATGAGTTGGTCACAAATACTCTGCATTGTGTAACTATACACGGCATATACCGGCGATAATGGTACATATTCTAGCGTCACTTTAATTATGACCAACTCGTCAAAAGTTAAAACAATTTGTGCCCCCTTTAATGTTAATGTTTGTTAATTTTTGTTAATGAATTATAAAGATGACATTTCAACTTAGGGCATATCGTGGTTTTGGCTTGATACGATTAATATTTCATAATTAAAGGGACTCTAGAATATGTACCATTATCGCCGGTATATGCCGTGTATATATAGTTAAACAATGCAGAGTATTTGTGACCAACTCGTCAAAAGTTAAAACAATTTGTGCCCCATTTAATGTTATTTTTTGTTAACTTTTGTTAACGAATTATGGAGATGACATTTCACCTTAGGGCATATCGTGGTTTTGGCGTTATAAGATTACGCTTTTAACGACAGAGGCTGGGCGCAATCATCATTTCATTTCGCCTGCGCCCGGCCGTGTGGAAACCCGTATTGAGTGCAGTATTCACACGCACTGGACCAACCTATCCAGTTTTTAAACTGACCCGATCCGGTTAAATCCGTGAGAAAACCTGCAGCTGAATCCGCGGTTGAATCCGCGGTTGAATCCGCGGCTAGCTTGATCTTGGTGGCAAATGAAATGGTGAATAGCCGAATGAATTAATGATGACTAGCCGAATGAAATGATGAAAAGCCGAACGAAATGAAGACTAGCCGAATGAAATGATGATTGGGCAAATGAAATGGTGAATAGCCGAATGAAATGAAGACTAGCCGAATGAAATGATGATTGGGCAAATGAAATGGTGAATGGCCGAATGAAATGACGAAAAGGCGAACGAAATGAAGACTAGCCGAATGAAATGATGATTGGGCAAATGAAATGATGAATAGCCGAATGAAATGGTGATATAGCAGAATGAAATGGTGAATCGGCCGAATGAAATGGTGAATCAGCCGAATGAAGCGATATGGGCACCGAAGGCAGCTGTAGCGTTCCATAACCTTGGCCTGTACATAGTGGCACGAAAGAAGAAAACGCGTTAATGGCTCTATAGTAATTTAAAAAAATATACAAAAGAAATAGGTAATAATGTGAGTTCTGTGAGGAACGATAATTATTGGTGGAGACATTATTGTTTTCACCTTCATAAAGATGGAGGCATTAGATAGGCAGCAACCTAAGGCCTTCTGGGTTCGATGACGTCATTAAATGTGCTGGTCATTATGTATATAAAGCATTATTCAGTTCAAAAGAACATGTACATCAACATTTATAAAGTTGGAACAGTACAACGATCCAGATTCTCACAGAAGACACAAATGTGCAGTGGCCGATCTGGAATAATAATAATGAATAGTTACAATGCGCCGGGATTCGTCAAACACGCTCATGGCGCATCGCGCAGTCATGTACAAGAGAAAAACAGACTATGAACAGCGGCGTAGCCACTGGGGGACACGTTCCCCCACAAATTTCCAGTAACCCCGCCCCGGCCAGGTCCCCCCACGAAAAAATCCTGATAGTTCCCCAAAAAAGAAAAGAAAAAGAAAAGGGGAAAAAAGCATGACCCTTACCACTGAAAAACCCATACCCCTGGGCCCCCACTGAAAAGCAATGCCCCCTGTTACCCCTGTTTCCCCACTGAATATAGGGTAGGTATAGGCCTACATGATTATTATGCAATCTTCACGCAGGGCAGTTTTGAATGTCAGAGATCATTGGAGTGTGAGTGTTCCGGTAAGTCATTCCACAATGCAGACGCAGCTGAAGCAAATTATCTTTCATCCCAGGATCTATTTCTTGATTCTTCTTAAGAGATGTTGGCTATATTAGATCTCTTGACTCGCGATTTGAATGATAGGCTTAAAGGCAATAAACGTTTTTAAACGGGGCATTATATTTGTAAAATTATCCTGGGATAATTGTTTTCACCGAGTCACTGAGTACCTGGGGATCATATCCAAATGACGGCTTCCCAGCTAGAGATCATTGTTCTTCCTGTACTTCAATATTGCATGCTGCATGTATAGCCATAGTCCGAATTAAATGTTTTTGGCTATAGCTATGCTATTGGCTGCAGCGGCACTGCTGAAGTAGAGGAAGAAACGGTGACCTAGCTAGCTAGCGATCATGAGCCATCAGTTCCAGAAACGGCCATTAAATAATTTACTTTATGCTGCGCCAGTGTCAGGGTCCCCGACGTCATGTACATGTATATTGGGTCATCGTAGAAATAGACCAAAAGAGCCCACCTAGCCTAATTGATTTCAATGGAAAATCAATCAAGCTTGACAGGCGCCATGTGTAAACATTAGGCGTCCGGCCCTGGAAACGCACGGTCGCTGAAAAAAACGATGTTTTTAACTTTTTGAGTTGTATGACAAGTATTTGCTGGGAAAAATTGATCGCATGTTGAATGTTAGTAAGTACAACATTTATTTGTGCATTTTTATAAACACTGCTTAGGCATTTCGGAGAAGTCCCACCGAACGCTAGTTCGTCTTTCCTCCATGGTCTTTCCATGGAGGAAGGAAATCGTATTTCCTTCCTCCATGGTCATGATGGTCTTTCGTATGATCATGGACTGGAGGAAGGAAACAGATTCCTTCCTCCATGGTATATATGATTGATCGTAGGACGAGACCACTCACAACAAGTTAACACTGCATACACTGCTACATGGAGCTATAATTCGAATCAGCTCGGTGCCATCAGGCGCCATTGCCATTGGAGGTCAGACTCGGTGTCCTGAGTGTGCTCGTTGCTCGTCGATAGTGTCAGGCCACCTCAATCCGCAAGTGACGGACACGTCAGTCCTTTTGTTCAATCGACATTTTAAAAATGTTAACTGTGAGGAGGGCTAGCCCCATTTTAGGGCCAATCGGTTCATGTTTTTAGTGAGTCGGTAACATGGTACATTGAGCGCATTGTATTATACACTAGTCATGCTGCCAATTCTCAAAAAATTAAATACTTGCGAACATCAAATCTCAAATAAGTCGAAGGGAATTATACTAGTAGTTATGCTGGCAAAACTGCTTCTAATGTTAGTTCAGGAATCTAGATATAGTTATAAATAATATTAGAGTGTTATCATGAATCGTGATGTTAAATACTCCAAGTTATTTACATCATATACTATATATGATATAGGCCTAGGCCAAGCCTCAAAATTAAAAAAAATTGTCACTCACCCTTGTATTTTCACTTGTCCATTTCCAAAAGTCACCTGATTTTGTTTTTACTAAATTAATGTTCTTTTTATGAAACCTTCTACCCTTAATTAAATGCATATCTTTGCATGACCCACCTCCTCCCCTCCCCGCAGTGTTTAATATTACACCATGTAAAAAATGAATTGGTTATTGTCCATTCGTGACTAGCAAAAACGCACAACCCATTTTAAAAACAATTATTTATGGTTTTACCTCAAAATGCACCAGAAGCTGTCCACCAACTTAAAACAATTTTTGTTTAATTGTGACAATTCTCCTGATATATCTGACGATAACATTACTGACAAGAAAAGGTTCCCCTATCTACATCAGTGATCTACGTGTACATATTGAAAAATATATTAACAATTCATTTTAAAAATAATAATTAAAAAGAAAATTCACTATGGGTTTATTATAGGAAGCATTGTCATCATTATCGTCATCATCATCGTCATCATCATCGTCATTCTTTTTACATTTTGAAAACCCAAACTGAAACAAATTCATCTTTCTTGGCAACAGCAAAGATTAATCACTAACATAAATTTTATTCCATCATTTATAGCCCACCCAGGGTCAGCTGGTCAAATCTTGACAGCTGTCAAATTTTAGCGTGTGACATACTGCACAGTACCAGGCATACTGTGCTGTTGGCCTTTGTTTCCAAGCAAACAGTTCATCTTTAAAAAAAAAAAAAAATTTGTACTGATCACACCTTGCAATATTTTGACACCAGCTAGGCCTACATGTACATACTTCTTGTTTCACTACTTTCACAGCACCATCAGTGTCTGGCCATGTTTTTATGGGACAAGATATAAAAACATGGATAGATTCACTTACCCAGCAATTACTTACCCAGTTTTTGAAATCACTTAATACTACCAGAAAATCCACTTACCATCGGTAAGTGGGTAAGCATGAATTTTGAGGCTTGGCCTAAGCCTATGCTTACTCTCTTTGAATCAAGATATATACTCACGGAATTTAAAAACGCATCATCCCAATATTTCACATATTTTTCAACAGCAGATTATTGCAGTGAGAAATAAGAACATAGGTTAACAATTTATGAGCGCAAATTTTCACATCATACTGACACAATAAAAGTGCTACATGTATGTACAATTATGGCTTCAATTTATCACTGCATATAAGTTATACATATTTATTGAGAAATATAAGTTGATGTGTTTTTAAATTCCGTGAGTGTACATTTAACAACCAACTTCTTACATTAACCCTAACGCACTAGACCCTAGTTGCTGGGTACCATCCTCAATCCTCCAAAATCCTCCAAAACTGCAAGGAGGATTGAGGATGGTTATGGTTAATGAGAAATATTTAGTCTGAAACCGACTGTAAACATACCTAGGCCTACATGAAGGCTAGTTAGTGAAAATGCATTCAGATTTTTTTTATTCATTCTCACATAGAAATTAGAACTTGAAATTATTTAACTTTTCATTAAAATTACTAACATCAGACCAAAATAAGTTTACATTATAATTGGACCATTTGGTTATTTTTTAGTAAGCAATCCTATACCTTAACCTGTAAACTGAACAGTAAAATGCTGATTGACATCTCTTTATTTTCGTGGCAAGGACCACCAGCCTGCGGATATAATCTCTGAAAGAAAACCACCCTCAAATGATCGAGTGCTAAATTTCCAACAATAGCCTATAGCCATTCTGTATACAATCGGTATTACTATATATTGGGCCTATATATTTGTATCAACATTTGCAGGTTATTATTTAATTTAAGTAATTTGTGAATTTTTATTTCTAGAAATCTCCTGTTAACAATGAACCAAGCACAAACATCAGCACGTAAGTAATTTAATATGCAACTGTTTAGGCATTTACTATAGGTAAATGATTATCATTTATGATGATCAACAAAATACATAAAAGCTCCCACAAGTGTAAAGTTCCAGCGTTCGCTGGTTCGCCGTTGGACTGAATTAATTTGGCCCCTTGCCAATCTTCTCAGCTTCATGAAGCCTTACACAATATATCTGAATACATCTACAGGATATACAGTTTCCTTATTGTAGCCATAATGGTTTTCACATCACTAGCAGTACAGAATATAAATAATTCATTTTTAATTCCAGTAATATGGAGCTTCATGGAGTGCTAGTCTTGCTTATTGATGACCATGACAGTAATAATTACAACATGAATACAACACGTGATATAATTTATGTAATACAATCAAAATGCTATAAAGCGAGCCAGTTACCATGGGCAACCATTACATCAATTGATAAACAGAAGACCTTACAATAAAAAAGACTAAATTCAAACAGTATCCATTCTCCTGAGGACGATCAGAGCATACTGATCGAAACGTCGAGTTGTACCCCCAGTTCTTTTCAGAACTAATTACTACTCAATTGAGATTCCACATGGTGTCACCGCAATCAGTCTTACTTAGTATCCATCATATGATACAACAAATGGTAGGTCTTGTTGCTATGTAAAGAAAAACAGTTTTGTTGCGAATCAAGTCAAATCAAGTCATACTAAATTATACTTAATATGTGACCCGCTCTACAAAAAAGGGTATTATGTCGCACAAATAAAAAAATTAGTTATATATATAGTTGAATTGGTCAGATTACAAGCTTTAATTTGGTACAGGTTTGACCCCTGTGGCATTTTGCATTCTGGAGATATATTAAAAATTTGCATATTCATATTTTACAATGTAACGAAAGTGCTTTCAGAGATACAGCCCTTTAACCAGTTCGCGTCGGGAATAAAAAAGTTTTTCTGGGCCCCTGTGCGGGTTTCTTTTTCCCACACAAACACGTTAATGGAAGCTTCCACAGCGCGTGGCCACGTCTACCGAGCATGTCACTGTACGCTCGGCTCGTTGCCACGTCAACCGAGCATGCATACAAATATTCCGGAGTTTCCTATGGTGTGTTTAGACGCTCTCCGATCCGTGGTGCAATAATAAATTGCGTGTATACACTGCCTCCGACGCGAACTGGTTAAACATACTAAGTGGAAAAAGAAATGAGCTAAAAATAAACTCTATTGAATGCCCATAGCAACTGTTATTGATAGCGGGTGTTAAAACCGTATCACTACGAAAGCATAACATTGGTGGTTTTTTCCCTCTAAATCGGACAAAGAGTAAAACAAAAGATGAAAACATTGCACACAAAAACGTTTGTTTTTTCATCTTTATTCATCAATATTAATATTTCTGAAAATAAATTATGAAAATATTGATATTATAGAAAACAACAAACCAAAAAAAAAAAAAATCAGTTTGTGAAGATTTGTTCACCCGTCTCCACATAGAACAGCCCTTTACGTGTAATAGCATAGCACGACTTAATACCCTTTTTTGTAGAGCGGGTCACGTATATTACTTGGAGATAAATAATCATTACTCAACACAACCAAAACAACGGTTCATAAAAATATTTATTGGGCCTATCGAGTACGATTTAGCAAGTGCATACGAGTTGACGTCCTGTTGAGTATGAGTTGGTAGAAGTACGAGTTGGCAGAAGTATGATTGAGTTGGTAAGTGTACGAGTTGGTCAAAGTATGAGTTGGCACGCGTATGAGTTGGCACGCGTATGAGTTGGCACGCGTATGAGTTGGCACGCGTATGAGTTGGCACGCGTATGAGTTGGCACGCGTATGAGTTGGCACGCGTATGAGTTGGCACGCGTATGAGTTGGCACGCGTATGAGTTGGCACGCGTATGAGTTGGCACGCGTATGAGTTGACTCAAATTCTGTTGTTGCTATAGGGAATTCATCCATTCAGTCTGTTAAAGTTGCCCTTTTCCAATACAAATTGGTTGAGTGCAATATGTGTGCATAAAATGTATACCAATGCACAAAACATCATACCATTCTCCAATGTGATAACCACCTGAACACACCCAATATAGGCCTAACTATAGACAGAGAATAAGAATAGTAGTCAAGTACCAAGACACCTTTATAATCGAGATAGAAGCTGCTTCGAAAATTGTTTATAGAAAAATATATTTAAATTAATGTGTATATTCACATGTGATAAGCCAAAGATGTAGTTAAATTAAATTATTGCTATTTTTTGTTGGATCTATTTTCGTATCACTGTTACTATTTATAACAATGAAGTACCAGTAGGCTATAACCATGTGCGCACCACATGCACAGTGCACATAATTTGGCGGTTGCAGTGACAGCAGGTCTGCTTTCAATATTCACATGGTAGGTATGTATTTGAACAACTTCTTGTGTTTATTTTCCTCTGAAACCTCTTAGTCAGCTAGTAAGTAATGATCCCACACATCATTAACTCACTATCTGATAAGTTTATTGACATGGTAATTACAATGTAAACAAAGTTACACATATCCAAAAGGATGTGCCTTTTTCTGAGTGGAACAAGAAGCAAATAAACCGCTGGATGAGAGGGATCCGTAATGAATATCGTCACGATCAACAGGGTATGGAATCGGAGTGATAGTTTTAGATTAACTCAGTGACTGAAAATAATACCCCACATGATAGGTCATATTACCGTTGCTGCTGCATAAATAAGCCAGTTATTTTCAGTCACTGTGTTCATCTTAAACTAGGACATCGATTCCATGCCCTGTTGAAAGTCTGCTCTGATCGTGACAGTATTGTCCCTTGTGTGATGTAAAACAAATATGCAAATATCAAAGACTCAGGGACTATAGTTTCAATAATTACGTATTTTCACAGTGTGTCAGCCTGATGCTGTTGATGTAAACACAGTTTCCTACTCCTTAGACAATGTCTCCGACTCTGACCCAGACGATGATGAAAATGCTACCGAGGGTGCAGGTCCTAATCCAGATATCAGGGACTTAAAACCTGTGCCAGGATACGAGTCAGTGGTATTCAATAATGGTGAGATTATTAGGTAATCTTTCCTTGAATCATTGATAAATTTGCACTATGTTGTAAATATATGGTCCTGCTGTGTAAATACATTGGCTAAATAATTCATATCACTGCTTATTACAGGTATGCACATTCTTCTGCTCAAATTATAGCATAACAAATCTGTAAGATATATTATGGCAGAAGGGGTCGTTGTCATACTAAGGGTACTCCCCAAAGGTACCTAGGCAATCTCAATACTATACAGGTTTGGGTACTTGTGTGATTGCCTAGGTACCATGGGGGAGTACCCTGGGTGACAATGATCCCCAAATAACAATTTGGGTTTTTTGTTGGTGACGTTGAGGGTTTTGTCAATTGGTCCATGGTTGAATATTCTATATGTGCAAAATGTACAAATACTCATCAGGAAATAAATTTCATTCAAGCTTCAAGACAAAGTGATTAGTGGATGACTTTATATTAATCTCATTTTCTTGATTGAAGGACCGCCTGTCCCTCCCCCTGCCTATGAGCCTCCATCAGATAGTGAACGCCCACAAGAAATATTTGACACGTAAGTAAACAAATCATAGTAGAACATGATGTCATTTTGAATCTTCAATAACATTTCCCTACTTTAGTTACCAAGAGTACATTAAACAGAAGAATTGAACAAATTCTGTCACGTATACTGTTTATGGGCACTCCTGTAAAAGAGCCTTATAGAGTTGTGTAGAAAGTGGGTGTAGCATGGTAAACCTGACGTCTAATGCTCTTGTTTTAATCTAGTCTTGACGTTAATTATTGTTAACTAATTAAAATGATTTACTCAGGAAAGACGGTATAGGAGAAGAAGCCGTAAGGGCGGCCATCTTGGCTTTTGTTGACAAGCACTGCTGTTATGGTTCAAGGCCGGCTAAGAACATGACAATTAGCAAGATTACACTAACTCAAGCCCTTCATGTAAGTTGAACATTATGTTTAATATATTACATTTGTCATAGATTCATAGATTTTTCATGGATTTTCGAATATCAATAACTGTCTTCATAGTATGTAATGTCTACCTTCGGAATGGCTATGAAATGAGGTCAAGAGTAGGTTAAATATTAAAGGGAATTTTTTTTGTATCTATTCAAAAGCATCTCAAACTCCCTTATACAAAGAATGTGTGATAATTATTCAAGAAAAGTGTTAACTTTTTCAAGGTATCACAGAGAGCGTCACCACCGAACTCTGAATTTTATAAATTTCTTTTCTAATGATGGTGAGACCGGTCCAATAGAATCACTTACAAATGCAAACACAAATGAGGGGAAACATGGACACAATTCTTATACTTCCATGAACATTATATTATAATTATACTATTTACAATTTTGAATGTGAAGGGATTAATTCTTTAACCAGTTCGCTTCGGAGGCCGTGTATACACGCAATTTTTTTTTGTACAGCGGATCGGAGAGCGTCTAAACACGCATTCCAATTTTTGTGTGTGTTACCGGGAGACTTGTCAACACGCCACACGTGGCGTGCCGTCATGGCAGCTGACTTGTATACACGCAATCGTTTCTCGGAGTCCATGGGGTCACGGTTCGGTGGCCCCGGACAAAATGCACTGCAAACACTGAACGAGTTCACTCTTTTTATTGATTTTTGCCTAATCCCTTTATCCAAGACCTGTTCCTTTGACGTACAAGCCAAGAATTTGTAAAGACGGATTTAATCCATTGTTTACAAGGCCTTGATCTCTCTCCAGGTATGCCGTCTTTTGACCGGGCGCTGGTCGCTAATAGGCCGTTGTTTGAGCTTGCCAACGGTCTAATTGTGCTGAACAAACACAACCGTAATTAAAAAACTAGCCATTTAATTCTCGAAATGTCAATGAGTAAAGGTGTTTATTTGGGTGTCCAAACTTAGTTTCATTGACAAAAAAAATTATTAATGGCTAGAAATTTTTTTCAGATTTTTCACTGAAAATAAACCCGCACGGGGGACCAGAAAAAAATAAAGATTCCCGACGTCAACTGGTTAAACTACACAATAATCACTCTATTTGTCACAGAAAGTACGCAAATAAATCAATCGAGTAATAAGCACAATCCCTATGGGGTATTTTATAGTTTTCATTTTTAATATGAAATTATGTTCTCAAATAAGTTTCTTACAAGGTTATAAGGTTTCTTTTGAATAATAATTCTTATTGGCTCTATTATATTTTCATTGATTACCGTGATGAATGTACTAGGCTATTCTTTTAAAGTTTCCAGACCTCACTCCGCAGGAATGCGTTAAGCTTTTCAATGTTACATAATATAGACTACTTTCCATTCTTTCTTGTTACTATACGGCAGGTGTCTATAGTTACGGCAGGTGTCTATAGTTACATCTGATGACTGGCTGCCTCGGTAATTTTGTCGTCTTTCACGGCAGGATAAAGGGCTACTCGTACCTCAGGACCGCTACCAATGGCCATGGGATTTGTTTTGATTGGGTGTCTTGCTTGGTTGAGGGTTGCTGTGATCTGGACAGATTTTGTTGTTGGTGGCTGCAGCTTTGGCACTGAATTTTGCCAAAGGGCCGAGATCGGGACAAGTCGGTACAGATTTAACCGAATCTTGAGTATCAACTCAACCTCCTGAGTTTTAAGGTTGCTGGTCGTTGATCCTGGTCATCAAGCACCTTAACTCTCACGTCTTCACTCTGAACAAACGGATTTCGTTCTCTCTCTCTAACACACACTCAGTCATCACATCACCTTCGATCTTTTAATATCAAATGCTACTCTTTTAATCAAGCACCTGATGCATTGTTTTGAACAAAACCCATGGCCGGTAACAATAACATAAGACGTAACAGTTTGTTTTGGGGTTTTGGGGGGACTGCCACTTGATTGGCTAGCGTGACCTAACCTTGCACGGCATTGGACGAACGTCGCGATTGACAGTTATCGATTATTGATTATCTATCTGGGGGTGAAACGAGAAATGCGCAACTAAATCTTACTTTGTATAAAACAACCAGGAATTTAGTGGAAATATCGTGACAAAGTATTTCATGGGAAAAGGGGGGATTAAAGGGACAGTATCGTCACGATCAGAGCAGACTTTCGACAGGGCATGGAATCGATGTCTTAGTTTAAGATGAACACAGTGACAGAAAATTAATGGCTCATTTATGCAGCAGCAACGGTAATATGACCTTATCATGGCAGTCACTGAGTTAATCTAGAACTAGCATTCCGATTCCATGCCCTAGCTGTTGATCGTGAGGATGATGCCCCTTTAATTACCAGTCGTGTATGTCTTTGAAAATGCTGATTTTTATACCTGCAGTTTAAAATGCAGAGACTGACGGGGAAAATGTTTAAATGTACTAATTTGTTGGCTGGAGGGGTTTTAGAATGTTGTAGTCTCTGCACTTCCTTTGAAATGTTGACAATTTCCAAATTGGACCTCAGATAGTGAGCGTGATATGTATTTTTTTTGCAGTATTTTTTGGAAACCTTCAACGAAACACGAATGCTATCTCGCAAGTTTGCACCATATAGAGGGGGTGGCGTCGATGGACCTCTGAACGGCACACCACCGCCGGTATGGTCGATGGAATGTCATCCTAATGAGTTATTTGTGACTCATGAGAAGCATCTAGAAGTACCGCATACATCGTATCTTAAAGTACGCTCAAAGCTAAACTTGTAAAGTCTTTGTTTAGCATAATAATAATACTGTTAGTAACATTGCGCCATTTTCAAGGGCAAGCTCCCCTTCAGCAGGACTGTGATTTCTCAGGATTTTTTCCTGATTTCTGGTTTTATTACAAATCTCTCAAAAGTAGCTGTTGTTGTGTCCAAACCTCTTGTTTTTTGTCTGTGGGGATAGAGAGTCTATAAATCCTCCAAAATTAAACATCCAGGAGGTTCAGGGGGCTTTGTCCTCTAGACCAAAGGAAGACCCAGGCCCGCTACCCATTTTTCAGGACTTTTTACTTTTGTCAAATCACACACCTGATTCAAATTATTTGTATATTCAGTCAATTAAAGTGGAATTTCTGTCTCCTGATAACTTCTGATATTTGAAATTGTTTCACTATAATTTTACTCAAACAATTGCACCTGAGATACAAGCATTTATATGGGATGTTTACTATCATCATCAACTTTACACCAATAATTTTTAGTAATATTAAAATTATGATCCTTTATATGTTTTGAGATTGCCTAATGTGTATATAATAATAATAATAATAATGTGTGGACTTATATAGCACACGTATCCATCAACTAAGTGGTGCTCAAGGCGCATTATATTATTACCCCTGCTCATAAGGCTCATAAATCATTCCTGAAACCATCTCAGCTCCCTGGGGAGTATACAGCTCAATTGCTGCCATTACAGCGCATATAGGGCTAATCAACCAACTCTGCCCTTACAGGTACCCATTTAACCCCTGGGTGGAGAGAAGCAATTATGGTTAAGTGTCTTGCTCAAGGACACAAGTGTCACGGCCGGGTTTCGAACCCACATTCTGCTACTAACACCAGAACTTGAGTCCGGTAAGCTAGACCGCTCGGCCACGACACTCCATAGTGACTATAAGTTGGTCCATCCATCTAAGAGAAAACATAAAGAAAAATATGAATGATATGTAATTTTTCAAAATTTCTAGACTTGTCATCGATGCATTGGGAGTGGCTTTATTCATTGTGGACGCTGTCAGAGACAGGGAACGGTATGTATTTTAAAAATAGGACATTTGTAGGAATGCATCGTGAAGCAATTGCACTAATTCCAATAAGGTGATAAGAGGTCATCCATAGTAACGCGAATAAAAATACACATATTAAATATTTTGTCCTTGGACAAAGCGAGCAAAATATATAATGCATGTGTGCACAGATGTGGACTGATGGTTGACAAATGGTGGATCACTGTGTGATCGCTGAAGACTCTTGTAACTGCTGTAGTGTTGTATTTATATCATTAATGCAGATAGTCCCTCATATGTGTTTTAGGTTCTATGCTCATTGTGCAATGGGAAAGGAGAAACAACTGTTGTATTTCATAAGGGCTCTCACCGTGTCTCATGTGGTTCTTGTGATGGTTCAGGAAACACCAGGTATAACATGTATTATTATTATATTATTGTATATCTTTCTGATTGTGAAATCAAGGAATTAATCAAAATCACCTTAACCAGTTCGCGTCGGGAATAAAAAAGTTTTTCTGGGCCCCTGTGGCGGGTTTCTTTTTCCCACACACACGTTAATGGAAGCTTCCACAGCGGGTGGCCGGCACTTCCGAGCATGTCACCGTACACGCGTGGCTCAACCGAGCATGCATACAAATATTCCGGAGTTTCCTATGGTGTTTAGACGCTCTCCGATCCGTGGTGCAAAAAAAAATTGCGTGTATACACGGCCTCCGACGCGAACTGGTTAAGCACTGTATCTCGTATGCCTGAAAAAAAAACCTGTGAAGATAAGATGATAAGGAATTTCAGTTTTACGGATGTGGGTGGAAAACCCCAGACAAATATTCTAGGGAAAACTCCTAGATTTCAGGTAGGTGCTGATGATAACCCATCCCACATGTTTATTGGGTGTGATTCAAACCCCAGCTCACAGTAGTGGAAGACGAAGAAAGTACAACTTTGCCAACCCTTTACCAAAGAGGATCAAGGCGATAATTGAGAGTGTTTACACTGGCTGGTAATCGCCCTTGTGAGATCTGATTCTCTGTTGATCTTTCTTGTGCGATCCATTGTAAATTAATGCAGTGTTTGAAATAATAATAATAATAATGTGTGGACTTATATAGCGCACGTATCCACCAACTAAGTGGTGCTCAAGGCGCATTATATCATTACCCCTGCTCATAAGGCTCATAAGGCTCATAAGGCTCATAAGGCTCATAAATCATTCCTGAAACCATCTCAGCTCCCTGGGGAGTATACAGCTCAATTGCTGCCATTACAGCGCATATAGGGCTAATCAACCAACTCTGCCCTCACAGGTACCCATTTAACCCCTGGGTGGAGAGAAGCAATTATGGTTAAGTGTCTTGCTCAAGGACACAAGTGTCACGGCCGGAATTCGAACCCACATTCTGCTGCTAACACCAGAACTTGAGTCCGGTAAGCTAGACCGCTCGGCCACGACACTCCAATAAGCCAAAAAGAAAAATGGATGAATTAGAACCTTGTTCTGACTGTCTTTGACCTTTAACTTTTTATTATGAGTGATTTCTTTTATCTTAATAATTGTTATTCATATCATGGTTTTCTATTTATACAGTGCGTATCAAAAAAAAGGTAATCCGAATTCAGGGGGTTAATATGCCAAGGTTATTTAGTTTGACAATTTACATGTAGTGTACCAAAGAAGAGGAACTCCTCAGCTTTCCATTGATACCTTTATTGACCCATTGCTGTCACACATGACCGAGTACATTGTTATTGAAAATGACAAATTCAAATCGCATTTTTGCAAGTTTGGGTAATCAGTGCAAGGCAGGATAATTAGTGAAAGTCAGTATGATAAACCAGATTTTCTTTAGGAATGACTGGACATTATTCAAAAAGAATCTCTTCTAACATTGCCCTTTTATGCACCCACACCTTCAACATGTCCACCTCCCTTTCGACACAAAGCTGACAGCGGACGGAGCATGTCCTGCACTGCTCGTCTCACCATAGCCGGATT
The DNA here is from genome assembly GCA_029582265.1 of Zoroaster sp. YZ-2022. Taxonomy (NCBI): domain Eukaryota; kingdom Metazoa; phylum Echinodermata; class Asteroidea; order Forcipulatida; family Zoroasteridae; genus Zoroaster; species Zoroaster sp. YZ-2022. The sequence continues at coordinate 2,737,204 of CM055827.1, read as the reverse complement.
ATTGCGTAAAGCATCCACTTCATTTCGAATACGGCCCTGCAATTCATCAAGATCACGGGAGGAGTTGCAAACACCTTGTTCTTCAAATGTCCCCAAAGGAAATAGTCACATGGTGTGAGGTCAGGTGATCTTGGTGGCCATTCCACCTCATGGTTGGCGATGACTCGTTCGCCAAAGAGTTCCCTCAGGCGATCTCGGACAGCGATAAGGCGATGTGCTGGGCGCCATCTTGGGCCCTCCAGAGTTGTCTGAAGACCCCACGAACCTGTCGCTCAAAGTGTTCCTGCAGCTGCGGTAAAGCGTTATCATTGAGCATCTGCAGATACATGTTACCATTGACATTCCTTTGAAAGAAAAAGCGGTCCGATCAGCTGACCACTTCCACAAAGTCCCTAACCAAACAGTCCACTTTTGTCGACTCATGTTAACCTCAAAATTGAATTCTGGGGGGTGTCTTGCTGGTGCATATTCAAGAACATTATGCGTATTGACCTTGCCGTTCATGGAGAAAGCAGCTTCGTCGCCGATTACGAGATTCCGCAGAAAATTTACATCTCTCTCGGTACAGGCTATCAACCATCTGGCAAACGCCAGCCTTCTAGCAAAATCTCCTGGCGTAAGTTGATGTCGGATGTGAATCCGATATGGATGCTGGTGGAGGTCCAATCTCGTGATTCTGTTGAATGTCGCCGAAGGCAATCTCAGCCCATTTCACCTTGCGCTGGTGTCCCTAGGATGCTCCAAAAGTTGCTGCCTTACTGCTGCAATGTTCCGTTCTGATCGCCCGGTGCGCCTCCTGCCAGAATTCCCCTTGTTGCGGTTGAGGCTAGTGCCATACTCTTGATATTTTCTAACATTCGCCCAGATGGTTTTGGCTGCTGGGGGCTCCCGTTCTGGGAAACGTTCCCTGAAAGCATCGCGAGTTTGCTGCAAACTGTGAGTTTGGTGAAATGTTGTAATCACGAAAACTCGCTGTTCAGTTGTTAGTTGTACCATCTTTCCAACTAGCTTAAAAATCTTACATAATCATCTAGGCAGTCAAGTGATGCGTCCATTTCAGACTGCCTTGAACTGATTACCCAAACTTGCAAAAATGCGATTTGAATTTGCCATTTTTAATAACAATGTACTCGGCCATGTGTGACAGCAATGGATCGATACAGGTATCAATGGAAAGCTGAGGAGTTCCTCTTCTTTGGTACACTACATGTAAATTGTCAAACTAAATAACCTTGGCATATTAACGCCCTGAATTCGGATTACCTTTTTTTTGATACGCACTGTATAAAGCCACTTGAATGTACCAATTCCTGGTGAAGAACAAATGTTAGTCGATATTCACTATATATGTTAGTCAATATTCACTATATATATTTGAATGAGTCAATATGTTTGTACAAAATTTGAATCTGTCTTCTGTAGGTGCATACGTTGTAAAGGTGATGGCAGGGTGACATGTTCAACCTGTCATGGATTTCGGACTATTCGACATTACATTCAGTTGTCTGTTTCCTAGTAAGTTATCTGGTTTCTTTCTGAAATACTTGAATAGTGTTTATACTTGTGGATTTATGGCAATGTCAGGGTAGTTCGAAGAGGTAACACAGTGAAAAATGGCAGCAATTAAACTGAGTGATGAGGACGGATTGATATCAATTATTAGCCCTCCTACACATAGAGGCCACTGTAAACCACTAAATGTCCAATGTGTTGTACACACATTGTTTGTGCATATAAGCCGCACTGCCCCTTTGAAGTAATCTCCATACAAAGCATACATGCATACAAAGACACATGTATACCACAGTTGACCTTATTGTTAGCAGGTTATACTGTAACCAAACTCCCAATAAGAATTCACCATCAGCCATTGCATGAGACCAATAAACCATACCAAGCCCCCATCGGGATTTTCAGTAGTTATTTGGTAAACACAGACTCTCCATAGTAACCTACCACCAGCCACTGAGTCTGGAACAAAGTAATATGCCCTGCAATATGTCAATCACAAACCACTAAAACCAACAGACATATGAAGCATTATGTTACTATGCAGTATAGCTATGAGGAGCCACTGCCTACCATAGCAATGGCTTGTAGTGGCCTGCATGGCTTGCTTAAAAGATTTCACTGATTGTAGGAGGGTTAATACTAGATTGTTTATTGATTGGTTCAAATCAGGAATGCAGATATTGTTATAATTAACACTGGAGATTGTAATTAGACTGTGAATTGATAAATAATGTCGGGCGCAAATGGAATAGTAGACTGGGGGAGATCATGTCACCTTGGCATCGTGTGACCTTGACATTGTGTGGATACAAAACCCAGCACTAAAAAACGTCTTGGTAACCACAACACTTGAATGTAGTCAATACTGCGTGATATATAAAGTGGCCATATTTGTTATCTTTCCAACTTTCTAGTGTCAACAATTTAACTGACTACATCTTGGAGCGTACTGACATGCCGGTTGACCTGATCAGAGATGTCGGTGGACAGGTCATCTTTAAACAAGTATTGCCCTTTGTAAGTAAGACATCATCTTTCTCTCTACACATGGGTATTCTTTAATTGTCATTGGTGTATTCGTGTCACCATGCATGTCAAGTTACCATATGTTTTTTGGTGTGCCCCATTTTTATGGCAGTGTCCCTCTTTCTTTCTCTGTGACCCCCCCTATTCCCCATCTTGGATCCGCCTCTGCTGACGGACCAGTTAAGGACCATTTGCCGGTGTCTCAACAAATTCCATGCATAATTGGTCAAAGCGCTAATTACTGCGTTGAAAAATTGGAAATGCTTGAGCAGCTCAAAGCCAAATCCAGGTTGCTGGTAAAGATGGCATCTGTCAGGAACTATATCATTACAATTACCCAATCACAGTGTGGATTACATTCCGACAGAGTTGTACATCCTGATTTTGATCATGTGATCATTCATGAACAGGTGTGGCCAATCTCTCACTCTCAGTTCCCTGTGGAAGAAGTTAACCAGAACTCAATCCGTATTGTCGAGGATCATCGTACTGCCTGGCCAAATGCTCGGATCATACAACAGGTAGGATGTTACAGATGCAAGTATCTTTCTTCATTTATTTCAGTTGTATTTATTTATTTCATATTATCTTTATGTGTTTTAAACCTTCAGTGCAAAGCATTGCTTCCTAAGAGGGCATGTTGTGAGGGAAAGCATACAAACTTGTAGACCTTCTGCAATTGACGTCATTAGTCTACATGCAATAATTTAGTGAATACCAGATAGATTAGTAACTTCTGACCAGCATTTTTTGTGGGTTGTTATTGTTTGTTTTTGACATAACACTGACTCAAGTGCTAATTACTTGGTGTTTTGTGTCTTACTGAATCAAGGGAGTGCAATTGATCAATGAACATGGTCATAAGTGGTCAGTATTAAATAATTCATAAAAAAGACTAAGATAAGGTTCTTTAAAACCAAATTCATTATGTTTTCCCAAAATTACTCAAAATTTAAATTTTGATAATGAACCAAATACACTAATTAATAGGAATAAAAGTTATTATTCTGTGTTTTTTTTTTTTACACTAAGGTATTTCTATCATATTTGATGATTTCATTTGTTTGTTTGTCAAACAGCGTCAAACTTTGCGATCAGTCCCAGTAACCGAGGCCCACTATGACTGGAAAGACGTGAGTACTCGTTTCTGGGTCTATGGAGATGAGCATAAGGTCCATGCGCCAGATTACTCACATCATCAATTCAACAGGTGGAGTTGCAACATTCTTTAACTATCTACATGCATGTATAACATTGATTGATCAATTGGGGGGGGGAGAATAATGTTCCCCCACCCCATTTTAAAATTTACAATACCTTTTTTGTTCCTCCATTTTGTGTCAGTGTGCCACACCCTCTTTTTGCCATGTGCCACACCCTCTTTTTGCCATGTGCCACACCCTCTTTTTGCCATGTGCCACATCCTCATTTTTGAGACCCTTGATGTGCCCCTGATGGATCGATAACCAAAATATGAAACTCAAATTATCCTTGATTGTGGTACTGTCCAACGCTTGGAATGTTTCATTGGGAAAAGTATCTGAATATGCTCCCATCGGGAATGCATGTTCTTCTCACTGAGAACAAGTGGTGTTCCTTAAAGGGATATTCCATTTGGATTTTTTGGGATATTCTTCGGGCTTCAATTTGGGATTGAAGGGATATACTTCTTGGAATGGCTCGTTGTTCTCCAAATACTACAAGATTATGTTTCCTAAATAAAGGCAGTTTTTTTTAGTAATTATGCTATTTACTGCCCAAAGTGCAATATTAACCACACAGATATCAGCACTATTCATTGGTTTTGTTTATGGTGTCAACAAAAAAAAGGCTCTTCAGTTGGCTGTTATTGTTTGTCCTCGGAACAAATCAAATGGGAACAGAACAAATCAAATGGGAACAGAAGAGAACAAAAGAGGGAAACAATAGGAGGTCCTTGTTTTCCATAAACAAAAATGATTGTGTGTATGTTTAGGTCAGACTTTTGGTGTCATTTGTGATAATGCAAGTTAGACTTTATATATTAATTATTAGTTATATTTTAATTATACACTGAGCCAAAAAAGAAACTTATAAAATTTTAACAGATCACCAAATAAAATTCTGTGCATGAAAATGTACCAAATTTGGATACAATATTACTGCAATGTATTGCTTCAAATGGCAGTCAATAACCAATTGTTTGCTTCAATGATACAAGAGAAATGTGCACTGACCCAAAGGACTTGCTGTTCCACATGTCACATTCTTCAGCTGCAGCCCTGTACACACATGCATGTCAATGAATGAAACAAAAGAATTTGTAAAGGGATTTGCACCCCTTACCTGCATGATTGCAAGTCTTCATACAGGGTTGCTCTAGTCCTTCTGAGTATTGCTAATGAAACAGATATGCCAAGGCTAACAGATGAGCAGCGTGGAAGGACGATAGGAATGATTGAGGCGGGTATGAGACAAGAAGCGATTGCTCAAAGGCTGGGATGTTCTCAACCTGCAATTTCGAACCTCATGAACCGTTATCTTCAAGCTGGAAATGTACAGGATCGTCCACGGAGTGGACGACCAAGGGTTACCACACCAAATCAAGATCGCTACATTGTCTTGCAACACCTGAGAGACCGTTTCCGTGCTGGCACCAAGAACTGCCTCAGAAACAGTTGGTCGTCACAACAATGCAGTAACTTCCCAAACAGTTAGGAATCGCCTGGCTGAGCAGCAGCTACACTGTCGCCGTCCGAACCGATGTCCAATATTGACTGCAGAACATCGGCGCAATAGACTGGATTGGTCGACACGTCATCGACGATGGACACAGCGTCAATGGAGCACTGTTGTGTTCAGTGACGAGTAGGTTTTGCCTCTACAGAAGTGACGGTCAGCAACGTGTGTGGCGGAGAGAAGGTGAAAGAAATGCAGACTGCTGCATCAGAGAGGTCGACCATTTCGGAGGACAAAATGTCATGGTGTGGGGCGGCATCTCCAGGAATTACAGGACACCACTTGTTGTTGTTGTAGGAAATTTGAATGCACAACGTTATGTGGACCAAATTTTGGAACCCCATCTGGTACCATTGATGGCAACCCATCCAGACCTTTCATTTTTCCAACAGGATGGTGCAAGAGTACACACCGCCCGACTTAGCATGAGCTTCCTTGAACAAGAGGACATTGACGTTTTACCATGGTGTGCCCGTTCACAGACCTCTCCCCAATCGAACATCTCTGGGATGAGCTTGGACGACGTGTATCAAGAAGAGACAATCCACCTGTCAATAGACAAACACTTATTGCAGCACTACAGGAAGAATGGAACAATGTTCCCAGGCTACCATCAGGAACTTGATTGGAAGCATGAGAAGGAGATGCACAGCTTGCCTGCAAGCTGGAGGTGGACATACCCGTTATTAATGACTTCATTGTTTGTTTGGATATGAGTGCAAATCCCTTTACAAATTCTTTTGTTTCATTCATTGACATGCATGTGTGTACAGGGCTGCAGCTGAAGAATGTGACATGTGGAACAGCAAGTCCTTTGGGTCAGTGCACATTTCTCTTGTGTCATTGAAGCAAACAATTGGTTATTGACTGCCATTTGAAGCAATACATTGCAGTAATATTGTATCCAAATTTGGTACATTTTCATGCACAGAATTTTATTTGGTGATCTGTTAAAATTTTATAAGTTTCTTTTTTGGCTCAGTGTATATATTTATTGTCAGAATAACGTCTTTATATTCCTACTGTATTTCTATATTGTCTTTTTAGGTGTTCGGGTATGTACCCGAAACACCTATTGTTTTTGTTCGTTTTTTTTTACTTCTTCTTCTTCTTCTCCCCGACGTCTGTCCGCAAAAAAACACACACTTGCAAACTTCACATGAACTTGAAACTTGGCATGTACTTAGAACTTAACAAGTAGATGAAACTCGAGTTGTGAGTGACCCCGATTTGACCTTACTTCCTGTCCAAACCGGAAGTCAAAGTTTAATGTTTAAAAAGATCATATCTCAACAACCACAACAAGTAAATGGAAATTTTTTGCACTATTGTATAGATTGTTAATTGTCGAAAAATATTTACAAAAACATGACCCCAATTTGACCTTACTTCCTGTCCAAACCGGAAGTCAAAGTTTAACATTTAAAAAAATCATATCTCAACAACCACAAGAGGTAAATTCACAATTTTTGTACCATTGTACAGATCGTTAATTGTCAAAAAATATTTACAAAAAGGTGACCCCAATTTGACCTTACTTCCTGTCCAAACCGGAAGTCAAAGTATAATATTTAAAAAAAATATCTCAACAACCACAAGAGGTAAATTCACAATTTTTGTACCATTATACAGATTGTTAATTGTCGAAAAATATTTACACAAAGGTGACCCCAATTTGACCTTACTTCCTGTCCAAACCGGAAGTCAAAGTTTAACATTTAAAAAAATCATATCTCAACAACCACAAGAGGTAAATTCACAATTTTTGTACAATTGTACAGATCGTTAATTGTCAAAAATATTTACAAAAAGGTGACCCCAATTTGACCTTACTTCCTGTCCAAACCGGAAGTCAAAGTTTAATATTTAAAAAAAATATCTCAACAACCACAAGAGGTAAATTCACAATTTTTGTACCATTATACAGATTGTTAATTGTCGAAAAATATTTACACAAAGGTGACCCCAATTTGACTTTACTTCCTGTCCAAACCGGAAGTCAAAGTTTAACATTTAAAAAAATCATATCTCAACAACCACAAGAGGTAAATTCACAATTTTTGTACCATTGTACAGATCGTTAATTGTCGAAAAATATTTACAAAAAGGTGACCCCAATTTGACCTTACTTCCTGTCCAAACCGGAAGTCAAAGTTTAATATTTAAAAAAAATCATATCTCAACAACCACAAGAGGTAAATTCACAATTTTTGTACCATTATACAGATTGTTAATTGTCGAAAAATATTTACACAAAGGTGACCCCAATTTGACCTTACTTCCTGTCCAAACCGGAAGTGAAAGTTTAATATTTAAAAAAATCATATCTCAACAACCACAGGAGGTAAATTGACATTTTTGCACCATTGTACAGATTGTTAATTGTCAAAAGTATTTACACAAAGGTGACCCCAATTTGACCTTACTTCCTGTCCAAACCGGAAGTCAAAGTTTAATATTAAAATAATTTCTAAATTCAGTATTGTATTGTATTCAAATAAACTTCTTGCGAGAACTTCAACAGACGTTAACATTTGACTTCTCCAACACTTCGAATTGATGACGTAACCATTTTAACTTCGACCGAACACCTTGTTTTTGTTGTGACAAAAACTTATATCTAGTTATTTTTGTAACTTTTTAAACTATACTTATGTAATTCTGATTCAAGTACTTTAATGGTCATTTCATTGAACCGTAAGTTAACCCGAACACCTAGTGTATGTTCCATCAAACTTAAGCTCTAGTTATTTTTGTAACTTTTTAAACTATACTTATTGTAATTCTGATATCCAAGTGTTTTTTTTAAGTAAGACTAATTGCGTTGACACCATGTGAAATTCTCTATTGAGTAGTAGTTAGTTCTGAAAAGAACTGGAAGTTACAACTCGACGTTTCGATCAGTATGCTCTGATCGTCTTCAGGAGAAAGTGTTTTTTGGGTCATTTTATTGAACCGTTAACCCGAACACTGTGTATGTACCAAGAAACACTTAATCTCATGATGTGTTATTCATTAGGTATATGCAGGTGTTTAATTTATATCTGGCTGGATATAAACAGGCCTGTCGGATTTCTAAGGATTTTTCCTGATTTCAGGATATTTTACAAATCTTCCTTTGCTTAAAAAAATTCTTGAAAGAAAAGAAGTAGCCACCAAGGAAAGAAAGAAGTTGCCTGTATTGTGTCCAAACCTCTAGTTTCTTGTTTGTGTGGATGTGGAGAGTCTGTAAATCCTCTGAAATTAAACATCCAGGAGGTTCAGGGGACTTTGTCCTCTAGACCAAAGGGAGACCCAAGCCTGCTACCCACAGAGGTTCAGGAGGCTTTGTCCTCTAGACCAAAGGGAGACCCAAGCCTGCTACCCACAGGAGGTTCAGGGGGCTTTGTCCTCTAGACCAAAGGGAGACCCAGGCCTGCTACCCATTTTTTAGGATATTTTACTTTTGTCAAATCACACACCTGATTTAAAACAAATTAACTTTAAATATTTCAACTTGAGTATTCCATCAAACAAGTCGTTTCATCATATGTGGGGTATAAGAGGATTGACCTATAGTGGTAGAATCACGTAAATGCAGAAAACAAGAACAGATGTCCAATCACATCACTTATACTCAGGTTTTAATGAAAACATGTTGCTTGTATTTTGTCCCATTTTGCTTTTGAGAAAGAACCTGCTAGGTTTGAAACGCAAGGCCAATAACAAATATTTTGCATTTATACTACAGGTGATTTAGGTTAGTAAGCAGTTTACAACAGCAAATTCTCTATTTATTTTAACGAAAACCTAATATTAAGTTGGTTTTAGATTTAATGCTTATGAATGTGTGGTGAAACGTATGTTTGCTGTCACAGACAGTCCATCACGATGACCACACTTTATTCCACAGAGGCAGTGGAGTTTTGAAATCTCTTGAATGAAGCTTAATTTATAAGCAATTAATGTGTATTATAGCTTTAATGTACTATTCATTCAATATTATATTGAATACTCTATTTTGTTTATAAAAATAATGACCTATATTTATTGTAGTGTATATTTTTTAAGGATATTGGTTGTGTTAGATTTGGCTGTTGTATTTGGATATATTGACCACAATAATTATTCCGTATACACAAGAGGTTCATTTGTATTACTTGAATTTTGTCTTCAGAAATTTCTGAATTTTCATTGATATTTATAATGCAATAGGTTTGCAATAGGTTTGCATAGCGATAATATTTGTGTGCGTATGAGGTGGTAAACAGCAGTTTTGGCTGGCTGGTTGGTTGTGAATATTGCTGTCAAGTAAAGTTGTCCACTGTATGTGCAATCTTATTCCCATGTAGTGCATGGCATAATGTTTATATCTGCCATTTTTTGGGTTAGTTTATTCTTAAATCTTGTTAGAACTATTCTTGCTGCCTTTGTTTGTCTGTTTTTGTTTTGTTTAAGGATTGTCTGTTTTATTGTTAGTGTGTCTGTTGTCGACTGTATTTTCTGATGTTTTTGTGGTGGTTATTGGCACATTTTCAGGGTTTTTACTTTTGTCAAAAAACACACCTGATTTAAAACAAATTAACTTCCAATATTTCAACTTTATTTTTCTATGTTTAATATTGGTTCACTTTCCTATAGGGGTGATATCTTTTGGTCTGTGCATGCGGTTACTACTGTTTCTTCTTTTCTGTTCATTATTTACATATTGGAGTGGAGTGTCGTGGCCGAGCGGTCTAGCTTACCGGACTCAAGTTCTGGTGTTAGCAGCAGAATGTGGGTTCGAATCCCGGCCGTGACACTTGTGTCCTTGAGCAAGACACTTAACCATAATTGCTTCTCTCCACCCAGGGGTTAAATGGGTACCTGTGAGGGCAGAGTTGGTTGATTAGCCCTATATGCGCTGTAATGGCAGTAATTGAGCTGTATACTCCCCAGGGAGCTGAGATGGTTTCAGGAATGATTTTATGAGCCTTATGAGCAGGGTTAATAATATAATGCTCCTTGAGCACCACTCAGTTGGTGGATACGTGCGCTATATAAATCCACACATTATTATTATATTATTTATTCATGCTTTTTCATTACTGTACAATTTTTATGTAATTTTGTTTTAATGAATTTAGACTTCCTCCAAATTGTTTTCCCCACAGCCACTGCTCCTATAATCATCTAAAGATATGTAACTATGTTATTAAAATTATGATGTTTCACCTTTTTTATTTAAATTGTCCTAACTTAAAAATCTTTGTTGGGTTTAAAAATAGTTTATATTTGACAGGCTGTTTTTCCTCTGTGTCAGAGTCACAAACCTTCTTGTCTGAGCTCCAAGGATCGAGTCTGAGTTATTGTACATGGTGACTTGAGTCCTGGTCACTTAAAATGTGTCTCAAGTCTGAGTCAGCGACACAAGTCTGATATTTGATACCATCACCAATTTTACATCATTGAAGATTTAAAGAATATATATTTTTTTTCATCCATACATTGCTATTTTCTTTGTATAAAAAAGTTAATTCCTCATTCAATAGAACTTCTGTTATGGATCAATGCTGTGATTGTATAATAATAATGTAGACTTATATAGCGCACGTATCCACCAAACTGTTGCTCAAGGCACATTACATTATTACCCCTGCTTATCAGGCTCATAAATCATTCCTGAAACCATCTCAGCTCCCTGGGGAGTATACAGCTCAATTGCTGCCATTACAGCGCATATAGGGCTAATCAAACACAACAACCAACTCTGCCCTCACAGGTATCCATTTACCCCTGGGTGGAGAGAAGCAATTATGGTAAACTGTCTTCCTCAAGGACACAAGTACCCCAGTCGCGGTTGGGATTCGAACCCACATTCTGATGACTCAGCCATCAGAACACAAATCCGATGCACTAAACCGCTCGACCATGGCACATACAGCCTTTCAACAAAAAGTGCAATTAATTATCAATTAATAAAATATTCCTGAAATAAATCTTGTTGTTTGAAATTCATTTAATACATGTTGTCTTTAATGTTAACAATAATGGACACTTACATGTATATTGCGCCAGTATCTGCCAAGTTTGACACTCGTGGTGCATGAACATTACTAGCCCCGTCATCGGGCCAGTTATATCATTCCTAGAATCATCTCAACTCCCATTTGTGTATGTTGTGTAACAAACAAGGAAACAACTAAATGTGTTAACATGTGTGCAATGGTTACTAAGTTTATTCCATTCTTTGTGATCTCATATTACGAACAATGAAAATACAAAAATAGTCAAAAACAGAAGTGTTAAACAGTAGGTTTTTTTTACTTTGAAACTTCATCGCAAATGGGGATATGACTTATCACACTGTCAAAAAGGTAATTCTGACTCACATTACATTACTATTTACATTTAAAAAATAGTCATATAATATACAAATACAAGGACTGATGATATATACAATCAGCAATATAGATTATGAGTGATTAGGCAATTTTAATTTCTCCCCCCCAAAAAAAATACTTTTGAAGCAAAGCCAAGGGGAATGAATATTACATATCAACTCCAAATAAAAATATATTGTATTTCTCAAATGTGATGTGATCTGGGAAAACCCTCCACATGGTGAAATTTGTAATTTTTGTGTTTTATACATCAAATTAATCGGGACACTGCATGTGCTCTTTTCAAAACTGTTTTATTCATGATTCTAGAATGTCTATAACTTGAGTTACGCTATTGTAGAGTTCTTTCACATAAGAGCACATGCAGTCCCGATTAATTTGATGTATAAAACACAAAAATTACAAATTTCACCATGTGGAGGGTTTTCCCAGATCACATCACAAATATATAAAAACTCTAGTAAACATTTGGTAAAAGATCATTATACAAATGTGTAAAAAAAATATAATGCCACTAAATCCCTGACAATCATCATATTCAGTGCAACCAGGAAAGACCTCTAAAGTGAACATTTGGACCCCACAATGCTTGTTACAGTGGCATTGCACATGTAGATATATAAACTGCTTTGTGGTGGTTTGGTCATTTTGCATAAGAACTGAAGGATTAGACTTGAAAAAGATGGATGGATCACAAAACTGTGGGTTTGATCCTTAAAGCACATAACAAATTGTCATCTTCACCAATGGCCAAATAATTAAAGGGACAATATTGTCATGATCAACAGGGCATGGAATCGGAGTGCTACTATTAAATTAACTCAGTGACTGAAAATAATACCCCACATGATAAGGTCATATTACCATTGCTGCTACATAATGAGCCAGTAATTTTCAGTCACATCTTAAACTAGGACACCGATTCCATGCCCTGTTGAAAGTCTGCTCTGATCGTGACGATACTGTCCTTTTAAGACCAACCTAGCCACTATCAATTTGAATACCAAAAAGATCTATTTAACATTCTGTCCTACACCAAATCAAATGATTTACTTGCTAACAATACACACAGTCAACACACTCTTAAAAATTACTTCAACCCCTGTGTGATACCAGAATTAGGTTAAAGGTTGAAAGAAGAGAGATATTATGTGTGATCTTGTATAAGACAAGACAATTGAAACTGATAATCCTGTATATATTAACCAGTAAGCTTGATTAATTGTGGTACTTTATGCAGAGGCACATTTTACGATGCAGATTTTTGACAACTTTTTAATTGGACCTTGGTGATGTTCAACAGAGTGTAGCCACACCCAAATCCAACGGACACGCATAATGGTCTCAAAATGTGTCAAAGTGGATTCCACTGATGTATCACTTATTTGTATATGTGGTAACATGGCACATTCCCAATTAGGTACCAGAGGCTTTCTTGGGTTTATACACAGAGTGAGTTTAGACAGTTGCTACAATCGTACTGTCAAGTTCTTATTGTTCATCATGGTGAAATATGCATCTTCAAACCGTCACACGTTTATGATATTCTTTCATTATTGCATCTCAAGTAGAGCCTCAATCTTAGATGGTATCAGTTGGGCAAACTTCTATCTCATAAAGCTTTTATTGGGTGAACGAAATGACAAAGCTCCCTCTTGAGGTAGAAATAATTAAGGCACAAATTACTTGTACAATGATTCAAATAATGGTTTCGGTCTTGCTTTGCATCATTATCAGATACGGGAGGACCAAGGATGTCATGTGCCTCCCTTATAGAGACCCAAAGTGTGATGTCATACTGCCATGACAACCGACTCGCTGGTTTGAAACAATCTTTGTTTCATTATTGTGTTCCAAAATGGTTCCGTGGTTTTGTTAACGTTGTCTGCATTATGATGTCACATAAATAAAATAAATGAACCATTTTTATTTAAATTTACAATATGGGTGACCACCCTTTTTACAATGTAACCCCCCCTTCCTCCCCCATTATTTGTTGGGGGAGGGGGTTATGCATAATTATGCTCTCCCACTTTTCAGCCACACTGGATACGTCCCTGCCTTGCATTGCATATCTTTATACATATTCATTAAAAAGACTTTATACATATTCATTATTGAAAGACCTTTGTAGGGTAACGTCTGGGAAGACACACATCACATGACGGCACAAACTCCTGATTTCTGTGTTTCTTCTCCTAGTTCAAGGAATGAAAAAAAAAATATATCAAATGAGGATTAGAAAGAGATTATGAAGAGATTAGAGAAGGAGAAGGGAAGGAGAAAATTCATTCAAAGTATTAAACTAAGGTTGTCAACAACCAAAATAGGTTTCTATGAAATAATTTTGGCTGCAATCGGCACACCTATGTGTACATTTCGTACATTTCCCAATATAATCCAATAAACCCTTTCACGGTAATATGCGCCATGTTTTTGACGGGGCAAAATTGTTTATTTCTTACACTCGTTGCTGTCGACGCATCTGCGACCCAGCGCTCGAACTTCACGTACATTCCAGACGCGTGCGTGAAATTCGAGCGCTGGGTCGCAGACGGCAACGAATGTTCGAAATAAACAATTTTGCCCCGTCAAAAACATGGCGCATATTACCGTGAAAGGGTTTATTGGATTATATTGGGAAACATTCATGATATAAAAAAGGCAGTTTACATTTTTTGTAAAATGTCTGTATATGTATCGTAACAAGAATCAAGAGATATATACATGTATATAGAAATCTACCTGGGTAAGTTTCAGCTTATTAGTGAAAAATAGTGAGTTTCAGATTTGTTGTATTCAATGCAATGTGGAACTTACATCTCTGGATGACAAAAATTCACTTTCAAAGAAATTTGATTAATTTTACTAAAAATCATCGCACCTCAAACAGAAATATTTCAGGGGAAGTTTGATACCACCATCAGCTTTTCTATTTATATTTTTTCAGATTACAATATTGTTTTGCCACCTACATGTACATGTACATGTATTTTGTGTATGTATAATTATATTCATTACTGTAAACATTGTACTTATGTCAGGGCCACCTTGGAAAGCAGTGTTTTTCACTGAATGGTGCTACCCTGAATAAAGAAAGCTGAAATAAATAAATATACAGGCATGCAACTTTTCAGCTGATCAGCTGATTTCCTCTTTTTTTCTTTAATAATAGTGCTATAGAAAACTGAAAAACACTACAAAGTTTTGTGTGCTCGGCCATTTCCTTTTTTTTTTGTAATTATAAAGTTGCATGTCTGAATATAGTACTAGTGGCTTTAACAATAACGACAGATATGTACAATAAATAAAGACAAAATTAAGGGTATACTTGTGATATTTACCTAAGTTCCCAGCTGCGTCATCTTTTTGGATGCGAGCAATGGCCATGTCTGCTACCTTAGCATTCTGAGCATTCAGTACAGTTTTCAGTACCACGGTCTCCACTCGAGCCTTATTGTACTGTTCAGCTGTTGTTACCAACTTACGGAACTGCGCCTGGAGTATATAATAATAATAATAATAATAATAATAAAGATTTGTAGCGCACACATATCCACCCTGCTGGGCGTTAAAGGCGCGGAAACAAAGAAAAAACATGAATACAAACAATATACAATAATAGCATAGAAAAAAAATTATGTACTGAGATACATGTACCTACAATGCAATTACAAATATACATCATCTTTGAAGAATTGTGACATAAGGTGAGTTTTAAGCAGCGACTTAAATCTGGTTATACTATGACAAGATTTGAGTTTAGTTGGAAGATGATTCCAGAGTCTCGGAGCCGCAACAGAAAAAGACCTATCACCCCAGTTACGTTTTGAAGTTGGTTCCTTTAGGAGTGACATGTTGCTGGAACGCAAATTGCGTGATGGAGTGTAGACTTTAAGCAGTTCAGAAATATAAATTGGAGCAATGTTATTAAAAGATTTCTGAACAATAACAAAAGGGAAGAAATAACTTCATTTTTCAGAGTGAACAAAAAGAAATTTACTAGTGCAGGATTTGAACCTGCGACCTCCAGATTACCATACCAGTGCTCTACCAACTCAGCCATCTAGCCCTATGTTGGCAGTCTCCCTATTTTGTCAATATCTTTGTTCAGAGAGCGCTAGTCATCAGAAATCATTCAACAAAACGTGCCATATAGCCAGGGATCATGCCTCATGTTATGATACAACCTGTGAAGCGGCAATCTGGAGATCACTAGAACCAAAGCATGCCGTATAGCCAGGGATCACGCCCCATGTTATGATACAACCTGGGAAGCGGTAGTCTGGAGATCACTAGAACCAAAGCATGCCGTACAGCCAGGGATCATGCCCCATGTTATGATACAACCTGAGAAGCGACAGTCTGAGGATCACTAGAACCAAAGCATACCGTATAGCCAGGATCATGCCCCGTGTTACGATACAACCTGGGAAGTGGCAGTCTGGGGATCACTAGAACCAAAGCATGCCGTATATAGCAAGGGATCACGCCTCATGTTATGATACAACCTGGGTAGCGGCAGTCTGGAGATCACTAGAACCAAAGCATGCCATATAGCAAGGGATCACGCCTCATGTTATGATACAACCTGGGTAGCGGCAGTCTGGAGATCACTAGAACCAAAGCATGCCGTATAGCAAGGGATCACGCCTCATGTTATGATACAACCTGGGAAGCGACAGTCTGGGGATCACTAGAACCAAAGCATGCCGTATAGCCAGGGATCATGCCCCATGTTACAATACAACCTGAGAAGCGGCAGTCTAGGGATCACTAGAACCAAAGCACGCCGTATAGCAAGGGATCACGCCTCATGTTATGATACAACCTGGGTAGCGGCAGTCTGGGGATCACTAGAACCAAAGCATGCCGTATAGCCAGGGATCATGCCCCATGTTACAATACAACTTGAGAAGCGGCAGTCTAGGGATCACTAGAACCAAAGCATGCCGTATAGCAAGGGATCATGCCCCGTGTTATGATACAACCTGGGAAGCGGTTGTTTGGGGATCACTAGAACCAAAGCATGCCGTATAGCCAGGGATCATGCCCCATGTTACAATAAAACCTGAGAAGCGGCAGTCTGGGGATCACTAGAACCAAAGCATGCCGTATAGCAAGGGATCACGCCTCATGTTATGATACAACCTGGGTAGCGGCAGTCTGGGGATCACTAGAACCAAAGCATGCCGTATAGCCGGGGATCATGCCCCATGTTACAATAAAATCCGAGAAGCGGCAGTCTGGGGATCACTAGAACCAAAGCATGCCGTATAGCAAGGGATCATGCCTCATGTTATGATACAACCTGGGAAACGACAGTCTGAGGATCACTAGAACCAAAGCATGCCGTATAGCTAGGAATCACGCCTCATGTTATGATACAACCTGGGTAGCGGCAGTCTGGGGATCACTAGAACCAAAGCATGCCGTATAGCCAGGGATCATGCCTCATGTTATGATACAACCTGGGAAACGACAGTCTGAGGATCACTAGAACCAAAGCATGCCGTATAGCCAGGGATCATGCCTCATGTTATGATACAACCTGGGAAACGACAGTCTGAGGATCACTAGAACCAAAGCATGCCGTATAGCAAGGGATCACGCCTCATGTTATGATACAACCTGGGTAGCGGCAGTCTGGGGATCACTAGAACCAAAGCATGCCGTATAGCCAGGGATCATGCCTCATGTTATGATACAACCTGGGAAACGACAGTCTGAGGATCACTAGAAGAGGATACAGCTTTTTATATCATATCAAATAAACAACAAGGGAAGCTTAATTACTAGGTACATAAATACATTGTTTGAACAAAGACAAATTTACTAAAGTGGGATTTGAACCTCCAATGTGACTAACAGTCTGGTGATAGGAATTAACATAAATAACATTGGTTGTATTTGTTCTGTCATTGGTTGTTCCTCCAGTATTTTTTCCTGTTCCATTTGTTCCACTATTGGATTCATGGGAATGGGGTCATTTTTTATCATAATAAGTTATTATGATAAAAAAGAAAAGGACCCCTTTCCATAAGTATATTTTTACCCAACATATGCACCCTTTTTTCGCATAATTTGTTGCCATTCGCCAATCCTTTCAGCTCCCGATGTCAACTTACAATTTTAGCTTCCATTCTATCCTGTCTTTTTTTCATGATAGCAAACTGGAACAGATTTTTGGCCTTCGATTCTGCATCCACAACCTGAGGAAAAAGGCAGATACTGAAATTAAGAAGAGATAGGTACTGAAGTCTTGGGTTCACATGTTTTTAATTCTGGTTATTTAAACGCAGTTTAATGGTTATTTGAACACACTGTAGACAATGGTGACCCACAATTCATTAATTTTGTTGCTGTTTTTTCATTCAATGTTTATTCAAAATTAAATAATTTTTATATAATGTAAACATCAATTAGAAAAAGTAAAAGTAAAATTTAACCAAAGCACAGATCACAATTATTAACTACCCTATCTTCACTTTGTTCTTTAAATAGTACATGGTACACTTTTCCGGAAATTTCATTGATTAAAGTATTTACCCCAAAAAGTAGTTACTCATATTTTGAAAAGAAACTACAAAAGTCTTTATTTAATTAAGAGTCTCCTGAATATGACTAGATCATGCTAGTCAAAATGTAGAGAAGACCAACAGTAGGGGTGTGATTTGACAAAAGTAAAAAATCCTGAAAATGGTTAGCAGGCCTGGATCTCCCTTTGGTCTAGAGGACAAAGCTCCCTGAACCTCCTGGATGTTTAATTTTGGAGGATTTACAGACTCTCCACATCCCCACAAACAAGAAACTAGAGGTTTGGACACAATACAGGCTACATTTTTCTTTTCTTGGTGGCTACTTCGCTTCTTTCAAGAAAATTTTGAGGTAAAGGGAGATTTATAAAGAATCCTGAAATAAGGAAAATCCTGAGAAATCAGGAGGCCACTGCTATCCTCGATACCCAACTACCCTCGATGCCCAACTACCCTCGATGCCCAACTACCCTCGATGCCCAACTACCCTCGATGCCCAACTACCCTCGATGCCCAACTACCCTCGATACCCAACTACCCTCGATACCCAACTACCCTCGATACCCAACTACCCTCGATACCCAACTACCCTCGATACCCAACTACCCTCCATACCCAACTACCCTCGCTACCCAACTACCCTCGATACCCAACTACCCTCGATACCCAACTACCCTCGATACCCAACTACCCTCGATACCCAACTACCCTCGATACCCAACTACCTCGTAACCACCGACCCAACTAACCTCGGTACCCAAAAACCCTCGATACCCAACTACCCTCGATACCCAAAAACCCTCGATACCCAACTACCCTCGATACCCAACTACCCTCGATACCCAACTACCCTCGATACCCAACTACCCTCGATACCCAAAAACCCTCGATACCCAACTACCCTCGATACCCAAAAACCCTCGATACCCAACTACCCTCGATACCCAACTACCCTCGATACCCAACTACCCTCGATACCCAAAACCCTTGATACCCAAAACCCTCGATACCCAACTACCCTCAATACCCCACCATGAGAAACCACAAATCATTCAGCTCTGCATGTGTAACTTCAAGAAGTGCATGCCAGTACCTGATTTGCGGTGGCGTTGACATCCCGTCCCTTGGTGATTGCTTCAGCTAGCATGATTTCTTTAGTATTCTTCTTGTTTCTGTTGCTGGACTGAGACATTTTCTGCGTCCCCCAGACTTGAATGACTAGATGGTCGTTGAGAAGGTATTGGACCAACTGAAATTGATAACAAAGGTTTGTTTTCATTTAAAAAGGATTCAAGGGAAGGTAAAATATCGGTAATTACCCGATTACAAAAAACACAATTATTATCTGAAATACTTACATTTGATGTCACAACGTCATAACTGAATTTCTTCTTGTGTTTAAACTCAGGATTACTGGTACCTTCTATATGATTGGTGTCCAGCATTTTAGTGTCCAAGAATACACAATACTTGCAATGCACTTTCTGTAAAGAGTAAAAGAAGAATCAGTGCTGCTAATTTATCAGAGCTGGAATGTGTTATATTGTATTCATAAATGCCTAACACAGTTTAGACAATATGACTGAACAAAACGTAATCACGTGGGGTGTATTACAAATGGATGGTATAGACCTTATGCATATGACGTCGCAAACTGAAGGTCGCCCCCTTTCAGAGGCAAACGAAGGTCACTCATTGGTTCATGTATGCGCGCTGTGCGTATACACACGCACAGCGCGCATACATGAACCAATGAGTGACCTTCTCTAGCCTCTGAATGAGGGCGATATTCAGTTTGTGACATCATATGCATAAGGTCTATAGACTGGCTTATCAAAATCAAAACAATGTGTATGTACCTGCCGTTTACCAGCTGTTTTGTGCGACGCGCAACACAGAATTTGAACCAATCAGAGCGACAAAGATTGGCATCACGCGTCTGACTCAAGTACTTTGGTTTGTGTGTCCCCAAAATCTGAATTTTTCCATTTCTATTTGGCTTTATTCAACAAAAATTATTTAATTTTTTTACATTTTGAAAAAGAAATCGATAAGGGCATTCGTGAATGAGAATAAAATTTTGATGCTTGGTCTTTACCGCAGGTTAATGACCGGTTTTGGGCGTGATCACAGGCGATAAGAACCTCGCCCAAAACTGGCCGTTAATCTGCGCTAAAGACCGCGCGACAAACTGTTATTCCATTATTACAATTACAAAGTTTTTATTCAACTTACTGTGTATTTATTTGGAATTCCCAATGCACCGTTAATCTTGACCACAAAGTGTAAATCTCTTCCAACCAGTTCATTGGGATGATCGATAAACAGATCATCATCTTCCTTAATCTCATGACCCTTCTTGTCACATGGGATTAGCTCAATATCCAAAAGGCCCTGTTCCTTGCCACGGTAATCTGTTATATCCAGCTGCTCTTTGGATTCAATCTGGATTAAAAAGGATTAAGGATTAATGGATTGCCATGTCAGAATAAATATTTAACCTCTTGGCATAAAGTAATATTGTATATATTTAAAAGGAATTAATATGTAGGCCTTGGTATATTTTTCTTATGGCTTCTGGCGCACGGAACGTTGGACGGCCACTGAAACACTTCAAAGACTGCTTGAAGGCATCCCTGGGGGCCTGTGGCATACCCTCTGTTGGGTGGGAGACTCTTGCCACTGACCACAGTGCCTGGTGACTGGCTGTCCACAAGGGAGTACAGGCCTTTGAGGAGAGGCGTCTGCAAGACCTGGACCAGAAGCATCAGGCCCGCAAGGAGAGAAGACCTGATCCAACTGCTGCTGTTGCATGCCCACAGTGCGGCCGCATCTGTGCGTCCGGCTTTGGGCTGCGTTCTCACCTACGTTCTCAACTACGGCGTCACTGACGTCTTCATCGCTTGCGATGGACTTCCATGATGGTATATTTTTCTTATGAATTATGTATAATTTATAATGTGTAAACAATTTGACTCAATTTCTGCACTTTTAGTGTGCTTTTATGTACTGCGTATAGAAACATATTTATATGGAACTTCTGCAATATAAATGAATAAATTAATAAAGAAACAAATTCATTGTTAGTTAAGCCCAAATGATTTCTACAGACGTGTCCATAGGATTATCCCCCCAGAATTGTTCATGCGGTAAAAAAATAATAATAATAAGCGAATAATTTGTGAAAAACAAGCAAAAAAAGGGAAACTCGGTTGTTTAAATTATTTATTTAAATTATTGTTTGTTTGTTTCTTTGTCCATCTTTATTATAGCTGTGGAATTTTGATTGGTTGTGTGATGGAGTACTTCATTGGAAAACAATATATGCAAACAAATTTCAATATCACCCCCACCCCCCCCCCCCCCTTGGGGGGGAATTTACGCTTTTGTGAGGTGTAATAATGAAGACACATCTTACCATATAGGCGAGGCTCTGCAAGTAAACATTGACTGTACCAATCAACACTTCCTTGTCAAGTGGCTCGGTGAATGGATTCTTCTCCTATAAGGCAAATGAATTATAGAAATTACTACACAAGAAACAGAAAAATCGGACTTTCTTAATTTTAAACACAACATTGGGTTCAGTCTTGTAAATGATTGAAGAGCACATAACTTTGCAATTTTCACAAATATATAAAATGAAAGGTTGTTACAAATACTATCCTTAGAATCTATTCTTTCCTGAATCTGAAGTGGTTTTTTCCCCTTCAATAAATTGAACCACATTCTTTCAATCGCCTTGGTATTACAATTTTTATGCAATGCTTGTTAATCAGAAATTGTAAAATAACTTTTTTACAATTTTTTGAGAAGCATGAAAACTAAAAGCACAGTTCACCAATAACATCACAAATACTACTTCTGCCATTACAATGCACACAAACTTTCTGAGGTCATACAACCTTAATTGAGTCCAAACTTTCACCATAAAGTATGCCTGCATATTACTGCTTATGACAATTGAGCAAATTTACTAAACAAATTGTCAACTTAACAACCATGTAAACATCTTTGTTTCTTGGCAATTTTGAGCTGAAATATTACTAAGGTCTCTGTGCATGTCGCTTTAAAGCTGCGCGTCGGTATTTTAAATTTTCGTTTTTTTTTGCTATGAAACGATGTCCAATTGCAGCCAAAATTGCTGGATTGTTTGGAATTCTGCCATGCTGTTTTAAATGACTTTTTCAAATAGTCAGAGGGGTATGAACGTTTGCCCGATTTGTGAGGCCTCTCTTAGCCACCATACTTTGTACATGGGAAAAAGATTACAAAAAAAAAATTGTTTAAATAAAGTGTGTCACTGCACCGATTTTGAAACCGACCAATGACCAGAAACCGTAGACTATTTTTTGGGCCTTATCCAGCCCAGAAAAGAAAAAAGAGCTGTGTGCCACATGAGACAACGATAAACCAGGTGTGATGTCAACATATACTCACATCAGGTAGTGTCCAATCCTCTCCTTCTGTATAGTTCTGATACATCTCTTGCATAAGATACTTACGACGTACAAACCTATCCCGAGACCAGATGTACACAAAGTCCTTCTCAAAGTTACGTAGCTTCACGCACACCTAAGATTAAAAGCCAAAAATATCATTTATTATCAACCTGTGCAATAGCCCTCTATTGGTGGCAATACTCCATGTCTCCAAGTCAAGGGTACTTGTAATTGTAAAGGAATTCTTACGTTGCCAACATTTATGGTTCCAACAGCATTCACAAGTAAATTACTCAAAACCCTGAAACAAGAAATGTGTTGGTTTGTTCCTATGTGTTCTTGTGCCTTGTGTCTCATGACTTTAAGGTTCAACATTTTTAAGTCTTTCCTGCCGCCGCACCATTATATCGGCTCACGTGCGTGCCGTAATTTGACGACGTGCCGATTTATTGACTCACCATGACATACCTGATAACGGGTCTTGTTTTGACTTATTTTGACAACAGAATACACAACTAACCAATAAGAATTCGAGGTCATGCACTCCCAATGCAAATTAGTTAATAAGTATTGATTATTGACAATGGCACAGATGAAATACTACTCAAATTTTCAGAGTAAAAACGAAAGTAAAAGCTCTGAATCTGAGGTCGTATGTACCGATTGTGATTGTGATATACCTATACTATACATGGCACCATGACGCGACCGACAGCAATCAATGGCCCAGGCAAATTGTGCTCATTATAATTTTTGTTATATAAACAGGTGATTACAAAGCATTATGGGTAATATTATTATGCCCTGACATATTCTGACATAAACAAACCACACTTGTTTATCATACAAAGCATATTTGAAGCAATAACTTGCAGATTTATTGATATTTATTCTGAGGAATGATAAACATAAGTTTATATTTGGATGGCTGCAATGCATTATGAGTAATCCCAAGATGATCCCCATCTCAATATTCACACCCAGTGAGTCATAACCTTGTTTTTGATACCTTACTCTCTTCAATTGGCAAAAGATAAACAAATTATTAATTATTTCCACACTTGACCTTGATTGTTTACAGTATCAAATTACAATAAAAAAAACAATTCTGTCCATACATATGAAATAATTCCGGGTAGAAAGAGTTAAGCTAACTTGATGTGAAATCTGTAGGTTACCATGTAATGACAAATTTTTGCTAATTGTTTTCTGTTAAAATTGTGTACCTCTGTGCGACCGTGGGCAAGGCCGCGTGCTTTAGCAGACATGACCACAATCTCAAACTTGACTTTCTGGTCGAGTTCCTCACTGATAGCATTGGCCTCTTCCACTGCTGGAATCAACTCAACGAGGTCTTCCTGAAGCAGTAGATCATCTATAGAATCATGCAAATCAGAAAGATCTTGGATGATGGAAAGTCTGAGGGTATTAGGAGGAGGTTCTTGGTCTACTGGATGAGGATGTGCCAGCCCACATCGCTGTAGAGTTTACTATCAATATTAAACATGGTCACCAACCTTGGGGTCACCCAAGACTTTCTTGACTGTGGCAATGCAACGAAGCAATCAGACGTTGCACCACGGATATGTTGGCTGCTAGGAGAGCGCTATTCTTTTGAGAATAGCTTTGATGGAATCTATATGACAGTAGTAGTAGTAGTAATAGTAGCTTTAGTTTGTTTGAAAATTCCTGTAATATTAAACATGGCCACCGACCTTGCGGTCACCCAAGTCTTTCTTAACTGTGGCAATGCAACAAAGCAATCAGACATTGCCCCCACGGAAATGTTGGCAGGAGACAGCTAGCCGAGTGCAGTTAGGGTTGCTAACATCTAGGCATTCCGATTGGGGTGTATTTATAGCAGGTATACATGAATGCAAAATCAAACCGAACAATGGTGAAATAGTGCGATTTCATTGTTAGCGTCACAATAATTCAATTCGCGTTCACTAGCCTTTAGTAATAGTAGTTTTGGTCTGTTTGAAAATTTCTGTAATTTTATGATCAGGGTGGAGAGGGCAATTGGGGATGGCTACAAGTGTTGGACAGGGGGATGTGTGGACTGGTCTTAGATGTTGAGGCAGTGAGAATCAGAGAATCTTAAGGCCCCCCTAAAAGCATCACTTTTCTTATTAAAAACTTTTAACATTCAGTAAGAATTAAGTGATACCAACAAGAAATTCCGAGCGTCACCTTTGGATTTATTTGAGGTCATGTCAAAGCCATTCTTCTGAGCAATCTCTTCTTGGGCGGAGTCATAAGTAACCACACCCACATAGTTAGTTGGCTTGGCTTTATACAGGGCGGGATGCTGGAACACATACAAGTGGTTACTGCCAAACATTATCCTGAACAAAAATAGAGAAAAAACACAATTTTTACACATGTTTGTAATATAAAAACCCTTTTGAGTATAGCTTGGATGGAATCTGTATGACAGAAGTGTTAAATTAACAATTTTTAAAAATAAGAAACAAACAAACAAATATAAACCAGTTATTGAAACATTTTATAACCCTCACAGTTCCCAATGTAAAAACAAACATTTATATTATTGAAAACAATTACCTATCATTGTGGTCGAGTTCAATCTTTCCAATGACTGTATCTCCATTGACGAGAAGTTTGGCGTCAGAGCTAGCCTTCTCCAAAAACACCTTACCATTCTCATTAATTACAACAGCATGCTCCTTCTGGATGCTGTCAAAGAAAAGAGTATAAGGAATAAGGGTGAGTCAAGTGCTACAATGACTGTGATAATGGACTCAGTTCTTCGCACGTCATAGCCCTCTAGTGGTGAAAACACTCCCAGTTGCCCAAGTCCTGGGCACATCACTACCATTTATGGTATATATGTGCCAGAAGTATTTTATATTCAGTGTAAACTCTTCTCTGGTAACTGTTAACACTTGAATTATAGTCAATAGCATATGCTACCCGGTGATATTCTAAATGTCATAGCAACAAGCTGGTGATTAGGTAAAGGACGCCCTCAACAGGGTGTGCATGAAAGGAATTGCAACTGTTGCAGATAAAGGGTAGCTGAATGATGGTTCAAGTTATCGTACAGTCACTCATTACATTTAATCCATCAGTCAAGTAGCCATCCATCTGTTAACCCTAACTCCCTAGACAACAAAGCCAGTTGGAGGATTTTGAAGGATTTTTATTGTTTTAATACAATGCCTCGGGAGTTAGGGTTAATCAACAAATGGCCAATCGATAGCTGTCAATCAAAATCTCTTATTGACCAATCGGATTACGATCATAAAACATACGACCTCAGTATCATCCGACAAGCTTGTTCCATGTGGTTTTATACATGCATAACTTGGCTTTATAGTCAGAGTTTCCTATGGGATGTGAGTAATTAGACAGTCATACTTTGACAACCAATCACTCAATCATCCACTCACCTCAATCCATTCAGCAGTATTTCCGGCTCAGCTGCGGCCTTGTTGTTACCCACTTTGTAACTTCCTGGACCAAGTAAGAATACTATCATACCACTCAGCTGGGTGTCTTGATTCAAGTTGTAAAGATGGGGCGTGGTCTTCTTTGCTTCTTTCTTAGCTCTCTCACCATCATCTCCACTCTATAAGAACAAGATCACCAGGGGCTAATTTCATTGAGCTGCTTACCAGAAAAATTTGCTTAGCAGATTAGTTTGGTTACCAGCCAAACTTTCATACAAAATGTATGCATTTTGGCTGGTAGTCTGTTTTATATTTGCTTAGCAAAATTCTCTGCTTAGCAGCTCTATGAAAATGGCCACTGGAGTACAATTAAACGTTTGTTTGGAAAACATTTGTTACTCAATAGATATTATGATTGGATATTTGCCCTCCACGCAAGTATTTATAAAGCTCTGTATACTAAGTGATTTCTGAGTGTTTGAAAAAAAAAAACTCAGGTAGGATTTGATAGATATTGTTGAACTGGTCAGAAGTAGTTAGATTTATACCATTCAAGTAAAACCCACATTTTTGAAAGTTTTGTCAAGAAAATACCTCATACGTTTTCTGAGTTTGAGTCAAAAAAGAAGGGACTCGTGTTGGTCTTGAGTCTTGGTCCGAGTGATACAATTCTGTGACAATGACAGTGGCAACGACAGTAGCAATGACAGTAGCAATGACAGTGGCAATGACAATGACAAAGCTTGAATACACCCAACTGTTTCCCCATGCTAAACTACCTGTTCTTTTTTTAGTTTCTCTTCCCAGCTTTCTTTCATGTAGCCGAGTTCTCTCTCTGTTGCTTCAAGACGAGCTTGCATCTCTTCCTCTAACTCTTTGCGAATAGCAGCACGCTCTATGGATAATAAGGTAGATGGTTCATAGTCTAAGAATACTGAACGGTCATTCACAAATTCAAGGCAAAGGGGGATTTTTTGTGCCCCCCCCCTCCTCCTCTTTGACAAGGGGCACCTTTTTGTCCATGTGACCCCACTTTTGTCAAGACCCTGGATCTATACACTCTCAGATTCTGAAATACTCTATATATTAACCCTCCTGCAATAGCTGCACTTTAGTGGGAAGTTGCTATAGAGGTCAAAATCAGTCAACTGCCTGTTTTGACTGTTGACCCAAATGTGGGCCATTTTTGACTGGTTTTTACTGTCATTTTGACCACCTTGAACAATATCAGACAATGCTTTTACCAGTCAAAAACGGTCGACTCATTTTGACCTATAAATGTACTTACTACACGTAAAGTTTGACAGTGTTTGACTTTTTAAGTGCACCAGATATACCTTGACTGATTTTGACCCTTGTAGTAGTAGGAGGGTTAATACTCTCCAACACACCAACCATGATTAAAGGGGCAGTACCATTACAATCAGAGCAGACTTTCGACAGGGCATGGAATCGATTGCTTGTGGTGCCATAAACAATGCTCCACAAAAGAAAAGATTTTAAGCATTTTCTTGAAATCATTTATCATAAGTGAAAATAAAATCTTTATCATTCCTCTTTTTATCATTCCTCGTGGCCGAGCGGTCTAGCTTACCGGATTCAAGTTCTGGTGTTAGTAACATAATGTGGGTTCGAATCACGGCCGTGACACTTGTGTCCTTGAGCAAGACACTTAATCATAATTGCTTCTCTCCACCCAGGGGTTAAATGGGTACCTGTGATGGCAGAGTTGGTTTGCTCTATATGCGCTAGAAATGGCAGCAATTGAGTTGTATACTCCCCAGGGAGCTGAGATGGTTTCAGGAATGATTTATGAGCCTTATGAGCCTTATGAGCAGGGATAATAATATAATGCGCCTTGAGCACCACTTAGTTGGTGGATACGTGCGCTATATAAATCCACACATTATTATTATTATTATTCTATTAAAAAATCTGATCCTTAATTGTCAACTATGAGAGTACACAGTTTCTTTCTTTCTTTCTGTATATATGTCTAAACTTTTTATCAACGGATCTGTCTGTGTGTCTACTTGACAGCTGGTTGATTTGTTTGTCTGTCTGTCTGTAAACCTGTTGTCAACCATTCAAGGCATGTGTGTCTGTTTGTCTGTTGTTTGTATAGCTTTTTGTCCATTCACTTTTTATTCTGCCAGTTTGTCTACCTGTTTGTCTACCTGTTTGTATGTCTGTCTGTAGGTCAGGCTGTCTCATTAGCTTACCAGTTTGTCCATCTGTTTGTATGTCTGTCTGTAGGTCAGGCTGTCTCATTAGCTTACCAGTTTGTCCATCTGTTGGTATGTCTGTCTGTAGGTCAGGCTGTCTCATTAGCTTACCAGTTTGTCTATCTGTTTGTATGTCTGTCTGTAGGTCAGGCTGTCTCATAAGCTTACCTTCTTCAGTGACGCCTTCCTTCCTATCATCATCATCATCAGCCACCGTAATGATGCCTCCTTTCTTAATGGCTTCCATCAATCGTGCATTCTCCTCCTTCAACTCTCTGATCAGTTTTTCCGTGGGGTCTTCATTCACCACGGCAGACGTCTTGATTTGTTTGGCACGGTCAGCTGAAATGGAAAAAAAAACATTTAAATAATGATTCCAGTCAAATAATTAAAACTAAATACTTTTATTAGTCAGAACACTGACTTCACTATCATCTAAACCACACAAAGACAACTGACTTAGTAGATAAATACATTTTTTGAGAAAAATTAACTGAAGCGAGACTCAAACCTGTGACTTCTGGATTACTGTACCGACTCTCAACCAACTAAGCTAATCAGTCCTCCAGTTGACTGTATCCCAATTGTCAAAAAATTGTTCTGGGGGGTGCATTAGTCAAAACCATATCTTTTTTAACAGTATTTGTTGCCTTGGAGGTTAAGGCAAGAAAAAGACTCCGGTTTCTGGTCTCCACATGCGTCGCCTCAGACCCACGTGTCAGCAGTTTTAGTTTTCTTTTTTTTTGCTATGAAACGATGTCCAATTGCAGCCAAAATTACTGGATCGATTGGAATTCTGCCTTTTTCACATACATGTATATAATATTTACAGCTTTTGTTTTTGATATATAAATAATATTGATTAAATCTTGACAAAGGTTAGTTGGCACTGAATGACTGCATACAGCATGCATGGTTTATTCATTGTACTGATGTCAAAGGTCACTATGACATCACTATCTTCGACTCCCCAAAATCAAGAGTAAGTTCCATTTGGATAGCTTCTTCCCTAGAACAGCATTACAATGGAACGACCTTCCTGCTGATTGTTTTCCACCAACTTACGATCTAATTAAGTTTAAGAAAAAATATCAACAAATGTAATCTTGCTTAAATGGTGGATGTTATCGCAAATGTAACCCCTTACACTCTAGTGGCTTTTTGGCCTTGTTTGGGGTGACTGACAGTAAATAAAAAATTAAAAATTAAAAAAAAACCTAAGTATAATATGATATTATAGTTTTAAAACACATAGAGCACAAGGAGGTCTGCAAATAAAGTAATGGTACTGTTGCATATATGAACATTATAATGTAGGGGTATGAACTTTTGCCCGATTTGTGTGGCCTCTCTTAGCCACCATACTTTGTGTATGGGAAATTTTGTCTGGTTCCAATAACCGTGTATACATGTATCACGTATTTCATTGGTTAGCAAAACAAAAAGATTATCAAAAAAAAAAGAAAAGGCAAGTCACCGCACCGATTCTGAAGCCGACCTATAATAATAATAATAATAATGTATAGATTTATATAGCGCACGTATCCACCAACTAAGTGGCGCTCAAGGCGCATTATATTATTATCCCTGCTCATAAGGCTCATAAGGCTCATAAATCATTCCTGAAACCATCTCAGCTCCCTGGGGAGTATACAGCTCAATTGCTGCCATTTCTAGCGCATAGAGAGCAAACCATCTCTGCCTTCACAGGTACCCATTTAACCCCTGGGTGGAGAGAAGCAATTATGGTTAAGTGTCTTGCTCAAGGACACAGGTGTCACGGCTGGGGCTCGAACCCACACTCTGCTGCTGGCAACACCAGAACTTGAGTTCAGTGCGCTAGACCGCTCGGCCACGACAATCCACTTTACGTGCATTATACAACACACGGGACCTACGGCTTTACGTCCCATCCGAAGGACGAAGCAATTATGGTTAAGTACCTTGCTCAAGGATACAAGTGTCACGACCGGGGCTCGAACCCACACCCTGCTGCTGGCAACACCAGAACTTGAGTTCGGTGCGCTAGACCGCTCGGCCACGACACTCCACTCCTATGACCAGAAACGGAAGACTTTTTTTTTTGGCATAAGACAAACTGCGTTTAAAATTAATTATTGATTTCTTGAAGAGTGTCGTGGCCGAGCGGTCTAGCTTACCGGACTCAAGTTCTGGTGTTAGCAGCAGAATGTGGGTTCGAAACCCGGCCGTGACACTTGTGTCCTTGAGCAAGACACTTAACCATAATTGCTTCTCTCCACCCAGGGATTAAATGGGATACCTGTGAGGGCTAGGCTTGGGCGATGGCACGATAATATCGAATATCGCGATTTTTTTTTTTACTCGATTATGATATCGAGAACTTTTTAAATCATCAAGATATCGGCAGATCGCGATGAAAAAAATATATCGCGATGAAAAAAAAATTATCGTGAAGAAAAAAATATATCGCGATTAAACAAAAGCCTCGATTGTCAGTTGGGTCAGAAATTCCATGGAAAAAACTTAGGGAAGTCTTTTCAGCTTTCGTGAGAAATATAATGGAACTACGTCTGTAGTAAACCGACTGTCAGATCACAAATGAGCCGCCTGACAGGGTGTTGTTTAATAATCCACCGCCACTCAAAGAAATCTATTCAGACTGATTAATTGTTGGGGATTGAATGGGGTATTTAATCCAACAATGTGTTGACAATGTTTATGTCTCACTGTCTATCCATGGTTGCCTGTGCTGTGACTCTGGCTGGTGCACCACAGTCGAGTACATTATAATTATACATATTTAAATATATGCAGAATATGGGCGTTACCTTAAAAATCTTGTCATGAATTAAATCTAAGCATGGAACGCGAATCACGTGAACTCGGGCTGATGATTTGATTGGGACGCACGACGCAGTAACTGTCCCACCTAATTATTATGCAAACGATTTGCCAATGGCGATGGGTGCATTTTTGCGACCGTAACCAGATACATGTTTGGGCTTTGGTCATTGGTTAAGCGGTTTCGCAAGTTCGGTTGTACTGCGATGACATCATGGTTCTGACCAAACATAAACCGAACATTGTGATCGGTTACGCTTAGTTTCAAAATGGCAGATTGTAAAAAGTGTTAAAACATGATTAAATGATTGTTTGTATACCATTATATCTTTCAAGTTACTAGCACTCACGAGTAAGTTCTATTTTGAGAAACGTTGATGATTGAACATGTCACAAACTGAAAACAATTGTGGTTACATTCGCATTTTCGCGAAGCTGTGCCCTTTTGTTTCTGGTTAGGGTATATATGTTGCACTCGTGAATGGCGCAATTGCACGTGTCTCTCAGGTAAGCGCTGGCAATTTATTGTGATGCTTGTAGATGGGTTCATCCCTGTCATTACCGGCTCTAAAGCACTCATGCGTGAAAATAAAAAATAATCGCGATATTATCGAATATCGCGATATATGTTTGACGATATATCGTGGATGAAAAAAATCGATATCGCCCAAGCCTAGTGAGGGCAGAGTTGGTTGATTAGCCCTATATGCGCTGTAATGGCAGCAATTGAGCTGTATACTCCCCAGGGAGCTGAGATGATTTCAGGAATGATTTATGAGCCTTATGAGCCTTATGAGCAGGGGTAATAATATGCACCTTGAGCACCACTCAGTTGGTGGATACGTGCACTATATAAGTCCACACATTATTATTATTATTATTATTATTAGAGCACAATCGTATTTAGTAAATTAAAATTTGGCATTTTGTCACCTTGACAGCGAAGACAGACTTGATAGAGATGTTTTTATTGCCAAGCCGTTGCTAGCCAAACCTAAGTATTTGAGATCAGTCTGTTGCATACAGAAGAGATACATTAAGTCATAAACAGGTCAGTCACTTACCATATCTCAGGGTTGACAGCGTTTCTTCATAGTTAATGTCAGCTGGACTAAGGGCAGCTATCATGATGGTTTTGCTGTTACCACCCAAAGCATTCTTCAGAAGCTTCGTCAGCACAGAGTCACGGAACGGAACTATAAGTAAGGACAAACAGAGAGATGACACATCTTGAAAAGTGAGCGCCTGATGCCCAAGCTATTTTGGGATAATGATTAAGCAATCAATGTTGAATTAAAATGAAAAAAAGTACCCTGGATGATTCTAGGTAAACAACAAGACTATATCAGGGGTGTAATTAGGCAGTTTTGAAAAATCCACGTAAATTATGCTAGGGGTATTAGGGCCACTGTTGTGAACAGCGCTGGGGTGAAATCTATAGTTCTGAGCGTTTGCTTTGCTTTCCTTTATTGCTTAAATCTTTAAAATCCGGAGGATCACAACATTTGCGATTTGTAAAAAATCCGGACAAATCACATCCATGTTATACATCATCACTAATGCATATAGGTTCCAGGAAATGATGTGCTCTGTGCCCCATGTAGAGACTGCAAAAGTTTTGAAAAACTCACTTTTGACCTTTTTCCCCTTGGTTTTTTCAGCCAGGGCAGAAATGACGTTTCCCAGGGAGGACAGCGATTGGTTGATGGCGGCTCCTTCCTTCAGACGATCTCCGGTAGCTCCTGTGGATTCTGCGCGCTCACTGAGCATCACAAAATGAATCATCTTTTTATCAAATTTTGTACAGATTTTTGTTAAAAATCAAATCTTTAACAATAAGGTGTAGAATTGGTAATTTATAAAACACAAAATGATCAAATAGTTTACTTGGTGTAAAGCTGATGATGGTATCAATCCTCCCTAAGGAATTCATATTGTCCGAGATGTCATTTATAAGAAAAGTGAAATTATTTCCACTAATTTCCATTTTGAATTTACGAAAGAGTACTCTTTCCTAATTTCCACATAAGAATTAATCCAAAAACCTAAATGTATTTTTACTATTTTCTTGTTGATGGCATAATGTAATATTAATGGAATACTTAATTTATATCGTTTCGGTTTGCGGCAACACCATGTGTTTATCTCAACTAACGTGAAGCTGAGGTACAGGTTCTGAAAAGAACCGTATCGCACAACTCGTATCTCAACCTTCGTTAAGTGAGAAAGGTTCAAGGGAGAACCAATTTCGGGCAACTCGTTTTTTCTCTACTGTCGCTAAGTGAGAAATATGGTTCAGGGAGAACCATGGGGACTTCACGGGTTAATATGGTTCAGGGAGAACCATGGGGACTTCACGGGTTATTCTCAACGTTTCGATTAGCCTGCTCTAATCTTCGTCAGGAGAATGAAGAGGTTTGCCGATGCAACTCTTTAAGTAGTATTTGCTGGGATTATGTGTAGAATGGGAAGTGTTCCGATTGGTGCCACTGTTGTGTGATGTGTTGTGATGTGATGTGTTGTTATAAAAACAAAAACTCTTGATGTTAAATTTTTACTTCTTATACATCTGTCTAAATTAAAAGTATTTGCAGGAATCAAATTCACTCACCTTCCAGCCAAATCCACAAGGTTCACCACAGCAATCTTTGCCATTTCCTGTCCAGCCTCATTAACCGATTTCTGGGTGAAGGTTATACCGACGATGGTATGGGCACGACTACTGGTTGCATTCATCTGCGTAGCTGCCACCGTACGATTACGAGTTCCTTCATCCATACGATTCTCAATATGCTGATAACTCTGGACAGGTACGTTGCGGAGTTGTTCAACTGTATAATGGATATAAAGTCATAAATGAGATCAATTATTGAAATGTCAAAATAACCATCCATTATTCCACCTCTTTAAAGGAAAGGGTACAACATTAGTAACTACCTGATTCCAAAATTACCTGATTATTATTTAAAGGCTAACTTGTGAAGTTGCAAAATATTTCTCAAAGGCAAAAATGGACAATATACAGACATGCACACAACCTTAAAACACAGGAGTGGACAGAAGTTAGACAGGTGTGAATGGAACACAAAAGAAGGTACAAGAAACAGAGTCAGGTACTGGGCCTGGGATCGGACAAAGGAAGGATTAAACGTGAATAGACGAAGAAACAGGGAGAGCAGGAGTTGATATAATAATAATAATAATAATGTGTGGACTTATATAGCGCACGTATCCACCAACTGTGTGGTGCTCAAGGCGCATATTATTACCCCTGCTCATAAGGCTCATAAATCATTCCTGAAACCATCTCAGCTCCCTGGGGAGTATACAGCTCAATTGCTGCCATTACAGTGCATATAGGGCTAATCAACCAACTCTGCCCTCACAGGTACCCATTTAACCCCTGGGTAGAGAGAAGCAATTATGGTTAAGTGTCTTGCTCAAGGACACAAGTGTCACGGCCGGGATTCGAACACACATTCTGCTGCTAACACCAGAACTTGAGTCCGGTAAGCTAGACCGCTCGGCCACGACACTCCACATATGAATTGGTACAGGTACCAATCATCCTGATTGGTTGGTAGAAGGCAATTTTTCCAAGTGTTTTCTGATTGTGAATGCTTTTTTGTTTAATGTATATCTTGATTCAAAGAAAGCATACTTGTAGAAGCAGTTTTACAATTATAATCTTAAGCTCTCAGGGAATTTGAAATTAAAAGAAGATTGAAATCTGTTTAAAATATATTTTTATATTTGGTTTGCTTCAGATTTTGGTGTACTTTTCAACAGTCAAACTTGCAATTGTGGACAATAAGCAACTTTACAATAAGCCAATTGCCCAATGTGGCCAGCCAATTACATTCTCATCAGGTGCAGATCTAGGGTCCCAAAAAGGGGGAGGGGCAGCACATGGGCAAAAAGGGGGAGGGTGGACACATGCCTCCCCCCCCTCGCTGGATCCGCAAATGATTGTTAGAGTTTTGGCCACATAAATAATAAGATGAATGACAGCAAGAACTCACCGTAGAATCCTTTCTTGGGATGTTCCCTGACTCTCAATCCTCCCTTCTTGTTTGCGGCAGGATTCAGAAGATCACGCACTTGCTCGTTGTAGATTTCCAGCATACTGAACGAGATCTCGTATTCAGTTTTGGTCCCGCCGTCTCTCTTCTGATTGATCTCAACAAAGAGTTGGTCGCAGAAGATTGGTACGATACCTGGTCATATCAGAAACATAGGAATTAAGCATTTCACAGTTAATCTGAGGTTTTATGTAATTCTTTTATTTGGGGTTCTCCTTTCTTTTGTTCATTTTTAATAAACTCTGACCTGCTCAGTCCAAGAAGATCCCACATTTGTAAGGGTACAAAATTTCACCAGATTGTATGTACCTTTTAAAAATATTTTATTTGACTGGAGAAGTAAAAAGCATGCAAAAAAAAATGTAAAAAAATCGTTAAGTGGTAATATTTATCATTACTAAAAACATTTTTCTTTTGATTTTTGATGAAAATCTCTTTGCAGATAATTTAATAAACAAACAAACAAACACCAAGCAAACAAATTAAAAAAGCACAGAAACAAATAAATAAACATAAACCTTTATTTGGTCCGTAGCCAACAATTGAGAAGGACTTTCCTGATCCTGTTTGTCCGTAGGCAAAGAGACAAGAATTATATCCATCCCATGCATTCTTTAAGATACCGACTCCAAGGTCATTAAAAACTTTTTTCTGAAATTGAAATAAAAATAATGATTAATTAGACTGCAGTTACATATGAGGATGATAAGTCAGTTGGATTCAAAACGTTAAACATTTAATTTCACGCCATAAGCACCGATGTTATGAGAAAATTATTTTAAGTGAACAAATTCTATAACCAGTTCGTGTCGGGCATAAAAAAAAGTTTTTCTGGGCCCCTGTGCGGGTTTCTTTTTCCCACACACACGTTAATGGAAGCTTCCACAGCTCGTGGCCACGTCTTCCGAGCATGTCACCGTACACGCATGGCTCAACCGAGCATGAATACAAATATATTGAAGTTTCCTATGGCGTGTTTAGACGCTCTCCGATCCGTGGTGCAAAAAAAAATTGCGTGTATACACAGCCTCCGACGCGAACTGGTTAAAGGTTATGAGAATCTGAAAAGGTAAAAAACTTTTCTTTTTTTTTAAATATTTTTCCCCAAGTTTGCAATAATGAATGTTTTCGTAGAAATTGTTTCTTTTGAAATAAATATATTGTACACTATTGATTATGTTGGCAAAACTATTTCTAAAAGTATCTTTACTTTCTCTGAATCAACATATAGGAATATGAAAAGTCCAAGTGAATTTACAATTTTTTTTCTTGAAACAAAAAACTAAAAAAGTTGAAACTGTCCCTTATTACGATTTGTTGTTTCAAGAAAAAAATTAAAGTGCACTCAGACTTTTCATATGAAAAGTCCAAGTGAATTTACAATTTTTTTTCTTGAAACAAAAAACTAAAAAAGTTGAAACTGTCCCTTATTACGATTTGTTGTTTCAAGAAAAAAATTTAAGTGCACTCAGACTTTTCATATTCCTTAATTTTTATTTATGGAGGTTGGAGGATACAAATTCAGTTGGGGAATTGTTTTTCTAATTTTACTAAAATGATAGCACCTAAGACAAAGATCTGAAGGGATGTTTGAAGCCATCATCAACTTTACACCATGAAGGTTTAATGTAAACCTCTGATTATTTATGTTTTTTTTATTTTTTAGATTTAGTGTTTAAGGGCTTTAACTATGTTTTGATATCAAACCAAAGACAAAGATTTCAACATAAATAGGCAAAATGTAATCCATTCAGCACTTATTCACTACCTGATCATCGTATTTTGGTGTCGTCGGAACCAATAACTCGTCCTTGTTTTCGAAGCAATCATGTGACCAATAGCTGTAATCAAAGTCAAACTTTTTGGGTTCTTCGTTCTTAGCCTCTGGGTTCTGGATCGTTGTAGTGGTGCCGTTCATTCCTATAATGAGCTTTGCACCACGGGCAACCTCACGCCCATTGTGTGGAACGTTAAGGTAACTCTATCATCATATTGGGCAATATTATTGATAAGTTTTCAAAAACTACAATATCAAGTAAAATTCATAAATGCACTTGCGTAAATCCGTGATGAAAAGTGAATGATTTTGAAATTTGGGTGCACGGTATAGCTTGAAGTTCTGCACGTGTATTTTTATATTATATATATTTTGTTCAACGAATGGAAAATTCTGGGGAGATGATCCTATGGTCCATCCCCCGGTCCAAAAAATGGGGGGATATATCACCCATCCCCCCATCCCCCCACCCCCGGATTTACGCCCATGCATAAATGAAACCATTTCCTAAAGTTATGACCAAAAAGTAACATTAATAAAAAAGGCAAATTGTGTGTGCATTTCTTTTCACTGATCTAATGTCCTACATTTTCTTGAGTTTTACTGCTGCCATGTGAAATTGCGAAGCCCTTTCCAACAAAAAATTGGCTTGAAATTCCTCAACTGCGTCTCCTGTTACATCCTCACAAAATGTTCTACCAAAAACTGATAAGCCCCACCTCCCACCATCCCCCTCCTCAACAATCCCCATGCCCCAACAAACATCCACCTTTTTTATGATGCCATACAATTACATGTACATTACAAAATACAAAATTGCAAAGATACATTGTATATCAATAAATATAAAAAAACATTTTGACAAGAAACCCAAGCTTCCCCCAAACCATCGCAAACTCTCCATCACCAACCCCACCCCGTCTACCCCTCCCCTGATACGCTACCACTATCACCGGAGCTGGCGGCACAACCAGTACCACAACCTCGCGACTGGTACCGGGCAACAGTCAACAGGCCCAACAATCCCCGGGTGACAGTCCTTCGGTCGTAAGCCTCCAAATCGCATATTTAAAAGGATATAAAAGGCCGCACGCGCACGGCAACTTTCACACTTTCCTCGGGCATTCTGCTTCCGATAATTTCGACCTAGTATCCTCGGAAATTCGCCGTCAAACCACTTCTTCAAAATGTACCACTAAGTTAGGCTTCTTAATCTTAGCTTAGCGACGAACAAACAAGAATGGATGCAGCCATCTTGGTCTAAAAATAAACCAATCAATAAACGAATGGCAAATCACGATCACATGTGATCCTGTGTGCACACGTCACAGGCAAGTGTTGATAGTTGGCAAGCTGTTACCAAGCAATGAATAGACGTCGTCTTTTGTTGTTGACAATGACGTGTATTTAATTCCTTCTGAACCTTCTGAAGTTGTAGTCAGCAGGGCCAGGGCGAATCTAGTCCGCATGTCGCTAACTTTACGGTGCAGCCTATGCATGCTAGAGTGTGTTGAGCCTTTGTTTGAAGTTCTCGTATGATGTTGATGAAACTACATGGTGGTCCAGGTTATTCCATGCCTTGCCAGTCCGTGGAAAAAAGGAGTACTTGAAGACATCCTTACTTATAAATGGAATCTCAATATAAGTAGCCTCATGATAAACCTGCGTCAGATGTCTTGTCTTGAGATTTTAGCTTAGATATCGTCGCAGCAAATGGAGACAACATCAAAGACATGTTGTTTTCATGTATTTTAAATTTGTAAGAAGAAATACATGTAGACGAAATTAACATAATAAAGCTTGGTTGGGAAGGCCATGGATGAAGGTCATACCCGTAGGCTGGCTGATGACTCCGCGGTGTGCTTCATTTTTGAACAAAGTGGAATTGGAGGAAATTCTTACTGCATGATTGAAGCAAAAGGATCTTAATTCGGCAGAATGATGATTTTCTTGCAAAAAAGCATTGCTTACTCCCTTGTCTGGAGTAGGTTAAGGGGGTCAAAATGATCCTCTTAAAAGTTATGAGGGCGGAATGGTAATTGTGTCTGTTGGGAATTAATTGTGAGATCAAATCATTTCACCTTAAAAGATCTTTTGATTCATCGTTTTCTTTTCCTTTTGTTTTCGTACACCGCATACTATTAACAACCTGTAGGCCGAGACACAAGATAGGAGGGAGCACCTCTTTTCTGACAGCCAGAATGTACACAGGGAATTGTATTTTTTAGTGTGTCCATTACAATAATTTTACCAATTCTGAGCCTCGATGAGGGAGGTCATTAGCAAGATCTTGAAAGACCTAGGCTTAATTCTGAGCCTCAATGAGGGAGGTCATTAGCAAGATCTTGAAAGACCTAGGCTTAATTCTGAGCCTCGATGAGGGAGGTCATTAGCAAGATCTTGAAAGACCTAGGCTTTTGGTCGAATTTATCTTTCACAAGATTGAATCTAGAAATGTATGTTACCTACTAGGGTATAAAATGCTACCGACCAAATAATAGAAAAAATTATTAAAACACATTCAGGAGATCTCTTGAAGGTTTTTATCTTTTTAGTTTTATTCCGAATATTGTACAAAATTTTAATTAACAGGGGCATTTTCAGGACGGGATTTTTAAAGAGAGGGTTTTTGTTTGTACATATTTTTACTTTATAAACTAGCTGATGAGCTCATTTTGGCCGGGCCACCCCCCCCCCCTTAGATTAGCCACTAATACGGCAAATGTTCTTTATAAACAAAATACACACATACAACAGACTGCATTAGTAATGCAAATGCATATAAGTTTAATGTCACTATAAAATACATGCGCAAACTTAAAAATAATATACAAACAAATCTCATGGTATTTAGATACAGCAGTACAACGAAAAAGCTCAATCAGGGTTACATGAGACAATCTGTATTTAAGTCAACATCAACCCATTGTTTTAACTATTACATTTTTCAAACAAGTTGGTCATTATTTTTGCAGGAACCTAAATAACATCAATTTGCTAATAATGTTTATAATTGTGACTAATTGTGTCTGTAATGGGGCTTCGCAAAACATAATCTCATTTTAATACCTAAATCTCATCTCCAATATCATTTGTTCAATTTTGTCACAATCAGAGAAAAACATGGCAGGGAATCAGTGTCCTAATTAAAGATGACTGAAAAATACTGGCTCATTTATGCCGCAGCAACGGTAATATGACCTTATCATGTAGGGTATTATTTTCAGTCACTCAGTTAATCTAAAACTAGCACTTTGATTCCATGCCCTGTTGATCGTGACGATACTGTCCCTTTAACCCTTAGGTGCGTCTGGGAAAAATTTTGCACGCCCCTGAGGCACCCCTAATTTTTTTTAAAGTATGTAGGGAAATCTTAATAAACCTGGGTCAATGAAGCTATTTCCAATTCTTTTTTAACCCAACACCTTTCAAAGGGTCTAGGGATGATTTTAGGGGGAAAAAATATCCAATATTTGTTTTGGGTAAATTACAGCCTGAAAGTTACATGAGGCCCACTGTTTATTACAGAAGGTCAGTAAAATCAATACAGCTGGCTCTGAAGCTCCGCCCCCTAATCCTTCCATCCGAACCCCAACCCCCCCACTGAACAAAAAACAGATGTCAACAGACTGCCAAATAGTCTACAGGACTTCAAAACAAATCCCAGGCCTTAGTGGTGCTGCCTAGACACAATGATTGATTGATTGATAAGCCGGGGCAAGATAAGCCATGTGCTAAGAATAATGTGTGCACAAAGTAATGGGAGGACACCAGCAAGGCATATGTAAACAATCATAGCTGGTCAACTAGTTATGCCAGGCCATTCAACTTTGGCAATTTGTTTCTCGATGACATGAAGTAGGATAACACGGAAGACTGTTTTTTTGGGTTTTTTTCATGAGTGAAGTAATAAAAGAAAATGCAAATTAGCGCAGTTGCAAAAAAAGGGGGGGGGGGGTCACTCACTAGAGGGATAAACCCCATTCTCAGTCTATACTACCGTAATTTCCTGCGTATAAGACGCTCGGTGTATAAGGCGCATTACCCCAGAATCGGGGGAATGTGATTAAAGTGTCAACGTACAAGGCGCACCGCCGTATAAGGCGCACCATGGCCGCTCAATATATAGTGCAGTGCATGCCAGAAGCGCTATAGCACGACCATGCCGCCACCGCCACCACCACCCACGCGCGCGTCGTACTAGGAAAGTAGTCTGGTTGCGGCCCAAGTGATCCCGCGGTGTTGTGCGTAATACACTGTGATTAATAATCGAGGTGAAAAACAGACACGGCAAAAGTTGACAACCTTGCACACATCGCATAGAGACTTAGTCATTAGAAAGCGTTGTAGATAAAAATGCGCGATCGTGTACGATGTTGGGCATGCTATTTTTAGAAACAGGGGATTTCTGCTTTTGGTACGACACACACGAGTGAGGTCTTTCGTGAGTATTATAATACGGTGAATGAATGCATGAAAATCTTGCGCTAACGACCTTCATTGGAAAACACGGCCGCTTTGTTAGGTTGAGGTCCACCGAAAGTTACACAAGCGGTAAGCATCACTTTGATCTCAAGCGACACCAGATAAGGCGCACCGTTTAATAGATAAGACGCAGTGACGTTTTCGTACCTTTGAAAGTCAGATAAGCCGCGTCTTATACGCAGGAAATTACGGTATCAGGGCCCAATTACATAGAGCTGCTAGGCAAATTAGTTTGCTTAGAAAATATTTATGCTAAGCAATATAAAACAGACTACCAGCCAAAGTGTGTACATTTTGAACTAAAGAATTGCTGGTAACCAACAAAATCTGCTATGCTATATTTCTGGGAAGCATTTTATGTTCTTCTGTTTTAATAGCATCTGCATCTCTATGAAACTGGTGCCTAACAGCACTTTGTACAATGGAAATTCTTGAATAGGTTAACAGAACATTCACTCTCTTTTATAGCCCAGACAGGGATACTTTGCATGGGGCCGGGTGTCCCAATTCCAATAAGGTCTATCTATACTAGATCCATTATTCATAAATGCCCAAGACAGTTTAGACAATCTGATTGGACAAAGCATAATCACGTGGGGGTGTATTAACGGATGGTATAGACTGGCTTATCAAAATCAGAGCAGTGCGTATGTACCAGCTGTTCACCAGCTGTTTTGTGCGAAGCGCGACGCAGATTTCAACCAATCAGAGTGACAAAGATTGCCATCACGTGCCTGACTCATGTACTTTGGAAGTGCTTCGTGTGTCCCCAAAACGTGAAGTCGCCCATTTCTATTTGGCTTTATTCAACAATTTTTTTTTTTTTTTTTACATTTTGAAAACTAAATCGATATGGGCATTTACGAATGGGAATAAGAGATTGACGTTTGGTCTTTACTGCAGGTTAATAACCGGTTTGCATGGTCATGGGCTTGGTCCTTATCACCCGTGACCACACCCAAAACCAGTCGTTAACCTGCGGTACAGACCAAACGACAAACTGTAATTCCCTTAATGAAGTACAGCTAGGAAAAACAGTGCTATGATTTAATCCCTTGACTTTGTGCCATCTGTGCTTGGATCTTCATATTCATTACTTCGGCTACAACTGAAGAAATACAGAAAAAAACAAAGTTACACTTATAGTCTGTTCATGATGGAAAGTACACAAGTTTCAAGTTGATTTTATTTATGCTCATACAGATAAAACCGGATATGTTTGCAGGGGAGGATCCAGAGTCTCGATAAAGGAGGCACACTGCCAAAAACGGGGGCACACTCAAAAACGCTCAAAAAAATTTACACCCACACGCCCCCCTTCCTCCCCCCGCCCTCTGGATCCACCAATGTATGTTTGCAATAACACCATGTGTATCTTGGAATTTTACTAGTTTGTGCCTCAATCCATAGTGTGTAGGGGTCATATAAGGGGTTAACAGAGTTTTGTTTATAGACAATCTGAAAGTTGGGCTGTGCATTTTCGGTTATTTTGGGAACCGGATACCCGAAATTTGAAATCTTCGGGTACCCGGGTACCCGTAAACAATTTTGTAAAAACACAAATACTCCCGAATGTATAAAATAACCAATGCGAATACAAGTTTCAAACAAAAGCCAGCAAGTATGTGAATGGTTGTTGGCAAATGTTACTTCTAAAGCCTTCATCCAAGTTTTCTTCATTTTGTTAGCCAAAAATCAGAGACTTTTATTATTTTGTGTGGCTTAAAATGTTCAGTCGGAATTTTAAAAAGTCGTTAACGGGTAATTGGAACCGAAAAATTGAACCGGGTAATGACATTTTCGGTCGGGTATCCGGATACCCGGCACAGCCTTATCTGAAAGGAGTATGTTATGTGTGTCAGAAATTTGGAATGTCCAATTTCAACTCCATGTCCAATAAATACACTGCCCATTGCATGCATCTATATGCATTGATTAAAAATAAAACAAATAAATGGAGTAAAAATTGTAAGGTTGCTGGGCTTACCTTGTCTCATTTTAGACTTGTCGATTAATACAGGTTGGACTTTCTCCATCTGTTGAGTAACAAAGTCCACTTTCCTCTTGAAGTACTCCTGGGCTTGGGGTAATGTCTGTTTACAAACAAATAAACTCGTTTATTCAAAAATCATACGGTGTGTATAGCCCATTGCCAAATTTCATATGATTCACGTGAATACATCATTTGGGATGTAAATAATTAAAAATTCATTCGAAATAAAATTCATATCAATCCAATTTGTCCTTTTGTATGTGTCTGGTATGTTTATTTCAGCCTGTTAAATTCTTAGGGGTTGTCCTGTTGTATGAATCTGGTAACATTTATATTTTTGGATGTGTATTTGTTTTTGGTCACTGTTGTATGTTTCTTGAATTTTTTACATTTTACCTTGTTTGTTGAGCACCAAGGAGCATGTTTACATGGATTTATATAAGTCAGGCCTGTGAGTGGGGTTTGATAAAAAAAGAGGAAAAAAGAGGAGAACCTAAAAAAGACCCGGTGTCAATGGAGAACATCGTGAGTACTAAGTAGTAATCATGCACGTGTCACGTAGTGCACACATGGACGTAGAATACAAAATGGTGGTTGTTGTGGTGTGTCGCGTGTGTTGTTAGGCCGTATAATTCCTTGGCTATACGGCCGGAAATAACACGCAAGTCTATGGGAATTGACCGCAGCCGCTAGCTATTGGCTTCCGTAGGCACACTTTCCAGCCATAGCCAATGAAGTAGGACACAGCCGAAATACGGTGTGACGATCAGCCATACCGCTGGTTCGCGCGCTCTATATCCAACAGGCGGTATCTGGTGTGGGAACCAACGCACGGATCGCCGATCGAGATCCGCGTGAAACAATAATTACACGCAATGCGCAATTTACAACAAAATAAAAAACGGATTTTTTTTTTTTTTTTTTTTGCCGGGCGGATTTTAAAATAAGCGGAAATTAAAATCGGGAGAGGAAATGAAAAAAGCGGAATTCCGCTAAAACGCGGAGATTTCACAGGCCTGATAAGTTTTTATTATTATCAAAAAAGAAAATATACTTCACTGTACACAGCCTGTCGTTTCTTACCTTTTCAACATAGTAACCGGTACCAATGTCTATAAGAACATTATTTATATCCTTCA
The DNA here is from genome assembly GCA_029582265.1 of Zoroaster sp. YZ-2022. Classification (NCBI taxonomy): domain Eukaryota; kingdom Metazoa; phylum Echinodermata; class Asteroidea; order Forcipulatida; family Zoroasteridae; genus Zoroaster; species Zoroaster sp. YZ-2022. The sequence goes on along the minus strand of CM055827.1, from coordinate 2,692,668 downwards.
GCTTACCAGGAACATACAGCTGTGTATAAGAATTAAGGTAAATATTCACAGGAAATTCATATAAGATTTAAGGCTTTGTATGGTGGAGTATTGATATTGTTTCGGTTTGTGGTAACACCATCCTAAGTCAACCACCCTCCTTCCCCTGTGCTTGTTAACAACTGATTCAGTTCAGTGAGCACACACTCCTCTCCCCCAACCCCTAGGATCCTAGTCTCAACAGTTCCCGCCTGCGCGCCTCAACGAACTAATCCTCCAGCATCCATTCATGGGATGATCCTCCAGGAGTCTACTTAAGCAGCAGCCTTTTCCAGAGTCCGGCATTCTCCTGAGGATGATCAGAGCACACTGATCGAAACGTCGAGTTGTACCCCCAGTTCTTTTCAGAACTAATTACTACTCAATTGAGATTCCACATGGTGTCACCGCAATTATTCTTACTTATCATCCTCACCATGCAAAGCTACAAGTTTTACCTTACGTAACACCATGTGTTTAACTAAACTATCGCTAAGTGAGGTGCAGGTTCTGAAAAGAATCTTGTCGGACAACTCATATCTTGTCGGGCAACTCGTTTCTCAACTATCGCTAAGTGAGAGTGTGGTTCAGGAAAAATCATAGTCAACAAACAATGGGCACTTGTCTTCTGTAATGTAACCAGGCAGTTTTGACACTCTGATTGGTTGATGGCTACTCACCACTGGCACTTTCATTTGTTCATCTTGGATCAGGCTGGTCATTGGGCGTACTGGTCATGTGATGTGTAAGAAGTACTGTGATTAGGCGTAATTTATGAAAAGGTCAATTACCTTTGTGCTTACACATTTGTGTGTAATAATAACAGGCTAAGACTACCCCCCCTGGTGAAGAACTCATCCCTGGCCTGGGTCTGGATTAGCTTCATTACCAAATGACATATTTTTCCAGGGCAGGTCAGTGATGAACATGACAAGTGTGAAAGTAACCCTCCCCCAACCCATGCTAGAACATTTCCGTAGTGTGAAAAGGCGACGAGAGGGAAAAGTTACTCATGAAACTTTCCCGATTTTCTGAAAGGGCAAACAAAAATTTAAAATCATGTGGCTTTTTCTAGTCAAATTATACTTCAATAAAAAGACAAACTATACTCAAATTTTAAAAGGATACAGATGCTGTCAGTGGAACTAGAATTTCTTTTCCTGAAACAAAATCAAGAAACATATAATGAGAGTGAGGGTCAATAACACCGACAGGCACACTCTCATTAAATGATATGAACATGCTGAAACACAAACAATGATTGTTCACTGAAATGGATTTCTGGGTTTTTTTTCAAACATCATTGGCAAAGATTTAAAAAATACATTCTATTATCCCTAACCTTCCCAAATCGTCTTTGCTAAAGTGAAGGATTTTGAAGGATTGAGGTTACATGCTACATGTAGGGAGTTAACACCATTTTTTTTTAAAGCCTGTATGGGTTGGAAATTAGTCTCAAATTAAAGAGTAGATATTCATTAGCAGAGAACTGTTAATTTTATTTCAATCGGACATTGCGTTGCGAAGATACAGTAATTTATATTTGGTAAAAACAGTGTCAAGATTCATCGGCAGGTCAAAGGTCATCTTTTGTTTTTCTTTACTTTCTCTTTGGCACCAATAAGTTCTAATGAGGGCACATTCTTTGTGACATAAGTTTGTTTTACATTGTTCTAAGTAAGCAAAACTTGGTAGAACTAAATAATATTACATGTCAAAGTCCCCATAATTAAAAAAAGAATTAATCACCTAATTTGCATAATTCATCATTTGTTTTGTTTTTTATTGTAAAAAAAAACCAAATAATTCTAGATTATTATCCATATGAATGAAAAAGCGCAATGGAAAAAGACTTTCTTAAAGTTAGCATCCCAGCTTCAAACAAAGTAATTTTTTTTTCATCGCGACCAGCAACATTTCGTAGTTTTATTTTGACTTTCTGTACCCGATCGGAAGATCGGAGACCATGTAAAACCTTAGTCATTTCATAAAGATAAGAATGATCACAAAAATATGACACAATTTAATGGTCATAGACGCAAATATGATGACTTTCAAACCCAACAATTTTGCATTGGAGACAAGATACGAGATCGTGTTCGTGTGCATATACACGAGGCTCCGTCACACACACGCCACGCCTGTGTGCACACACGGGTCGGGAGACCGAAGCCCGAATCCGACGGCAGTCGGCATTAGCATGCCTCTCAAAAACTACATTTTTGCATACATTCTTAGAAATTACAGACTGTTTATTAGCATTAACTCATTGTTGAATGTTTCATTTATCATACTAACGTTGTTGCTGAAGGTTTCACCGTAAGTAAGCGGCCCTACGGCAGCTTGAAAAATGTTTTGGGTCGTTATTGTTACTCTCCGTTGTCTGATTTAGATGCAACTTGCACCCGAGGAAAGCCGAAAGCCTACTCGTTCAGATGACGTCAGTTGCGAAGCCCTGCGCCCATTCATAAATTTGCATCGTGTGCCGATCGTGTTAATAAGAATCGGGGAGACGCCGAAGTGCGTGCCTCGGTCGGGGAATTACCGGAAGTTGTATTTCTCCATAGGATTGTACAGCGCTGCACTGGCAACACGTGTAAACAGTGTGTGTGTATGTTTTCGATAACGGAAGTGGCTGTGTGAGTGAACAGCCTACTACATGCTCTTTGCTAAAGTGAAGGATTTTGCAGGATTGAGGTTATTAGGCATACGTGCCTTTCCATGGTACATGTACATCCATGTTTGTTGTAGTGATTGCGAGGTCAGTGCTTGGGTCAGTGGACACTGTTTATTGCTCCATGCATGCAGGGAGGGTCCTTGGCCATGTACATGTATCACAGAGTAGAAACACATGTGTGCATACACGTCATGTGCTTGCTTTACTACTGAAGGATTTTGAAGGATTTTGGAGGATTCAGGTTAGGCCTATGTGTAAGCAAATGGGCCGAGGGAGTTAAGGTTAAATGAAGAACATGCTGAAACACATATTGATATTGATCATTTGATGTTACATGATTCTTCAATTTGCCTAACATTACTTTATCAATAACATAACTTGTTTTGGCTATTTTTAAAATTGTTTTTATTTATTTATATATTTTTTCATTTTTTTCTGGTAATGAAATTTTACAAATTCTTGAAAAAAAAATCTGTTACACTTATGTAGCCTACGTCAGCTTGTACATATTTGTGCATGTAGGAGAGGCTTATTCGTACTGTTAATTGTAACATTAGGCCTAACTCGTAAACTAAAATTGAAAAGAAGTAACATTAACATTAAAAACATGTCATGACTCATGGTTAATTTACCTTCAGATTCTGGGTTTTTGAACTTATTGAGACTATCTGATGATTCCATGAATCGTGTCTGGGCGATCTTCAGCTGTTGAAGGGACCCCTGAAGCACCTCAACCTCCTATAAGAATTAACAATAAAAAAATATCAATATCAAAGTTCAAGCCAATAGTCAAACATGTCAAAATACTTCTGTACAGAGAACTGTCCGGAAACTAGACAACATTTATTTTAAAGATTTAGCTAGCAAGAAAAGACACTTTGCAGATCACGTTTACACAGTCAATAAATTCAATATTAATCCTTAATTTACGAGTTACCTGTTCGATTTCTTCCTTCAGCATATTAAGCTGAGGAAGAGCCAATTGCATCAAGTCCACGCCTTGAGGTTCACCGCTACCACCCGCCATCTTTTTAGCTATCCCTTTTATGAAAGGACTATAGAGGGCGCAATTTACTGTGTGCGATCTTCTCGCCGCTTGCCGTACTCACCCCTTCCCTAATATCATGGGCGGATCCAGAACATTTGGGGGGGGGGGGCTGAGAATCAAAAACAATTATTTTTCAGTACTGCAAAGGGTGCCACCACTTCCTATGCGCAACGGTTAGTACAGTACTAAGTTGGTCACCTCCTTATGTTTATCCCGCACACTGTGGGAATGGGAGTGCGTTCTCCCCTCCCCTTCCCCTCTCTCTCTCTTTTTCTCTCCCTTTTTAATTTTATTATTATTTTTTTTTTAAACGATTTTAGGGGGGGGGGGGCTACAGGCCCCTTAGCCCCCCCTGGATCCGCCAATGAATATAGCCTACAAGTAACTGTATTATCAAGTATCCAAAAGAATGCAACCATCCCCATATTTCCCCATATTCCCACTTATTTATTTTCAAGTATATCCGCCCTCTCATTAAGCGATTTTTGTGGGGATAGCAAACGCCTCCCCCTCCTTCGTCGAGCGATTTGGAAACTAGCAATATCAGTCGGCAATTGACTCCACCCACCCGCAAAGAAACGCCTTGTATGCGGCCCTGTCTGAATGAGGCGGGGGGGGGGGGGATCACACAGCAATATGATGGCAAACAACTCATTTTCCGTATAAGAAATATAGCAAATTTATTTGCTCAGAATCTGTTTACAGAGAACTGCAATTTGGCTGGTAATCTATGTTTGCATGCTAAGCAAATTTGAGTATACTTAGTCTTAGCATCTCAATGAAATTATCGCCATTTCAGTTGAGCCTCAATCGGCAAATAAACCACCAAATCAATCCTTCCATTTAAAAACAAAGCCAAATCAGAAACACCTGTCCATAAACGGCATTCTGAATCATACAGACTCTCGGCCTGTAGTATCCTCATTAGGCGCTCCATGTTCGATTGTTACATCATAACCGTTATGTACAGTCTCAACAGTGTATCTAATTTGTGCCCCAATTAAACATAGTATAAACCTCAAGACTTTACACAGCCACCAAAAATAACGGAGACTTTTGCCGACTATAACTTTATTTATTATTACAGAAAACCATGTTCAATTTCGGGGAGGGGGTTCACGCCTCCCACCCCACCCCGGTTGTTCACGCTACCCCTCATAACACCTAGCCCTCCCTCATGCTCATCGAGTGATTTTGAAAAGTCAGTCGGCAAATTTGCTTCCATACCCCTCCCCAAATTAATGTCTTGGCTACGTACGGCCCTAGTGTCCGAATGAAGGGGATGGGCACGTAAGTGAAGCATTCATACTGTCAGAATGAGGAAAAACAGGTAATTTTCAAGCATGGATCCCGGGCCAAAATTGTTATTTTGGTGTAAAAAAAAAATTAAAAATTTAATTAAATTTTTTTTTTTTTAATTAAATAAATTAATAAATAAATAAATAAATAAATAAATAAATAAATAAATAAATAAATAAATAAATAAATATTTTTTTTTTTTTACTTTTCAAAGGAAAACTTTATTTCAAATTCCTTGAAATAGCAGCATATATACAGATTAAAAGAATTATAAAGAAATACATTCAGTACCTTAATAGTAGTGAATTAAGACAATGAAAACCAGAAAACAATACTTTAACTAAAAATGCCGCAAAGGCCAAGTTGCTACCTTCGGAAGCTGGATGCCCCAAGTCCTTCCAAAGGGTAGCAACCGTGCATAAGGGGGGGGGGGGAGGGGGGTTGAGGGTACAAACCAACAAAATACTATATGACGCCACCGTGGCTTGCCTAATGGCTGTGTACTACTGCCAAAACGGCTAGCCACGGTGACGAAGGGAGAATGTCATATTATAAAACATTACAAACATTGTATAGCAAAAAATAGAAGAAAACAGTTGTAAGGTAAAAATATATAGTCAAAATACAAAAACAAAGGGATATAGCGTCAGCAAAGACGAAAAAAAACAGTAAAGTCCATTTTTGAATTTATCGATACCCTTGTCTTGGGGAGGGGAGGGGGATGAGAAAAGGGAGGGGAGCAGGGGAGGGGGCTGGGTTCCTTAGCGTCTGGTGTGGGCACAAAAGTGCCCACTGCCAGTCCCGCATGCATCATGCGGGATAGGTGGCGGGTTTGGGCGGCGAAAAAAAAAAAAATAAATAAATAAATAAATAAATAAATAAATAAATAAATAAATAAATAAATAAATAAATAAATAAATAAATAAATAAATAAATAAATAAATAAATAAATAAATAAATCGTCCAACACTGAGGAAAGTTATCCAACAGGGATGATAACCGACTTTATAAATGGGCAGTATCGTCACTATTGAAAGGGCATGAAATCTGAATGCTAGTTTTAGATTAACTCGGAGATCCCGTAATACCCCACACGATAAGGTCATATTACCGTTGCTGCTGCATATATGAGCCAGTAATGTTCAGCCAATCTTGGACATCGATTCCATGCCCTGTCGAAAGTCTGCTCTGATCATGACGATACTACCCCTTTAATGTGATTTTAAGCTTTGGATGGTGGATCGGATTGCAATTTTTTGCATTATGAGAAAAAATAGGTTTATAGATAACACCATGTCAGAAATGTCCTTATGATCATAATCAAGAAACAATAATCGCTGCCGACACGTCTAGAATTACACAATTTCTCCATCAAAATAAATACTAATAAGAATCGTCAATGTTTACTGCTATTTGTTATGATACTGGGCACATTGTGTTCCTCTAGCTCTTGTAGTTTTTTGTACAGGTGGTCTGTTGATTGGCATTGCTATAGAGACGCGGTACAAACACTTTGATTATATGCAAATAATGTAAAGAAATTGTTTAAAAGTCTTATCGCCGCCTCCCATGACAAAGCAGTTTGACAAGAGTTTTGATATCTTGGAACTATGCGTTGTTCAGACTAATGTGACACTACCACCATCGACGTTACTATTTGTAAGGAAAAATTTAAGGAAAGTGTATGACGGCCGTCTAAACTTATTTGGTGAGGGAGGATATTTTGTTTATAATCGAAACGACAGTGTTATAAAGGTAAAAACAATCAGTTTTGTTGATGGAGTAATTGTAGAATGCCCCGCGTTTTCGGAGTGACCCCAAAAATTACCTGGCTACACGGTCGAGTTTGCGGAACGCAATCAGTCGGTCGGTCTGTTTGAACTGATGTGATAATTCATGGTGCGGTTTAATGTAGGGGACCAGTCTATCAGCCATCCTGCAGAGGGGATGGTCGGTGAAGTGGTTGTTATGTTTCGCTTGAGGGCAGCAAGAACATTCGTTGTTGCGTTCAAAAGTATGGGGGATTGGAAAATAGTCCAAGTCCAAAGTGTCTGTGGTACAGTGGCTACGCGGCTACTTTGGCTACATTAACTGTTCTTATGAAACACGTGTAAAAGCAGTCTTGCCTGCAAAAGCAATGAGAGGATTGAAAAATAGTCTAAGTCCAAAGTGTATGTGGTACAGTGGCTACGCGGCTACTTTGGCTACATTAACTGTTCTATATGAAACACGTGTAAAAACAGTCTTGCGTTGTAAAAGCAATGGGAGGATTGGAAAATAGTCTAAGTCCAAAGTGTATGTGGTACAGTGGCTACGCGGCTACTTTGGCTACATTAACTGTTCTATATGAAACACGTGTAAAAACAGTCTTGCGTGCAAAAGCAATGGGAGGATTGGAAAATAGTCTAAGTCCAAAGTGTCTGTGGTACAGTGGCTACGCGGCTACTTTGGCTACATTAACTGTTCTATATGAAACACGTGTAAAAGCAGTCTTGCGTGTAAAAGCAATGGGAGGATTAGAAAATGGTCTAAGTCCAAAGTGTCTGTAGTAAAGTGGCTACGCGGCTACTTTGGCTACAGTGATTGTTCTATATGAAACACATGTAAAAGCAGTCTTGCGTGCAAAAGCAATGAGAGGGTTGAAAAATAGTCTAAGTCCAAAGTGTATGTGGTACAGTGGCTACGCGGCTACTTTGGCTACATTAACTGTTCTATATGAAACACGTGTAAAAACAGTCTTGCGTGCAAAAGCAATGGGAGGATTGGAAAATAGTCTAAGTCCAAAGTGTCTGTGGTACAGTGGCTACGCGGCTACTTTGGCTACAGTGACTGTTCTATATGAAACACGTGTAAAAGCAGTCTTGCGTGCAACAGCAATGGGAGGATTAGAAAATGGTCTAAGTCCAAAGTGTCTGTGGTACAGTGGCTACGCGGCTACTTTGGCTACAGTGACTGTTCTATATGAAACACGTGTAAAAGCAGTCTTGCGTGCAAAAGCAATGGGAGGATTGGAAAATGTTCTAAGTCCAAAGTGTCTGTAGTAAAGTGGCTACGCGGCTACTTTGGCTACAGTGATTGTTCTATATGAAATACGTGTAAAAACAGTCTTGCGTGCAAAAGCAATGGGAGGATTGGAAAATGGTCTAAGTCCAAAGTGTCTGTAGTAAAGTGGCTACGCGGCTACTTTGGCTACAGTGATTGTTCTATATGAAACACGTGTAAAAGCAGTGTTGCTTGAAAAGCAATGGGAGGATTGGAAAATGGTCTAAGTCCAAAGTGTCTGTAGTAAAGTGGCTACGCGGCTACTTTGGCTACAGCGACTGTTAAATATGAAACACGTGTAAAAGCAGGCTTGCGTGCAAAAGCAATGGGAGGATTGGAATAATAGTGCAAGTCCAAAGTGTCTGTGGTACAGTGGGTACGCGGCTACTGTAGGTACAGTGATATGCCCATTTGAAACGTGTGTAGAAGCAGTTTGCTTGTAAAGGAATGGGAGGTTGTAATAATAATTTATAAGTTGTTATGGGCCATGACGACATGAAGTAATTTTAAACAAAGAAATTTACAGTTTTAGAAGAGGATGTAATTATGTTGTAAAGAAAGCAATTTATTACAGCATTTTAATAAACATAAAACAATATTAATTTAATGGTTGCGTTGCATTGTAACAATGGATGGTGTATGAAATAACAACATAATGATATTCGGTTTGTAGAATGTTATTTGTATAACTTACGAGGGCTGAGATGAGAAGAACATGGAGAAGTCAGATATTTTCCCGACGGCCTTAATTAAATGTGGGATTTGAATAGGAAAGTCGCATGTTCTAAAATATGTAAAGAGTGGGAAGAATGTAATTCATGAATTATGTAAAGTAAATGTATGACATTACTTAGTAGCATGTTAAAAATATGCAATTAATTAAATTGTGATATAATTGGAACTTCTAATTACAGGCTGCAAACACAATCAAGATGGCCGCTGTATGTGGCGGCCTTTATTTCCATTATGAATTGAACACTATCACGTGACACATCACTGTCACTTTTCTGGAAAGTAAATCAAGAACAATTGGAAGTTATGTTTAAAAAGTCAAATAAATCATTTTAAAAAAAATCCGATTCTTGACTCAAGTTCAGTGGTTGTTGTGGTAATAGCTGATCCTCGATTAAAGTTATTGTTACCATAATGACCCTAGATTAATTGTGGGAAAAGTTGGTCATGATCGCATGCACCGTTAAAAGGTTCTGGAGAAGAATATGGTAGGGGCTACACTGTGCGCCCTCCTCTCCTTGTCCTGGGAGCCTTAACCGGATAATTTTGATCTGAATGTTGAATAGTTACTTTTAACAAGTCCAGAAAGTGTTAAGTGTTCGTTTTAGATATTGCAGGGAAATATCCGCCAACGATTACTCGTAGTTAATTACAAACTAATAAGATTTGTTGTTGGGATCCGGCATTAACTTATGTACATGTACAATGTACCATTAGTCGTTTTGGAACGCTTCTGCTAAATGCATTCAGTATTTGTTTTATATAAGTCACACATACATCTTGTCATGTGAAATTCTTCACAATAAACACAACATTGACACGTAAACTCGTACAGCCCACATTTTGAAAGTTATTAAAAAAAGAAACTTTTTAAACAACGTGAACGAATTGCAATGACACGAGCCTTGTCCGCCATGACACAACCTTGCCTCGTTTGGATTACGGGCAGGGAACGATGAATTTTTAAACGACGCTGCGAAGCGTGTAATAATTATCCATACTGGACGGGTCTGTCCAATATGAAATTGTGGTCGTTGGGGCAGTAAATACATGGTAAAATAATGGATGACACGTGACGCGTGTTCAACCAATCAAATGTCAAGGATATGTGTGGGTGGTATGTAATATTATGTATAAATAGTAATGATATGAAAATCATAAGCGATAAGGACATAAATCAAAGTTACGGGTACATGTATATACAGATATTGTTGACCTGAAAATAGGGTCATTTTGTACTATTGAAGGTATTGCTAAAGCGTTATTGATTAGTTCGTGAGTTGGTTCGGGAAGATAAATATGGACATAACAGGTTGTTCATTGAAGTATTATGGTCAAAAGTTTTGAAGATGCATCGGGATTTTTTTTGGCGGTCTTGAGCAGATTTTTTTGAATTGAATTGTTCAATAGCTTCTTTTAATGATTGTACAGAGTTGTAAGTTTTAATTTAATATCCTGCATGAAAATCTCTGGCAATAATTAGAAGTAGTTAATTAAATATAATAAATTATTTATTGTCGGAATCCAACATTAAGGTACGTAGCAGGGTACACAGTAATTGTTGTATGTGTTTCGTTTTGAAGCAGCATCACCTGTGAAATTCGTTCGGTGAAAGAATTTTAAATTTGTTGGTCTTTCGGCGGATCGGGCGATGCAACTTTATCGAACGTTGTTATAAAAGTTAATGTGGAATGGAATGTATTTGGGTCATTGCATTAATGTGGGGGTTAGTGGTAAAGTTCAATGTCTTTACTTTGATGGGACATTTTGTTTTTTTTCAACAATACACATGTTTTGTTTTTTGTTTATTTTTTAATCTCTTGTCATCAATCTGTACAGAATATGATGTCATTTATTTTATGACCTTGTTGGGTCTGTATTTTGAGCAAAAATGAGTGAAAGTTGTCATTTTTTAGGCAACAATTTGTGTCATTTAAGAAGCACAGTTTAATTTTGGGAATTTTGATCGTTGCATTCGAAATCAGCTTTTGCATTTTGAGATACAATTTTCTCGAAATTATAGCATTTCAGAGGAAAATATTTCACAAGAAGATTGCTATTAGTATTAACTTTATAAACAGTAAGTTCACACTGAAAGTGAACAATGTTTGTTTTGGTCTACCCCAATCATGTATCATACTTTTGATAAAGGAGAGATTTGAAGTGTGTTAGTCATGACGTATGATGTAATTATTATCAATCAGATAAGTGGCCACCGCTTGAGATATCGCCTTGTTAATGGGAAGAAAAATCTCGGTGAACTCTGTGTATGGTATTAGTTGTTGTTGGTCCCAGTCAATGGTGGTAGGTAGGCGTTTGACAAAGATGACAGTTTCACGTTTTCTAGGAAGTTTAACTGTCACCATTTGTCCAAGTGATGTCATGGCTCTCATGTGGGTGGCTATTTCTTGGGGTGTCGTAGATCTTAAAGGTCTTGGCGCTAGTTGTTGGAACGATCGGGTGGAGACGGCGGGTCCAGGGATAAGGGCGATGGCTTTTCTGATGTCTTCAGTGCAGGGTTGGGGTTTCAGGTCGTCCATAACGGATGTGGTCACCGAATCCAAGAACTGAAATGTAAGTGAGCAATCTTGTTAGTTTTGTTCACTTATGTAGTTTCGTGGAGTGGTCTTTGCTTTCCAGAAATGTGTCTGTACACATTCATATGCAGATCAAAATAAAACCATGTGTCGGAGTAGTCGTTGTAATGGTTGATGATGTATTTCAGTTGATTGAATCGTTTCATAAGCGCTTCTGTGTGCCAGTACTGTGAGAGGAGAATCCATTCAGTAGATAGGTGGGGAGAGCATCCATTGCCAACCAAGAATAAAAACAGTTGAAACGTTGATGCATCAGTTATTGGTTTTTGCCAAAATAGCTTAACATAATTGTTGGGCCATAGTCGAACTCCATAGAAACTGTCTCCATTTATTGTCGAGAACAAAGCTAACCGTTTTTTTGTGACATCAGTTTTACTCATAATTGGAATGTTGTTTGAAAATGAGTGTAGTGCTGGCATATCGATGAATGAACTCAAAGTATAAACAGAAGCCATTTTGGATGAGATTTGTCAAATGGATGTCAAAATACGTGTTGAACGATAGTTCAAAGTGAAGTGGATGATTGCAATGTGTAGTCTGTCAACTTGGCACAAAGTGGAAGTATGCATGTATCCATGCATTAAGTGTAAACAGTAAATAGTTGTGTGAATGAAGCAGAACGCTTTGTGAAGACATGTGACGTGCTGAAGTCGGTGCGTTGGATGTGGTGAGTGTATGTTGGGTATAGTAATTGGTGCAGATGTCAAAGACGGTTGTTTCTTTCTTGAACAATAGATTGTATGGACATACGGGATAACATGACGAGTGATTAGAAAGTTTAACAATGAAATGTTGTTCAAAGGAGTCAAGGATCTTCTTTAGTCAGAGTAGCTTTGGTTGTAAAGGCATTGTCATTGAAGTCGGTGTTTTTGTAGTGGTATGATCACGCAGATGAAGGGGGTCATAAATTTTAGGAAGTTTGATTCTTTTATAATCACTCTCAACTCATTGGCACCTACGCCCATACAAAGCATTCATAAAAAACGAACCAATTCTCTTGTAAAAATCGAATTTGAGTCAGCTCGTACCCGTGCCAACTCGTGCTCAACCAACCGGTGCTCACGCCAACTCGTACCCCAACCTACTCGTACTCCGACCAACTCGTACTCCGACCAACTCGTGCTCGTATATTATCTGCACATAGAATGGCCGTAAAATTACCGTGAAGATACTTGTTCCCCGTTTTGTTTAGTTGAATTAATATGAGTATTTCCGACTCCAAAATTATATTCCCATGTAATTGCAAGAAGAAGAGTTGTGAAGAAATAATTTTCTAAAAAGTTGGATTTTAAAGACGTTTTCCCAGATAAATAACTTTTTCCAAATGATTATATTATTTAAAAGAACTGAACTAAAGAAGTTTGAATTTCAGAGAAGGGCCGGTTGGGATATTTGGCCCTGAAAAGGGCCGATTGGTTTGAATGGATCACAGTGGGTATACAGTTATTCCAATGATCCTAATGGTGTTGTTATTTATTTATTTATTTATAATAAGAAAATAGTTACAAACTAGACATTTATATATACAGCTAAAATAGTTACAAACTACATGTATATCGGAGCACGGGTTGGTTGGAGTACGAGTTAGCACGAGCACGAGTCTGTTGGAGTACGAGTTGGTTAGAGTACGAGTTGACCTGATTCGATTATGAATAAGTGGAAGCAGACAATGTTTGTCTTAAATTAGTAAAAAAAGTTAGGTACTGCCAATGTCAATGGAAGCGGTACGTTTGTTGTTTGGTTTTGAGATTACATGGGTTATTAAATGGTGGAATGGTGGGTGGTTACAAGGGACAATTAATTTGAGGAAGGGTGTATGTGCGAAGAAAACAGGTCGTTCTTCATGAATGCTGTGTACGGGCGTAGGTGCGAATGAATAGTTAGTGTTTATAAAGTAATAGATACAAGTGGAAGAAGACTGCTAATTTGAATGAAATTTGTGTACTGAACACTTGAAGAGTGCATCCGAAGGAACGAAACAAACGATAATGTTATGGTACTAATATGAATAACTTTTGGTGATTATTAATTAGTATAGGCTACAAGAAAATGGGTGGCGTCAGCATGTGGTGTAGATTATAATAATGTGTCCATAGCAATTTTTCTAAATAAAATATAATGGAACCTTACCTGGTAAAGTATTTCTTTCTGCATATCTGAATAAATGGTGAGCTGGAAAGCTTTCTGCAGGGTGTCTTTGTGGATTTCCAGTGGTGGTGGCGTGGTTTCCTCATCAGCCAACAGTTGGGTCATAATATGATCTGTTACATGGATGGCAAGGGCTAGTCGCTGAACAATGTCAATTGTTTTGGATTTCGGTGGAACAGAGCCTGTTCTGATAGCGTCGTTAAGAGCAGTGACAAACTCCGTCTCCATTCCTTTCAATTTCAGTTTGGCGTCGTTGCTGAAGTAGTACTGTTTGGGTACTAGATGTAGATCGTACAAGACGGATACGAATTCTACAAATGATTTAATGTGTTGTCGTTGAATGAAGTCATTGCCCTGGGTACTTTCGTCGGGGGTTGGTCGAAAACACTCCGGGGTTAGAATGAAAAATCTGTCTAATAACCCCTGCCCTTCGTCCATCGTGACAAGAAGTTTTGCCAAAGGGGGTAATTGAGTACTCCCCAAGATGGAAAAAGGAGTGTCCGGTGGGATTGTTCTAGTGGTTTGTGTTGCCATAGTAAACGAAGCACCTTCGCCACTGAAGAGTTCGCATAGAAGAGAAATGTCACCCGTGCATCCGTCATCTGTTTTCAAGAGTCGGATGAGTACGTCGTATATTTCTGGAGAAAGGAGAAAGCCCTGCTTGTCGCTTGAAAGTTTTTTGAACAGTCCGGAGGGTGTTGTTTTTTCAATGAGGAAACCTATCAGTTCTTTATCCGTGATGAGTTCGTTGAGTGGAAATGATGCGGCAGCCTTGAATGCTTGTGATTTGCCGGTCGATGGAGGTCCTACGAAAATGGTGTATATGTTTGGTATGGTTTGGAAGCCGTTGTAGGTGGTTAACTTTGCTGACAAACTTAACACAAAAAGTGTAGTTGTCAGTAAAGCGGATATGAGATATCCAGCGTTGCTGTTTATTGAAGAAGCCTTCTTCAACACAAACTCACTTGTACTTGGGGAAAACACCGAGCCATAATCAAATGCCGTGGAAATCAGTCGCTTATGTAGTTGTGCCCACGTCTTGGGGTGTTGTTTGGAAATTTTCTTGACTTTGCTCGACATGATGTTGTATTAAAGTACGAACGTGGTAACACAGAGTGAGGTTATGACAGATTTGGTGAAGAAGCGTCTTATGTAAGTCTAATTTGAATATTCCGATGTGGCGTCTTGGCCGAAGTGGTCTGGTCCATTGTGTTTGATATGGTTTGATGTGCCGTGGGATTGGTGTAGATACTAATTGGAGTTAGGCGGCTGGACATTGTGTAGCTTGCTTATTATGGCGGTTTGTTTGAAAATGCGGATAGAAGGATTTCACACTTATTATATTAGATAAGGGAACGAAAGCTAATACGACGTTTATGAGGGTTTTGTTAAGCGTTGGTGCGTGAAAAGTGTGTATGGGTCTTTGGATCGTTGTTTTGCTAAAGTTAGAATTTCTTCAGATACTGTACTTTGATACGTGTCATTGGTGAGCTACAACTGCAATTAAGTTTCTGTGTTCATGATGAGCAATTTTGTTAGAAAGCGAAATGTTGGTGTACAACACGGTTGCAGTGCAAGTGAGACCAAGACACAAAGCACGCAAATTCATAGTGTGTCATCATACCACAGGAAAATGTAGACTTTGAAGGCGTTGAGGTGTTTCTGACATATGACAAATTATGTCGAGATATACTGTGGAATCGAGACACATTGATATCATGGTGCCAGGACATTGGATTGCTTGCTAAAAATATGTCATGTCCTATTTGTGGAGAGGCGATGAAACTTGTGCAAACAAGTGATCGGTTGGATGGTCTGAAATGGGAGTGCCGCACACAAGTTAACAACAAGAAGCACCGATGTGAAAGATCGATAAGATATATGAGTTGGTTTGAGCAGAGTAATTTAACATTGGAAGAAACCATGAAATTCACGTATTGGTGGTCTTGCGATAATACGCAGGAACAAATAAGGAAACAATTGCAGCTTGGTTCCCACACTGCCGTGAATTGGGACATGTTTTGTCGAGAAACGTGTGAGGTTGTTATGATGAATGCGGAAAATAAACAGATCGGAGGATATGGTAAACGAGTGCAAATCGATGAGAGCAAGATAGGAAAACGGAAATATTATAGAGGACACAGAGTAGAAGGTCAGTGGGTATTTGGAGGAATAGAGGAAGAGTCGCGAGGATGTTTCATTGTAGCAGTTGAGAAGCGAGATGAGGCCACGTTGCTACCTTTAATTAAACAATGGATTGCACCAGGTACCACCATTGTGTCAGATTGCTGGAAAGCTTACTGCAATCTGGAGAAACATGGATACAAACACGAGACAGTGAACCATTCAAAGGAGTTTGTCAATGATGAGGGTGGTCACACCAACAAGATTGAAGGTCACTGGCGGCAAATGAAAGTTAGTCTTCCAACTCACGGAAGACGAAAGCACCACTACTCATCATACTTGGCCGAATTTTTGTATAGGTACACCAACAAGGACAAAGACATTTTCATGCAATTTGTAAACGATGTTGCCAAGGTCTATGATCCACGCAAATGACCACATTCTGTAAAGATGTAACAGAGCATGGAGGAAGGAATGAGCAGAGTAAACCTAGAATAATGTGTTATTTAATTTATTGTACTTCACTAATGTATTATTGTGATGTGTACCCCGGCCATGGAGAAATGGACTAAGGAGTGGGTGGTGCGAGCGTGGGTAAAACTATTCCAAGTAAATGTATAACTATGTTTATTTCTAAATGTATTTGTTAGGTATGATACATCATATGTTTTGAACATTTTGTAAAAATCACATCAACATGACATGTGAAATGACATCATCAATTTGCTTTGTTCGCATAAGTCATAATACATATTGCTTCGTTCTCATAAGTCATGAAACATATTGCTTCGTTCTCATAAGTCATGATACATATTGCTTCGTTCTCATAAGTAATGATACATATTGTATAACTATGTATAAGTACAACAAGTATGATTTGAAACTTTGCATGGTGAGAATACGATGAGAACAAAGCAATATGTATCGTACTATGAGAACGAAGCAATATGTATCATGACTTATGAGAACGAAGCAATATGTTTCATGACTTATGAGAACGAAGCAATATGTATTATGACTTATGAGAACGAAGCAATATGTATGATGACTTATGCGAACAAAGCAAATTGATGATGTCATTTCACATGTCATGTTGATGTGATTTTTACAAAATGTTCAAAACATATGATGTATCATACCTAACAAATACATTTAGAAATAAACAAGTCAATTTTGAAAGAAAAGGAAAATTCCCAAAAATTAAACTGTGCTTCTTAAATTTTGCATAGTCATGGCACAACCTTACTAATGGATACGCAACCTAAATTGATGATGTCATTTCACATGTCATGTTGATGTGATTTTTACAAAATGTTCAAATAAAGTAAACTATTTTGGTTGTTTTCCTAAACACTTTGATGTTTGTTTTCAGGTGTTATTACGTAAATAAATTAAGACAATGTAACTTTGCCTCAAATTATAAAGTAGTATTTAAATAGTCAGGAGCATCACTTTATTGAAATTTTTCATCATATTCAAATAACCAGGAGCTTTCATAAAACATTTGATTTCACAAGAATTTTCATGACATGATATGATATGATATGATGTGATCTACATGTATAGTGTGATCTATAGTGTTCGACCACGTCCTAATGGTCGAGAGGAAACGAATCCGCTTAGTAATAGTTAGGTTATGAGTTGGACGGCGTGGTTTTAGAATTGGTCTTTTCATCCCCAAAAAGAACAATTTTTTTTGTATTATGATAAATTGACTCCTACAATATTGAAATAGATAGTATGACCTGTTCTTTTTCTGATTTGTGGCTCTCAGTGAATAAATTTGTGTGCTCTCAAATCAATAAATTGCGAAGTCCCCAAAAAAAAAAAAATTGCGAAGTCCCAAAAACAGTCACTGCGCATGTTCAGTGACATTGACCTCCGGCTTGGTTGCGTCATGCTCTATTTGTAACCGTGGGTAACCCACCGCTGTTC
Source organism: Zoroaster sp. YZ-2022 (assembly GCA_029582265.1). Lineage (NCBI taxonomy): Eukaryota > Metazoa > Echinodermata > Asteroidea > Forcipulatida > Zoroasteridae > Zoroaster > Zoroaster sp. YZ-2022. Next base: position 2,675,048 of record CM055827.1, on the reverse strand, counting down.
AAAATGCTCTGCAGATAAGTCATCATACATATTGCTTCGTTCTCATAAGTCATAATACATATTGCTTCGTTCTCATAAGTCATGAAACATATTGCTTCGTTCTCATAAGTCATGATACATATTGCTTCGGCCATCTTGATTGTGTTAAACAAGTAAATTTTGAAAGAAAAGGGAAAATTCCCAAAATTAAACTGTGCTTCTTAAATTTTGCTTAGTCATGACACAACCTTACTAAATGTATACGCAACCTAAATTGATGATGTCATTTCACATGTCATGTTGATGTGATTTTTACAAAATGTTCAAATAAAGTAAACCATTTTGGTTGTTTCCCTAAACACTTTGATGTTTGTTTTCAGGTGTTATTACGTAAATAAATTAAGACAATGTAACTTTGCCTCAAATTATAAAGTAGTATTTAAATAGTCAGGAGAAAGAAAAGGGAAAATTCCCAAAATTAAACTGTGCATCTTAAATTTTGCATAGTCATGGCACAACCTTACTAAATGTATACGCAACCTAAATTGATGATGTCATTACACATGTCATGTTGATGTGATTTTTACAAAATGTTCAAATAAAGTAAACCATTTTGATTGTTTTCCTGAACACTTTGATGTTTGTTTTCAGGTGTTATTACGTAAATAAATTAAGACAATGTAACTTTGCCTCAAATTATAAAGTAGTATTTAAATAGTCCCTGCGGCTTTAACGTTGTTAAACAAAAGATTTCTGGGGAACCCGTTACGGTTTTGGGATGACATCATTGTGTATGCGTGTGCATACACACACGGATGGGTGTGGGCGTTTTCATTGTAAGGGGGGTTAAATCATTTTTAAATAACGTTAGAATATAAAAAAAACGGGGAATGATTTGAATTTATAAGCCAATATGAACCAATATTTAATACATTATTCTGTTCACTCTTCCATTTTAAATTAAATTAAGGATTGTTGTCCTTTCTATGCACTCCAAATCCATTATTTAAACAGCGAAGATGTAATCAATAGCAATATTTCACCTTTTTTGAATTGCTGCCCAGAGGCCGTTACTTGGGTTTGCTCAGGTATAATCACCATGAAACTGTTCTTCGTGTCTTATTCTACCTCCATGGTTTAACTACCCTCCTATGCTTGATTTTTCAAGAAAAAAATTCATGAAAGACGTACAATAACGTCAAAAATGGACCAATAATTAGCTTCTCTCGATCTGTAAAATTTAACGGAATATGCTCAATATTTGATGCACATTGAAGATGTTTTTACACTTCGGGTTTCGATGAATTCACCCAGAAACGTGTCATGTTGTAAAGCCATGACTGTAGATTGATGTGTGATCTTTGTTCATTGAGGTCATTTGGCATTTAGTATTTAAATAGTCCCCTGCGGCTTTAGCGTTGTTAAACAAAAGATTTCTGGGGAACCCGTTACGGTTTTTGGGATGACATCATTGTGTATAGCGTGTGCATACACACACGGATTAGATTGTGGACGTTTTCATTGTAAGGGGGGTTAAATGCGGGCATTCTACAATTACTGTGTATAGCGTGTGCATACACACACGGATTAGATTGTGGACGTTTTCATTGTAAGGGGGGTTAAATAATTTTTAAATAACGTTAGAATATTAAAAAAACGGGGAATGATTTGAATTTATAAGCCAATATGAACCAATATTTAATACATTATTCTGTTCACTCTTCCATTTTAAATTAAATTAAGGATTTTTTTCCTTTCTATGCACTCCAAATCCATTATTTAAACAGCGAAGATGTAATCAATAGCAATATTTCACCTTTTTTGAATTGCTGCCCAGAGGCCGTTACTTGGGTTTGCTCAGGTATAATCACCATGAAACTGTTCTTCGTGAGTTTAACTACCCTCCTATGCTTGATTTTTCAAGAAGAAAAAAAAATCATGAAAGACGTACAATAACGTCAAAAATGGACCAATAATTAGCTTCTCTCGATCTGTAAAATTTAACGGAATATGCTCAATATTTGATGCACATTGAAGATGCTTTTTACACTTCGGGTTTCGATGAATTCACCCAGAAACGTGTCATGTTGTAAAGCCATGACTGTAGATTGATGTGTGATCTTTGTTCATTGAGGTCATTTGGCATTTAGTATTTAAATAGTCCCCTGCGGCTTTAGCGTTGTTAAACAAAAGATTTCTGGGGAACCCGTTACGGTTTTTGGGATGACATCATTGTGTATAGCGTGTGCATACACACACGGATTAGATTGTGGACGTTTTCATTGTAAGGGGGGTTAAATAATTTTTAAATAACGTTAGAATATAAAAAAAACGGGGAATGATTTGAATTTATAAGCCAATATGAACCAATATTTAATACATTATTCTGTTCACTCTTCCATTTTAGTCGACTTGCCAAATTTCAAAAGACGCGACCTTGTTTAAAGATGGTGAAACAACACCAATAGAGGGCGCTATACAGAGCAGAAAAATGGCGCATGCGCGCAAACCTCTTGTCGCTCTGCATGCAGCTCTAGCGGTACCTGACCGCGACTTTTTTTTCCCGTACCACACGCTGGCGGCCATGGAGTAAACAGTAAAGGGATAGGAAGAACTCTCTATCCCTTAACTGTTGACTCCATAGCCAGCGTGATCTCGCCCCGGCCATGGTCCCCTGTCGAATCCCTGTCGAATCCGTGGCAAAACAGGCCTTGTAGTTTTCTATGGTTTAGCAGTGAAAAAAATCAACGCACTGAACGGACCCCAATGTTCTTACACGACCTCGAAGTGTGACGTGTGAATACACAACGCCTATGGGTCGTTCATCGTTCGAGAGGCTGGCTGTGAACAAGTAGCGCAGCAGTAGTACAGTGCAGCAGTACAGTACACAAAGCCGATCAAGCGTGACGTAGTATTTGTAGCAGTAGCCGTGGCTACAAAAGGACTGTGTGAGTTGCGGGGTATTAGACAATTGTGCCTTGTTGATTTTAGTTTTAGCTGTAATTTTAGATAACACGCATAAAGTGTGTTAATCATCGATTATTCGTCATGTTCGCATGGGAGAGGGGGGTGGATATTTTTGTGTTTTTCTCCATGCATGTGCAATATTTTGCAATGCTTTATTGACCATTTTGATTGCGATGTATCTGAATATTTAACCTCAAAGGTGGAGTGGGATGGTGTGGGTGTGTGTGTGGGGGAGGGAGTTGTGGACAGACACAGCTAGGCCACGGCACAGGCAGCATCCATTCCATGAGCGCGCGTAGACGTAACTCAACTATGCTAAGCCTTAGGAGGATAGTATATAGGCAACCCCACAAAACAACCCCTTCCCACATACACCCATACACCACCACACACACCGTTGACCTCCCCAACCATTAATAATAATAATATCACATGAAAAATAACCACAAATTTGTATATTATATTTTATTTTATGGGGTGTCGTGGCCGAGCGGTCTAGCTTACCGGATTCAAGTTCTGGTGTTAGCAACATAATGTGGGTTCAAATCACGGCCGTGACACTTGTGTCCTTGAGCAAGACACTTAATCATAATTGCTTCTCTCCACCCAGGGGTTAAATGGGTACCTGTGAAGGCAGAGTTGGTTTGCTCTATATGCGCTAGAAATGGCAGCAATTGAGCTGTATACTCCCCAGGGAGCTGAGATGGTTTCAGGAATGATTTATGAGCCTTATGAGCAGGGATAATATAATGCGCCTTGAGCACCACTGAGTTGGTGGATACGTGCGCATTATTATTATTATTATATAAAATAATATTATTTTATTTATTTATTTATTTATTTATTTATTTATTTATTTATTTATTTATTATTATTATTTGGGGGGGGGCTAGGACTTGGTAATAATTGTGTTTTAGTAGGTGTTGGATTAGCTGTCATTTTTTGCTCAAAAAATTGATTGGGTAGTTGCCAAGTTGTAATGTATCTTATTTGATAAAAAATTCTTGTGTTATTTAAATTGCTTACTTAAATCGCTTACTTAATTGTTGTTAAGTAAGACTAAATGCGGTGACACCATGTGAAATTCTCAACTTGTTAACAACTGATTCAGTTCAGTGAGCACACACTCCTCTCCCCCAACTCCTAGGATCCTAGTCTCAATAGTTCCCGTCTGCACGCCTCAACGAACTAATCCTCCAGCATCCTGTCATCCCGTGATCCTCCAGCAGCCTACTTAAGCAGCAGCATTTCCCACAGTCCGGCATTCTCCTGAGGAGAGCACACTGATCGAAACATCAAGTTGTACCTCCAGTTCTTTTCAGAACTAATTACTACTCAATTGAGAATTTCACATGGTATCACCGCAATTAGTCTTACTATCCTCTTCACCATGCAAATCTACAAGTTTTAATTGTTGCTACATAAATCTCATCTTATATAGGCCTAATAATCTTTACAATTGTTACTTGTGTGTATTAATTGATATTCCATTTGTAATCATTGTTTTCAGTAATCATGGGTTGTGCAGCGAGTGAGAGTGTAGTTGTACATCAACAAAATCAGCAACAGCATCAGGTTATACTCAAGCAACAACCTGTACACCAGCAAACTCATATAACAGTGCAGGCTGCACCCCCTCATCAGACACAATTCATTCAGCAAGCTCCACCCCCTCGGCAAGCTCCTCTCCTACAACAAGCTCCTCCCCTACAGAAACTTCCACCTCCCCAGCAACCACCACCAGCTGAGACACAAGATGATGATATTGAGGTTAGATTTCCAAAGATAATAATTTTCTTCAAGATTTTTTGTATCATTTATATTTTTTGTTTATGTTTGAAAGTCCAGTGCAGTTTGTGAACATAATTCAAAGTCTTTGATATTGGAAAAAATATAGGAAAGAATGTCGTATCTGACCGCCACTTTTTAAGGGTTTTTTGACATTTTTTTGCAACCACTAGCCAGTTAAAAAATGATTCCATCGAAACAAATATAGGAAAGAATGTCGTATCCGACCGCCACTTTTTAAGGGTTTTTTGACATTTTTTTGCAACCACTAGCCAGTTAAAAAATGATTCCATCGATTTTTGGGGGTACAGAAAGCGAAAACTATCTTTAAAATCCACTTTTATGATGGTTTTCGGACTTGATTTCCCTTCTAAAAAAATCCTCCCCTTCAGAAAATAGAAGGATCCTATTATAGTTTCCACTGTGCATGTACAATGACCGTGTTGGTCACTTATAGGGGAGTTGACAAGATCAGACTGACATGACTGAGGAAGTCATCGTATACCAAAAATGCCTGATTTTTCATGAAATAAATATCCTGGAAAAATTTGAAGTATATGACATAAAACACAGTAAAGGGGGCCACTTTCCTACCATCACGTTAGCAGTTTTTCTAATGGTTGTAATTTTTTTTTAAATATCTGAAACCATCCAAAAAGAATTTCAACATTTGAATAGACATGCATGCTTATCCTAAAGATAATTTGAGTTGATTGTTACTATTATTTTTTTAATTACCCTAAAATTTCCATCAACAAATGGACGGAAAAGTGAGGTAACTTTTTCCGATCAATTTTTATGGAAATTTGAGGGTAAAAAAATAAATAAAATAATAAAATAATAAAATAAATCAACTCAAATTAGTACTAGTATAAGCCTGCATGTCCATTCACATGTTGAAACACTTTTTGGTCGGTTTCAGGTACTTAAAAATAAATAACAACCATTGGAAAAACTGCTAACGTGACGGATGCAAAGTGGCCCCCTTTATTGTGTTTTATGTCATATGTCCATCATCATCCATATGTTCTCCACCTTACTAGGTAGGTAAGATTACATTATTGGTTATATTTAATGAGAAAAAGTGGCAGTCGGATACGACATTCTACCTAAAATATAAATAATATTGACAAATAAGAACAAGAAAGAGTAAGACTTAATCCTCCTTAAATGTTTGCTTTAAAAATAAAACAAAATAAAACTTGTTTTCATTCTTCAATACATAAGGAAAATGTATTTCAGGTTTACATACCATGCTATTTATCAAGATTCCTATTTATCAAGGTACCTCCTAACCAAGGTTAACAAACAAATCTTCAAGGAGGAACAAAACAACTAAGCTGAAGTTGAATTTAAATGTTCTGGGTTCAAACTATTCTTTTTGAGAGCAGAATGAAAAATAATGAGTTTTCAAAGGCGACAGATTCTAATATTATTTATATTAAAATGATCTGTTTTTTTCTGATGTCACAGCCTGTCGCTGTTGAAATAAATGAAGCACTCGTCCAGGTATTAGTGGACTTGGACAAGGAGATATCCGAACTGGAGTCTCGTAATGTCACAAAACAGTTCCAGATGAAAGCTGACCAACTGGGTAAATTGACCACACAAGTCCAGACCTTGGCAAAGGAACAACAGGCACTAGAACAGCAGACGTGAGTTTCGTATTGTTCATTTTGTGTTAGCTGCCTTATTATTCCAAGTGTAGATAGATGACAATGTTACAATATTTAAATGATTACATTTAAAATCCTTTTTGTGCTTAACACAAAGAAGTCGGCTGCATTAAAATTTAACTTTCTGCTTTTCAAAGAAGACATTTGAGAAATGTAAACAGATTTAGTTAGACTCCTGGGATAATCAAGCAGCATATATTCCAGTTTCATTGCACTTAATCATTTCCTCGGGGGGCTTATTCCCGGATCTGTTGTTTTGATTCTAAGAGTTCTTTAAACATGCGATGACATTTAACACAAGTTTATTTTAATCCCAGAGACCAATAAGTCAGTCCATTCTCTCATTTGCTGTATCAAATTTTGATAATTCCGATTTATCCCCCCTACATCCCAATCAACTCTCTAAAGTCCTTTTCAAATCTCTCTTCCTGTATGGTTAACTCTGAGTGGACTTGATCTGAAATAGTAATAATCTTTAAAAGGTACATTTGGACCTCATCAGGGCCTAACTAAGCTTTTGATAATGCTCTCTTAATATTTTCCACTCTCCCATGAATGTCTCATGTTTAAATAAACATATGTTTTTTGTTTTTTAAAGCACTTTCATAATCCTGTATCCACCATCAAAATGTCATCATTTGTATAAAAGGGGAAAAAATGAAACCGTAATTTGAAGATTAAAAAGCCCAATATGTTCTTTCAGTCATTTTGAAAAAGTATTTTACATTTCAGACCCAAATCAATGCAAACAGATGAAAGAGCAAAATATTACCTTTGATATTTGCTTTGGACAAAATTAAGCTATTTTTTTTTCTCTAAATAAAAAAGTAAATTTTGACCTGTCATTGTAAAAATTAATTTGTGAAAATCATTGTAAATAATTGTTTTCTTTGTATTTTGTTCCTGTTCCCCATCTATTAAAGATGTATAGCCTGTGTTTTTCGCAGTGTTTTAAAAGAAATTCAATTTGTCATCGGAAGATTTCTATTTTCTTTGAGGAAGTGAATACAAATGAAACACATTTCTCAAAAATAATCATGAGAAACATTCAATCATCAATTAATTTTGGCAGCTTTTTACTGTTAAACCAAGTTTCTGATATTTTGTGAAATATCTCATTTTAACGTTATCAATGAAGAAAATATCAATAATAATAATAATAATAATTTATTACATTTATAGTGCGCCTTCTCCATCCGAAGATGTTCGAGGGCGCAATTACATCAAGACTCAATAATACATATACAATAAAGCCAAAAAATCATACAATATGAATCCAAACGTCTATACAAATTCAGCATAAAAATACACACAATTACAGTCAGACACCCTCACCCCTAAAGGGGGAGGGGAAAATTCCATTTTTTAAAATTCAATTCTAAAAATTCCATTTTTAAAAACCATAATATACTATACAAATCCAGCAGGGGAGACAAGGCAAAAATACACAATTAAATTAAGAATGAATAAATAATAAAAAATAAAAACTAGCAACGTACACATATATTAGCAAAAAGATGTATTTACAGACTGTAGGCTTCTTTAAACAAGTAAGTTTTTAATTTCTCCTTAAAGGACCCCAGTGAATGAGCCCCCCCTAACAGATGAAGGTAGTGCATTCCACAACTTTGGGGCAGCCGAAGCAAATGCTCTATCGCCAAAAGTGTGCAGCATTCTACCCCTCGGGTACTCCAGTAACATTTTGCCTGTTGACCTAAGGCTATATCTGTGCCGTCTTTTGACGGTAAAAAGGTCACAGACATAGTCAGGTGCTAAACAATTAATACATTTAAAAACAAGCAATAACATTTTTAAATGAATGCGAAATTTAATAGGCAACCAATACAGATCCTTAAGAATGGGGGTAATATGACAAAATCTATGTGTGTTTACAACTACCCTGGCAGCAGCATTCTGTATCCTTTGTAACTTTGCTAGTTGAACAAGTGGCAGACCATAAAATAAACTATTACAATAATCTAGACGACTGGTGATGAACGCATGAATTAAAATGATAAGAGAATTATGCGATAAATATTTACTAATACGTTTTATATTATGGAGATGGTAAAAACTGGTAGAACAGACTTTAGTGATATGAGAATTCATAGACAAATTGGAGTCAAACCAGAAGCCCAGATTTCTAACATTTAAGACAGGCGTGATATTAGTACCCCCCACTGTAATATGAGAAATATTGATCTTAGACAATTGTTGTTTGGAACCCAGAATAATAAACTCAGTCTTACTATCATTCAACATAAGTCTATCATGTAACATCCACTCTCTGATATCTTTGATGCAATTCTCCATCGCCAAGATGGCAACCTGTTGATCATAGCCAAACTAACCGGTTTAAATGATATGTACAATTGTGTATCTCTGCATAACAATGAACATCAGGTAAGTGGGTTTCAACAATATCAAATAACCTTGAGGAGTACATGACAAACAGCAGGGGTCCGAGACATGAACCTTGTGGTACGCCACAGGTAAGATCAAACTTATCTGACTCGGATCCCTGTATCAGTATACGTTGACTCCTGCCAGTTAAATACGAAATACGATGCAAACCAATCCATTGCAAGTCCACATATCCCAAATTTAGATTTAAGACGATTTAAAAGAATGTTGTGGTTAACCGTATCAAATGCTGCACTGAGGTCCAATAAAGTAAGGACGACGACATGCCGGCTGTTCATTTTCATAATAATGTCATTGTATACTTTAAGAAGTTCTGTTTCGGTACTATGATTCTTCCGGTAGGCAGACTGAAGTGGTGGATACAGATTATTAACAGTTAAATACTCGTAAACCTGATTAAAAACAGTTCTCTCAATCAGTTTTGACACAAATGAAAGATTACTGACTGGGCGGTAATTATCAAGCACAGGGTCAAGGTTTTGTTTTTTCAACAAAGGTGTTACCAATGACTCTTTCCAATCTTCTGGGAAGGGGACCGGAGGTTGGTGATGCATTGATGATCCTAGTAATAGTCGGAAGCAAGACCTCAATGCAATCAACCACAACAGGTGTCGGCATGGGGTCAAGAGGGCAAGACTTATGCGCAGATTGTTTAATAAGATTCATCACATCCAATTCAGTAAGCGGTGAAAAACAGTCCATGGTGCACCGAGATGCACTGACGTCAGATAAATACGCCATAGGTCCATAGCTCAGCAGTTGCCTGTCAAGCTTAGCGTGAATATGATCATTTTTCCCAATAAAGAACTGACCCAACTCATTAGCAAATGTCAATTTATCTGTGAACGGTGGTAAGGGAGTGACAGTAGTTTTTTAAAGTAATTTTCTCGTGACCTTGAACAACTTCCGAGGGTCAAAACAATTATCATTAATAAGTGTAGTATAAAAGTCCTGTCTAGCTCTATCCATAAGCTTAACAGCAGAGTTCCTCCGTTCCCTGTAAATGTTCAGATCAGAAACTGCCCTTGTTCTGCGCCATTTCCGTTCAGCCTGCCTTCTTGTTCTCTTAGCAGCTTTGATGTCACTGGGCCTGACAGAAATGGTTTTAGTGAGAAGAGGAGCATGTCTATCTATAAGGCTTCTGCAAGGGTTACATTGTAACTCCCCACCATCTCATTGAGATGATGAGAAGGGTTGACACACAACTCTGATACCCTGAGTTCACTTCTCAACATCTCGGTGTCAATGGCTTTAATTTTCCTATAAGCAATATTTTTAACAGGAAGTGGTGGTTTCACAAAAGATAAATTACAGAGTAGAGAAATATGATCTGAAATCATATAATCTGGCACAGGTGAGCTATCAATAATGGAGTCAGACTGACGAGTGATGATCAAATCTAACGTATGTCCATGTTGATGAGTTGGGCAGTGCACATGCTGCTCAAGATTCATTGATTCAAGTAACTCGATAAGGCGCAATGCATCGTGGTCATTAGCAATGTCTACATGGATATAAAAACAAAAAAATCAGAAAAATGCCAGTAAAACATGGTGATACGTCTTTAAGTACCGAATAAGACAATATTTGTGGTTCTTATTTAAACTTGACAGAAAGAAAGAACATCGGGATATTGTGGACCTCCAGAATCTTCAATCAACGAGTCAGATGATGTCGGAGGGGAAATTTCATATGCAAATGAGCAAGGAACATGAGGAATACATGCAAGCTCTAACCAAACAAGAAATCCATAAGAAAGAGTTCGAGGCGACTGCTAAACATTTGGAGACATTTCAGAAGGAGATTGAACCTCTTAAGATTCAGGCAGAACGTATCAAGGAGCTGTATGATAAGCTGGACAGTATGTTGGGTGAGAAAATTGTCCTGTTATGTTTGAAAGTAGGCAAATAACCCTAACGCCCTAGGCCAATTTGCTTAAACATAACCTGAATCCTCTAAAATCCTTCAGTAGTAAAGTGTTAAAACCTCAAAGACCCTGAATCCTTCAAAATCCTCCAGTTTTTATTACTTGTGGCCACTTGCCTGAATCCTCCAAAATCCTCCTCTGACAGGTTTAGGTAATGGAATTTTTGGGTGCGGTGCTGGTGTAAGACTATGTATCCGTGCATAAATACATCCGTGTTTCTAATCTGTTATTATGTACATGGCCCAGAGCCAGGGACCATCCCTGCATGCTTGGAGCAATAAACAGTGTCCACTGACCTTGCAATACCTACATGTACAATGTCCACTACCATTGGAATACAGACTACATGTATGCACACGTGTTTCTAATCTGTCATCATGTACATGGCCCATGGCCAGGGACTGTCCTTGTAAGTTGTATGGAGCAATGAACAGTGTCCACTGACCCAAGCATGAACCTTGCTATACATACATGTACAATAAACTTGTACATGTATGTGCATGTATTAAAATAAGCAATAATCTCAATCCTCCATAATCCACCAAGCAAATAATCACAACTGCCCTGAATCCTTCAAAATCCTTCACCGCTGCAAATTCCACATAACCTCAATCCTCCATTTTCATCCAGTGTCAAAAATAGCCTGATAACTTCAATCCTCCATAATCCACCAAGCAAATAATCCCAATTCTGCCCTGAATCCTTCAAAATCCTTCACTGCTGCAAATTCCACATAACCTCAATCCTTCAAAATCCTTCACTTTGGCAAAGAGGATTTTGGAGGATTTGGGAAGGTTAGGGATAAAGTACATTTTTTTGTGTTCCCCTAATTTGCCAGTGTACCATCCCTATCTGCCTTGTGCCCCATCCCTATCTGCCTTGTGCCCCATCCCTATCTGCCTTGTGCCCCATCCCTATCTGCCTTGTGCCCCATCCCTATCTGCCTTGTGCCCCATCCCTATCTGCCTTGTGCCCCATCCCTATCTGCCTTGTGCCCCATCCCTATCTGCCTGGCCCCATCCTATCTGCCTTGTGCCCCATCCCTATCTGCCTTGTGCCCCATCCCTATCTGCCTTGTGCCCCATCCCTATCTGCCTTGTGCCCCATCCCTATCTGCCTTGTGCCCCATCCCTATCTGCCTTGTGCCCCATCCCTATCTGCCAGGCCCCATCCTATCTGCCTGGCCCCATCCTATCTGCCTTGTGCCCCATCCCTATCTGCCTTGTGCCCCATCCCTATCTGCCTTGTGCCCCATCCCTATCTGCCTTGTGCCCCATCCCTATCTGCCTTGTGCCCCATCCCTATCTGCCTTGTGCCCCATCCCTATCTGCCTTGTGCCCCATCCCTATCTGCCTTGTGCCCCATCCCTATCTGCCTTGTGCCCCATCCCTATCTGCCTGGCCCCCCATCCCTATCTGCCTGGCCCCATCCCTATCTGCCTTGTGCCCCATCCCTATCTGCCTTGTGCCCCATCCCTATCTGCCTTGTGCCCCATCCCTATCTGCCTTGTGCCCCATCCCTATCTGCCTTGTGCCCCATCCCTATCTGCCTTGTGCCCCATCCCTATCTGCCTTGTGCCCCATCCCTATCTGCCTTGTGCCCCATCCCTATCTGCCTTGTGCCCCATCCCTATCTGCCTTGTGCCCCATCCCTATCTGCCTTGTGCCCCATCCCTATCTGCCTTGTGCCCCATCCCTATCTGCCTTGTGCCCCATCCCTATCTGCCTTGTGCCCCATCCCTATCTGCCTTGTGCCCCATCCCTATCTGCCTTGTGCCCCATCCCTATCTGCCTTGTGCCCCAACCAATCAGCCAAGTGCCCCATCCCTATCTGCATTGGGCCCCATCCCATCTGCCTTGTGCCCCATCCCTATCTGCCTTGTGCCCCATCCATCTGCCTGGCCCAATCCTATCTTCCTTGTGCCCCATCCCTATCTGCCTTGTGCCCCATCCCTATCTGCCTTGTGCCCCATCCCTATCTGCCTTGTGCCCCATCCCTATCTGCCTTGTGCCCCATCCCTATCTGCCTTGTGCATCCTATCCCTATCTGCCTTGTGCCCCATCCCTATCTGCCTTGTGCCCCATCCCTATCTGCCTTGTGCCCCATCCCTATCTGCCTTGTGCCCCATCCCTATCTGCCTTGTGCCCCATCCCCTATCTGTGCCCCATCCCTATCTGCCTTGTGCCCCATCCAATCTGCCTTGTGCCCCATCCCTATCTGCCTTGTGCCGCTCCCCTATCTGCCTTGTGCCCCATCCCTATCTGCCTTGTGCCCCATCCCTATCTGCCTTGTGCCCCATCCCTATCTGCCTTGTGCCACATCCCTATCTGCCTTGTGCCCCATCCCAAACTGCCTTGTGCCACATCCCCTATCTGCCTTGTGCCCCATCCCTATCTGCCTTGTGCCCCATCCCCATCTGCCTTGTGCCCCATCCCTATCTGCCTTGTGCCCCATCCCTATCTGCCTTGTGCCCCATCCCTATCTGCCTTGTGCCCCATCCCTATCTGCCTTGTGCCACATCCCTATCTGCCTTGTGCCCCATCCCTATCTGCCTTGTGCCCCATCCCTATCTGCCAGGCCCCATCCTATCTGCCTTGTGCCCCATCCCTATCTGCCTTGTGCCCCATCCCTATCTGCCTTGTGCCCCATCCCTATCTGCCTTGTGTCCCATCCCTATCTGCCTTGTGCCCCATCCCTATCTGCCTTGTGCCACAAAAATAGCTACAAAATTCTGATTATTTATGACTATTAATTATCATACAGCGAGTATCTTTGATGGCAAATACGGAAGTGAGAGAGAAATGAAATTGGAGACAGACTTGGATATCTTATTGGAACGCAAACAGAGGGTGGGTGTTGCCAAGTACAAATGGCAAAATGCAAAGGTACTTCTTCAGCATGCAGGTAGACAACTTGAATTTGCCATACGAAGATGGGGTGACGTGATGCAGATACCACCGCAGTGAGTTTAAACATCTTGTTAGTTTTCAATGCAGTGTGTTCCTCAGTACGGGACGATCACATTTCCAAGATTCTCTTGGTGTAATGGCTTTCCCTTATTGGTCAGTGTGCACTATGATTGGTTAATATGCACTATGATTGGTCAATCTGCACTGTGATTGGTCAATCCGCGATGTGATTGGTCAATCTGTGATGTGATTGGTCAATCTGTGATGTGATTGGTCAATCTGTGATGTGATTGGTAAATCTCCGATGTGATTCGTAAATGTGCATTGCGATTGTGGTCAATCTGCATTGTGACTGGTCAATCTGCACTATGATTGGTCAATCTGCATTTTGATCGGAGTATAACCCTGTAAAAACTGCTAAACTGACTTTGTTTGTGATACAATTATTTATAAAGAGTTTCCTTTCCTTTCCTTTACCTGTTTAGGAACACCGACATCCGGTACAAATTTGCCGCTGAGGCACGTAACAACCTCGTTGCAGGGTCGCAGAACATCACAAGCGCTTCCCAGTACCTGAATACGATTCATTTCCCATACTGCACCCCAGATGAGATGAAGACGCTCAACTCGGCAATCAATAATATCTTCACAGATCTCTTGAACCCTGCGAGACACAAACATGCCATGGAATGCTACGTGACAGTCTACCGTCGGACCGCTGCCCTCATCCAGTGGTGTGAACATGTAAGTCGTTGTATCATTGACACTTCCAGGGGGATCGGGGGGGATTATGCCCTCCTCCCTCCACGTTGAGATCACCCCTTTATTTGCAAAGCTGCATCCGTTCATGCCTGGCTCTTAACCCATATCCGCCTAACCATGTAAACACACAAAAGACTGTATGTGCCTAAGCCCCCGCACAGAGATACATTGTTTTTGCACACAATCAGAAAGATTCCTTATTTAGAGAATATTACAATCACTGACACAGACACATTATATACTGATGGAAAGAGGAGAACATGCACTTTATTATGATGTCAGACTTGTCTAATTTCATATCTATAATCATGAAATACAGTCATCGGAAAAACGTAGTAAATTGGAATTGGACAAAAACACGGTACGGAAAATCACGTAGGTCGGCATTTGTAGCGTTTTACATATCTACGGGTTATCACGTAGATCGGCGGATATGGGTTAACATATCAGACTAAACCTTACACAATAAGTCTAATGCTGTGTTACCTTGTATTTCCAAGCACCTTGTATGACTTGGAAGAAACTTTACGTACAAGCGCACTAGCCATAACAAGCTAGAGTCGTACAAGCAGATTAATATGAAACATGACTTTCACAATGTGAATCAGTAGGAATTATAGGACCTCTCCACCCTCCCTCACAATATTCTTTAACCCAAACCACCTTGCTATTTTGGCTAAGAACTTTCCTGAATCTTCCAAAATCCATTACCATGTAGTAACACTACCATCCAACTGTTGGACTTAGCTGGAATTGGGACACCCGGCTCCATGTAAAGTATCCCTGTCTGGGCTATACAGTACCAAGTCCATAAAAATCCAACACCATGCAGTAACACTACCACCCAACTGTTGGACTTAGCTGGAATTGGGACACCCGGCCCCATGCAAAGTATCCCTGTCTGGGCTATACAGTACTGAGTCTATCAAAATCCAACACCATGCAGTAACACTACCACCCAACTGTTGGACTTGGCTGGAATTGGGACACCTGGCCCCATGCAAAGTATCCCTGTCTGGGTTATACAGTACCAAGTCCATCAAAATACAACACCATGCAGTAACACTACCACCCAACTGTTGGACTTAGCTGGAATTGGGACACCTGGCCCCATGCAAAGTATCCCTGTCTGGGCTATACAGTACTGAGTCTATCAAAATCCAACACCATGCAGTAACACTACCACCCAACTGTTGGACTTGGCTGGAATTGGGACACCTGGCCCCATGCAAAGTATCCCTGTCTGGGTTATACAGTACCAAGTCCATCAAAATACAACACCATGCAGTAACACTACCACCCAACTGTTGGACTTAGCTGGAATTGGGACACCCGGCCCCATGCAAAGTATCCCTGTCTGGGCTATACAGTACTGAATCCATCATGCAGTAACACTACCACCCAACTGTTGGACTTAGCTGGAATTGGGACACCTGGCCCCATGCTATACACTACTGAGTCCATCAAAATCCAACAAACCCAGCTGTTGGAGTTTGAATGGTTTGGGGTGGTTAGGGTTAAGTCACAGCACGATGACATGCACTTTCTAGCAAAATTAAGGTGATATTAATGTTAGCACAACAACATTTATTTTAAAGACTTAATTTTGAAGAAAGAAAAAAATGGTCACATATTCCTACTACTACCGTAATTTCCGGAATATAAGCCGCGGTTTATACGTTGATTTTGACACGGTAAAAGTTGCCTGCGGCTTATACGCGGTGCGGCTTATACGCCGAGGTATGAATCTTGAAGAACAAAACACAATGCACAATTAAGCAAAAATCGTTGGTAAACAGACAGAAACAGAAACCTAAAAACCTTTATTGTTCGTAGCGAAAATGGTCTGGTCATTGTCAGTTTTAGTGAGCGGACCTCGATACACAGATTTATTCAAAACTTCTGAAAAACTGTTGCAACGCGTTTAGCGCCAGCGACATCAGAATCCACGACGTAGATCGTAGTCTATGCATGCCATGCGTGTACCAGAGAGCCAATGGGAAAATTGGTTATATCGTAGTCTATGG
Source organism: Zoroaster sp. YZ-2022 (assembly GCA_029582265.1). NCBI lineage: Eukaryota > Metazoa > Echinodermata > Asteroidea > Forcipulatida > Zoroasteridae > Zoroaster > Zoroaster sp. YZ-2022. The sequence continues at coordinate 2,658,589 of CM055827.1, read as the reverse complement.
AAGGAGCCAATAGGAAAATTAGATTCGCGTGGCAGGCGATGAGTCATCGTTTCATTGGTTGCCGTTGTAGTGATTACATGCGTTGTGCAGAAAGCAGGCAACCAAGCGGGACTACGTTCGACAAGTGCCGTAAATAGTGATGCGAGCGGAACAGCAAAATAAAATGTCGCAGAAAGCTGCGGTGCAGAAATTTCGAGATAAATACTCAGAAAGCTACCCAGTTATTGCTGCCTCCAAACTTGGGGAACTTCACGCATTTTGTAAAATATGCAGCACGGATTTCTGCATTAGCCATGGCGGCCTTAACGATGTCAAGAAACACGTGGAGTCGAAGAAACATCGATCCCACAAGCAGTACCGTTGATTCCTGTACATGCACATGTATTTCGGACATGCGTAAAATGTGCCAAACTTTACTATTAATTAGTATTAGTATTACGAATTTTCACTTGTCAAGGTTGGCAGGTATGCTATTGTGTCTCTTTCAATACATTTTGACTCGAACGCAACACAATGACCCCCAAGTTTGTGGCGATGTACCGACAGTGAGTGGCGTCCGGCGGCCCTCTGTGTGTGCGGCTTATACGCGGTGCGGCTTGTATGTTGACGCGTGAATCTTGTTTTGGTGATTTTGGGGTAGTGCGGCTTATACACCGCGCGGCTTATATTCCGGAAATTACGGTAGTTGTGGGCATAAGAAATAATCCTAAACTTTAAGATGTTAATCTTATTTGATATGAAGGTAATCTCCAAGACAATCATGAAGGATCTGGAGTCAGCAACCAAGGAATGCGCTGCCAAGAAACAGGAGCTCAAGATGGAGAGACTGGGTCTTATTAAAAACAAAATCCGTGAGAGTCTGGGGGATGCTGAAGCAGATAAGATTGAGATCTCATCAGGTAAAGATTGAATCATAATATTAGTATGATTCAACTGTTTATTGGGATGGGTAATAAAGAACATCTATGTTGTTCATGGCTTGGATATAACAAAAAAGTCCTGTTTGACGTGCCATAAACCCATCAATACATTCAAAAAAGCATAATAGATATCAACTCTAAATATAGGCGCATTTTTTTAAAAGAGTGTAGCACAAATGAATTTCAATGGATCCGTAACTGACACGAGAATAATAGACAAGCCAAAATGTAACCTTACCTTGGATGTTACTAATTGCATTCTTACTTAAGACGAGTAGTATCTTCCAACCATGATGGTCTTCCATATTGTCCTTTCATGCATTGCTGAGATTTGTATCTTCAAGGCCTTTGTCATGTTTTATTAAAGACATCAGTGTAGGGCAGGTCTTCCTGGATTTCTCTTTCCATGCTTGGGGATCCATTGCAACAATTTGCAATGCTTATCTTTACTCCTGTAGCAGCGTTCTGCCCGCGATTCAAGTTTTTCTGCATTCAGTTAGGAAACACGATATTTTTTTTTTTCAAGATTTGATGTTGAGAGTTTTGTTTTTGAATCCATCAGATGGAGCGGCGGAGGAGGATCTAGATAAAGATGATGCTGAGTTACTCATGTTAGTAGAGGCTGATGCTGTATCACAAGCTGGTGACTTGGCGAAAGTAAGCCCTCTTTTATTTTTTAGTCATAATAATTATTTATAAAGTTTGTGTCTACCTGCTTGCAGCAAAAGAGAATTTCATATTTTATTACATTAAGTGTGCCAGTGGTGTAATAACCTAGTTGACGGCATCATACTTCATTCATGACGTTGTATTCCACAGCCTGATGTGCTGAAGATTACAAAAAGAAGCAGTGCATCCTTGGTTACTTGCCCCCACGGGCAAGATGTACTTTGTGTATGTGTTTATTGTGAACTGCACTGTACCCGGGTCAATTCAGTGGAGTGTCGTGTCCGAGCGGTCTAGCTTATCGGACTCAAGTTCTGGTGTTAGCAGCAGAATGTGGGTTCGAATCCCGGCCGTGACACTTGTGTCCTTGAGCAAGACACTTAACCGTAATTGCTTCTGTCTACCCAGGGGTTAAATGGGTACCTGTGAGGGCAGAGTTGGTTGATTAGCCCTATATGCGCTGTAATGGCAGCAATTGAGCTGTATACTCCCCAGGGAGCTGAGATGGTTTCAGGAATGATTTATGAGCCTTATGAGCAGGGGTAATGATATAATGTGCCTTGAGCACCACTTAGTTGGTGGATACGTGCGCTATATAAGTCCACACATTATTATTATTATTATTATTATTGTTGTGCCCAATTTGTGGAGTGTCGTGGCCGAGCGGTCTAGCGCACCGAACTCAAGTTCTGGTGTTGCCAGCAGCAGGGTGTGGGTTCGAGCCCCGGTCGTGACACTTGTGTCCTTGAGCAAGGTACTTAACCATAATTGCTTCGTCCTTCGGATGGGACGTAAAGCCGTAGGTCCCGTGTGTAATGCACGTAAAGTGGATTGTCGTGCGGTCTAGCGCACTGAACTCAAGTTCTGGTGTTGCCAGCAGCAGAGTGTGGGTTCGAGCCCGCCGTGACACCTTGTGTCCTTGAGCAAGACACTTAACCGTAATTGCTTCTGTCTACCCAGGGGTTAAATGGGTACCTGTGAGGGCAGAGTTGGTTGATTAGCCCTATATGCGCTGTAATGGCAGCAATTGAGCTGTATACTCCCCAGGGAGCTGAGATGGTTTCAGGAATGATTTATGAGCCTTATGAGCCTTATGAGCAGGGGTAATGATATAATGCGCCTTGAGCACCACTTAGTTGGTGGATACATGCGCTATATAAGTCCACACATTATTATTATTATTATTATTATTGTTGTGCCCAATTTGTTTTGGAACTAGCAAGCTGCGTCAAGTGCTTATCCCATAATGCCCATAGACTTGTTACCATGCTCATAGTCATTGTGTGCGTGTGCATTTGGAGTACAATGCCTTTCACTGGGTTATTGCAGGCTGACATGCACTTCATATAATAGACTTCTGATATTATCTACTTAGAAATCTCATATCTATACTTGTCTAATCATATTTATTTCTATTTAAAACATTTTTACTATTTTAATTTCTAGTTAAATAAAAACAAAATAACTGTATGTAGGATTTGAGGCTTTGCATGGTGGAGATAGATATTATTGAGTTCTTTCGGGTGACACCATGTAATGATCTCTTCTTGGAAAGAAGTGATGGCTCTGAGAAGAGCCGGTTGGTTTGTTCTCAACATCATCAGGAGACTGTAAAAATATTGTTTTGAAGAAATTACTGTTCCCCAAACAACCAATCCTCCCAAATAAACAGATTTTCTCCTAATTCCACTCATATTTGAAAAATAATTGTGTAAGAATCGTTGATTAGGTTTTACAAAAATCATTCCTATTTCTGCCTTGATTCTTTCCATGATTTTTGTAATCAACAATTTATGATGATTAATTAATTGATTGCTTTTTTTGTTTAGCTTGCACCAGAAGGAAACGATCAGGGGCCTATCACTCCACTTCCTCTGACAGAGCTCGCCCCAACCCCATCCATGGATGACCTCTTTGGTAACATCGATCAGCTCAAGAAACAACATGAGGAACAAGTAAGCTATTTGCATTGAACTTGGGGAAAAGTTTCAACATTTCTTCTGTACTCAGTTCACAAATTAAATTATATGCCATGCATCACCAATTTTTGTGTTCCTGAACATGTTGACTGATAACTTAACTGTCCACCTAGCTTTGAAACAACATCTTTGAATGAGATCTTGAACCCTAAATCTTTCATAAAAGAAATTATTTATGAGTCTGTAAAGGTTTCAGCACATTTGGTCCTTGCATTACTAAGAGAATTGGGGAAATTAAATTAGAAGGGATATCAAAGAAGTTACACTGTTCAATAGAGGGCAGTAGACAATATTCTAATTATAATCCTTTTTGATCAACATGTGTGTTGTCCACCAAATTTCATTTGCGATTTTAGTTTGTATCTAAAAAATTGAAATACCTTGGGTAGATTTCTCTCTATTTTTGATACCCTAACTGCCTTAACACTGAAAGAATGTTTTCAAGTAAATCTGAGAAAAATAATTTTTGGAAAATTTCCAATAGTGTGCATAGTAGAGGCTTTATTTGTTCAACACCGACACAGATAAACTGTCTTACTAAAATGACGATTATGGATTATTTTTTATTCTTCAATCAGGTGAAAGAGTTGGAACGGCAACAGGAGATGGCTAAGGCAAGAGTTGACCAAGACTTACAGACCAAGTTGGCTAAGAGAAGGAGCAGACGTCGCCGGATGCAAGCTCAGGAAACAGAGATGAAATCATTAGCTGAACAGACCAGCTAGATATTTATTATTTCGGTTTGCGGTAACACCATGTGTTTATCTCAACTAACGTGAAGCTGAGGTACAGGTTCTGAAAAGAACCGTTACTTTTCAGAACCTGTACCTCAGCTTCACGTTAGTTGAGATAAACACATGGTGTTACCGCAAACCGAAACGATATCGATATTCCACCATGCAAAGCCTCAAAACTTATATTAGATATTTATTGTCATCAGGAAATCATTTTCTTTCTGTTGTTACATGGGGGCAGTTTCCATGGATATTTTAGCAAAATAATTTGAGAAATTAAAAACAAATTCCTGTAACATTCTTATACAATTTGCTCTCAGTTCATGAATCACTATAATGAATACCACTATAATGAACATTTGGTTAAACCGAAACATGACCCTTGGCTCCCAGTTTATGTATCAGCATTGCAGTCATGAATCACTGTAATGAACACCACTATATCGAACATTTAGTTATACCCAACATGACCATTTTGTGCCCAGTTGATGTGTCAGCATTATAGCCATGAATCACTGTAATGAACACCACTATAACGAACATTTGGTTATACCAAACATGACCCTTTATTGCAGCAATGAGTCACTGTTACAAATTACCACTATGTGTGGACTCCATGATGTTTTTATAGCAACATTGGACCATTTTAAAATTATTGATTTGCGACTCCATGTACTGATACAATGATTTCTTAATTGTTTGCATTTTTCTGAGTTTTATGTTCATGTATACTTGACAATCACTGGCTGTTAACAGCATTTTATAAGATTGTGAATTGTCAAAAATATTGAATTGTCAAAATTGTCAAAATTATGTTCATAATTTGATAATCGTGATCATTGTTAATTGATACAAGATTTCTATGATTGTATTGAAACCTCTTTCAAATATTCTTTCATGAATCATATAGATTGTAAATAATTCATAATTTAAGGATGTTAAAATGTTGTGATATTTTACTCATATGTATATATCGGAAAATTTGTATTTTATTAATGTTTTTTATATGTGTGCACTTTCCATATGAAAAAAAGAGTTGTCATTGTTACAACTGGGTTCCTTGCTCATTGATTAAAGGCCATGGACTCAGTGTACTAGTTCAAGATGAGCACAGTGACTGAAAATTACTGGCTCATTTATGCAGCAGCAATGGTAATATGACCTTATCATGTGGGGTAATATTTTCAGTCACTGAGTTAATCTAAAACTAGCACTCTGATTCCATGCCCTGTTGATCTGAAACTAGCACTCTGATTCCATGTCCTGTTGATCGTTAGGTTATTGTCCCTTTAAGTATATATGTATTTCAATAATTGGTATATTAGTAGTAAGGTATACGGTATCACCATGTAAATAATTTCTTAGGATTCATTTGATGTTGCCCTTACACCGACGTAATGTTTGAAGCACTGTATCCTGTTGGTAAGTGTGACGTAATTCCAACATAAACCACGCCGACTTCGCACATGCTGGCCCCAACGATTATCATGTACATGTATATGCGGTTATTGGAACCAAACCAAATTTACCATACACAAAGTACGGTGGCTAAGAGAGGCCTCACAATTCGGGCAAATGTTCATACCCCTATGTGAAGAAGTCGTTTAACCAGTTCGCTGAAAATGCGCCAGTATCTTGCAGACTGAACCTTATGTTGTATACATTTCTCTGCATGCGTTCAGAGATGCCAACATTTATGATTTGGGCATAATTTTTACGATTTATTGAGTCCAATTACAATTGTACGATCCTTGTATCAATTTTTGGCCAGCCGCGAAACCAACGATGTAAAGAACCACATGTGTTTACGGCACGCGCGCTGTAGTTTATCACAGCGCTTACATGACCAAAACCTTTCGTTAGGCGAATTACTCTTTTTCAATTTGGAATGTTGGCATCTCTGTGCGTTCTTCTGAAAGTCTCTATTATCAGAAACCCACTGGAAATTAATTGACCACCATTTTCTTTAAAGATTTGCGCAAGAAATTAGAAAGCTCAGGACTTACCTTTAACGTATGTGTTGTAAAGACTCAACATCTTATTAATAAAGTTAAATTCTGCCTCAAGAATCGCTTTTAAACGTTAAAATCAAGGAATTTAGGTTAAATTACACACAATGGTATTCCAGCTTACCACACCAAATAAAATCAATGAGGAAGCTTCAGTGTGCATATACTTAGGATATATAATTATTATACATATACAGTGTACTTAGCTATATAGTATACTACTCAAAACAATTTAGGGAACACCGGATTTTTAACATCAAATAGGTTTGAAATGTTCCATGAACCGGGATTTTCATTTGCAACCCCCTCTCTCTTTCAGTAGTCATGTCATGAAATGTGTAATCACTACATGCATCCTTTATCATCTGTTTCATTGTGCAGTTGTTTCTCATCAATTCTATGAAACATTGTGTTTATCTGAAATAAATGATCTTGCTTTAACCGAGATTATTCCGGTCTTCCCTAAATTGTTTTGAGTAGTATATATAGACATATGACACTATAGCTTGAATATGTCTCTGTAAACACAGTAACAGTCAAATCAGGGAGAGTATCATACAAAGACTTCATCCGTCCAATGTTATTTTTTGAATAAGCAGTGTAAATGATGTTCATATAATAGTGCACAATGTTGTTGTCTGAATTATCGGGTATTTTTCAAAAAATGTTCTCATCAGATTCAAAACTGTAATCTGTGGCTCCTTAACTCTAACTCCCTAGGCCCATTTGCTTACACATAACCTGAATCCTCCAAAATCCTTCAGTAGTAACAAGCACATGACATGTATGCACACATGTTTCTAATCTGTGATACATGTACATGGCCAGGGACCCTCCCTGCATGCATGGAGCAATAAACAGTGTCCACTGACCCAAGCACTGACCTTGCAATTGTAAGGGAGTGAAATTCCTGTTATATCATGGAGGTAGAAATTCTACCTCCATGGTTATATATAGTAGGAGTACCCCTTAGAGAATTTATATGTTTTTATTTCTTTTTGCAATATACTCATAGGAGTGGCACCCCTGTGTAGTACCCAAAGTTCACTGTGTATATTTTAGTTAATTGTTAAAGAGCACCAGACCATTCCTTTGTCCTGACACTGGCCCTGTGCTAAGCTGGTCAGTGAGCAGGTAAGCAGTAAGCAGTAAACGCATATGCCGGACAGCTGCTTTCTCCCATACACTCATACTGCTCAATAATTCTGGTAGATGTTTGATTGTCTGTAAACTGTATTTCACTTTAGTGCTGTGGTGGTTTTATACATTTTTTTGTTTTATTTTCGTTTAAAGTTACATTCTTGTTGGGTTTTTTGCCTTCTTACCTTTGAATTTTTTTAAACTTATTTTTAATTCATAATTGGCAGTTTGGATTTTCAGCTCAAAAGGTTTGTTTTGAGAAGTTAATAAAGCCGTTTTGTCTTTTGAAGGTAAAATAATTTTTTCCTTTGTCCCAATTTGTTTAATTAAGAAAAGTTCGCGACCTTTTCCTATCGATCTTGGTTTTTGCTGTTTTGTTTGGCTATCCCCGTCATTCTCAAGAGTACCATTTTTCCAGGTTACACAATCACTACAACAAACATGGATGTACCACGGAAAGGCAAGCATGCCTAATAACCTCAATCCTCCAAAATCCTTCACTTTAGCAAAGAGCATTTTAGAGGATTTGGGAAGGTTAGGGTTAATATAGTAAATGATGTTCATATAGTAAATGTGCCTTATACGTTGGGTACACTATTGGTAATAAACTCCCAAAAAATATATAAACCATCTAGTAGTAAACCTTGGGCTCACAGGGTCGATGTCAACTATACTATCCCGATTGGGAGATACTTTTATCCTGATTGAAACCCTATTCTCCCAATGAGGATACCAATAGGCCCCAATCACGAAACGCTTGGGTGACAATGACACCGTCTGTTATACTATCCCGATTGGGAGATACTTTTATCGTGATTGGATCCCAATGAGGATACCAATAGGCCTGCCATACTTCGTGAAAAGTTGATAAAAAAAAACATGTAGAATTGTTTTGCTTGAACTGCTCCAAAATGATAAAATTAAAAATTATTTCATAGTTTATGACTTGTACAAATGCTTATTTGTCTGTTACATTTCTGCCTAGAAACCTCATTTTTTCTGGTTTGAACTTTTCATAAAAATATAAACACGTACATTTACTTATCATATATGAGTAGAAGATTCCTCATTCAGCTAAATGGCTCACTGGATGAAGAATTGTCATCAGTTTACGTTTGAATTATTGACTGCAATCCTGGATGTCATTGATGCTTTGTCGGAAATAATCAATGATTCTCACAATATTTCCCCAAAAACGTAAGCAGTTGATTGCACTAAACCGTTTCAGAAGTTGGTTTTAATACATATCATAAAATATGACTGCATTTTATAATTTTATACCAATAGTGTACCCTATCTTCAAAATAATATCAGTGGAAATTGTATTTTTGTGTAAAGATAAATTCTTCTATATAACTTGAACATTCCATCATAGTTTTATTTAGATGCTAACCCGGAAGGACGTAACACAGATTAGGGTAAAAACGTGCTTATGTCCCTTTACCAGGCACATAATGAATTGATGTTGACAATATGTGAATAAAATTGTTCTGTCAAAATATTTTTCAGACAATTTCTCAATTGTGTTTAAAAAGAATAACACCCACACAGCTGGCATACAGTATTCCCTGAGATGAACTTTCACAGGAAGATTTATATAACTTGATGTGGGGCTTTCAAAAGAAATGAAGAAATTAAACATTGATGAAAGAGCTATAATTTATTTATTTATATCCAACAGATGAATGTTATCTAGATTTAAAAAAATACATACATAATTTATATAAGGTACTTAAAACTTTATCCTCCCACTTACAAAGACTGTGTAAACAAGTATGAACTTGTCTTTATGAAATAAGGCACAGAAAAATAAAAACCCAACCAAGCCAATGAAAGAGCTATCATTTATTTATTTATTTATTTAAATCCAACAGATGAATGAAGATTTGTAAAAATCACAAAATATATCTCACTTATCTAGATTTTAAAAAATGGGAAGAAAATAAGTACAGCATACATATATAATTGATATAAGGTATTTAACTCTCCTATGGTTTGACCTTTCAAAACATTTCAAAATCTGCTTACTGGCAAAATGGCTATCAATAGTTATGAACCCTTTAAAACACTCCAGAATTTGTTGCTACTGAACAACCACACCTTTCAATACCCTTTGAAAGGTATTGAAACATTTCAACACCAGTTTGTTCAGAGAGTTGTTTCACCTTTCGAAACCTTTCATAGGTCCCTTTTGTCAGACAGTTTTCTCGCCTTTCAAAACCCTTCAGTCCAGCAAACTTGAAAGGTTTTGAAAGGTCTGACAATTCTATGGCAACTGCACTGTACATAGGAGGGTTAAAACATAAATGAATTGTATACTAACTTTTGAATTGATTTGTTTTTATAAATGTCCCAAATGCACTTCATCCTCCCACTTACAAAGACTGTGTAAACAAGTATGAACTTGGCTTTTATGAAATAAGGCACAGAAAAATAAAAACCCAACCAAGGTAGAAAGCTGATGGAAAATAATTTGAAATCATTGTGTCAATTCAGTAAACACACTTTTTTCATCATAGTCACCGATTTTGAGAAAAAAAAATTTCAAATCAACTGAAACCAAAATTATACCATAGGGAATATTTCACAATTATTTGTGTAAACAACATTGATGATAGCGGGACTAGAACATACAAACTCCACATAACTGTGGCTCTTTGGTTGGCCACTATCTCAATATCTTTGTTATGGGGGGGGGGGGTGGTATTACAATCTATTTCATCAATTAAAACATTCCTATAGGTTTCACAATCAAAGACACTCAAAATGTTTATGTCACTCCCAACCCATTGACTTTGTGCAGTGCACTCAAATAAATGCAAGGACATATGGCTTTAGTAGGTCAAACCAAAACCACTCGACTGTAACTTATGCAGTACATACACAGCTCTGTGTGACTCTGCATATAACTTGTAAGACATACACAAGTGTGTTTGACTTTGCCACTATCTCCAGCACTCTTATACACATGTGTGAACAATTGGCAATGCAACCAAAAATACTCGAGTGACTGTCTGTGGGTGCGGTGCTTACTGGGCCAAATTTCAGCCTGGGCATAGGAGGGTTAAAGAACAATCAACACAATGTACATACTTTACTTAAATTATTTATCAAAAATGTTTCTTGAACTGAATACTTGCATCTTTTGCTAATCCACAATTAACTTACATACTTTATATATAAATATATATATATATAAAAAGAAATAATTTCAGATATACAGTACATGTATTTAAATTATCTGTTACTCAGGTATTACTACATTTACACCTTATTAAATAAAACTAATGCATTATAAAGTAAGACTAATTGCGGTGACACCATGTGAAATTCTTGGTCCTTCAAGTCAAAAACGAAAAAGGAAAATATTGAAATCATATGTGTCTGGACATCAGAGATATATGTGTTTTGAGCACATTAACCCTAACTCCCTAGGCCCATTTGCTTACACATAACCTGAATCCTCCAAAATCCTTCAGTTGTAAAGCAAGCACATGACATGTATGCACACATGTGTTTCTAATCTGTGATATATGTACATGGCCAGGGACCCTCCCTGCATGCATGGAGCAATAAACAGTGTCCACTGACCCAAGCACTAACCTTGCAATCACTACAACAAACATGGATGTACATGTACCATGGAAAGGCAAGTATGCCTAATAACCTCAATCCTCCAAAATCCTTCACTTTAGCAAAGAGGATTTTGGAGGATTTGGGAGGGTTAGGGTTAAAGACATGTTATTCATGTCATTTTATGATGCAGTATACATGTAATTACTTAAATTTTGCAGACTTCTCAGAAAATTATTATTGAATTATGATCAAGACATATCCCCAAGGCCATCATAAATATTTGTTTCACATGAAACAGATGTATTAACCCTCCTACTATAGCTGATCTTTAGTGGCAAGTAGCTATAGTGGTCAAAACCAGTCAACTACGAACTACCTGTTTTGACTGTTGACCCAAATGTGCAACAGGGGTGCATTTTTGACTGGTTTTTACTGTCATTTTGACCACCCGCAACAACACAATGCTTTTATGACTCATTTTGACTTGTAAATGTACTTTGACAGTGTCTAACATTTAAGTGCACTAGATATACCTTGGCAAATATATCAACATTTTGACCCTTGCAGTCACAGAAGGATTAAAGACATGAATGTTCTTGGTTTTAAGTTGGTGATGGTATATCAAACATCCCTTTAAATTATTTTGTCTGAGGTATGTTCATTCTTAAGAAACGTCAATTATCATTCCCCAGTTATGCACCTGTGAATGTTGGTGACAAATTGTAATGAACTGAAATTTTCACAGGTTAGTTGTTTTGACATGAATTGAGACAACGCAGAATAAAAGTTTATCAATGGTATATTTTACCTTTAAGAAAATATTGATTAAGTGAATACTTGCATCTTGGAAATCATTGAATATTTGGTGTAAATTTGCCCTATGCTAACTGGCTCAGCACTATGTACTTATTTCTGTTGAGTGTCTGTGGGGATAATGAAAGACACACGTGGGATTCGAACCCACCATCTCCTGTTCAGTGATTCCAAAATAAGTGGTTCTAACATACACAAATGCACTGCCCAATTTCTCTTTTTAGAATTACAGAAGAAATCATTGACTATTATATTTGATCATGATTTATGCTTTGCAAAAGATTGGAATCTTACTGATGGCTACCATTACAGCAACAGAATCATTTAGAAATCGTGAAAAACATGAAATAAAGGTTCTCAGCCTAAGTAATACTAATTACACAGTGAATTATTCTTGCCTTGGAGACACAAGTTGAAAAACGAGTGCATGTACTGTCAATGACAAATGATGTTTCTACTTACGAAGAAGATATCCCTAAATAGCAACAGAATTACTGCAATTTCTATTGATTAGTGGAGTACAGTATTCGTTGCAGTCATTATCACGAAAGACAAAATATGTTTCTATACGGCCCTACGGCCCCCCCCCCCCCCAAAAAAGTCTGCGGTTTCTGGTCTCCGCATGTGTCTCCTCAGACCTCAGACCTCCTCTCCTCAGACCTGTGCATTAGCATTTTTAGTTTTCTTTTTTTTTTGCTATGAAACGATGTCCAATTGCAGCCAAAAATTACTGGATCAATTGGAATTCTGCTGTGCTGTGTTTAAAAAAAAATGTTCACATTGGGGTATGAACGTTTGTCTGATTTGTGAGGCCCCTCTTAGACACCATACTTTGTGTATGGGAAATTTGGTCTGGTTCCAATAACTGCATATACATGTATCACGTATTTCACTGGTTGGTAAAAAAAAAAAATTCCAACCAAAAAATAAATAAATAAAAAATTCCAACAAAAAAAAACTAACAAAATTCATCACTGCACCGATTTTGAAGCCGACCTATGACCAGAAAATGGAGACCTTTTTTTAGCCTAATGCTGTTAATACCAAAATTCTAAAATCCTTACACAATAAACAGATCTTCTGTTGTACCATCTCATGATAATGTATCCGGTATAGGCTTCAGAAGTTGTTTAGTTATCTCCTTATATTTCACAAATCCATTCTTTTGTATTCCAAATTCCCTTAGCACATCATCCACTGTTGAGGAATCAAAATAAATCCTTATTTGTTTTTAAAATCAAATGTAATTATAATTAATATTTGTAGCTTTGCATGGTGAGATGGATAAGTAAAGACTGTTTGCGGTAACACCATGTGAAATTCTCAAATTAGAACAAAGTATGGATGTATCATTTACCAAAAGAATTTACTCGTTTTAAAGTCCATACAAATTGTTCAGTATGTATTTAGTTATTTATATGCTAAAAAACATTAAAACAAATCAGAAATTGCTGAAAAAAAATCAAAATTCCAGCGGTTGAAATCCGCAACGTCTGTTGGACATTTGCAGCCCGTGGTGGAAGCAATGTTTTTTCCTGTTTTTATGACGTACTTTGACGTACTGTTCTAGAATGTACTGAAGGCTCTTGTCCCGTTGAGTTATTACAAATAACTATCATGGTAGTACTTACCTTCTTTATCAGATAGTCTTTCCCCAAAGCGTGTCATGATATGTCTGAATTCATTGGCCATAATAAACTCCCTTCCTGTTGGGTCAGATTGCCTGAACGCATCCAGGATTTCCTTCAAGGGATCCTCTTCGTGTTTGTACATGATTTGCAGAAAGTCGTCAAATTTTATCCGTCCACCTGTTGGCAATGAAATGGTTTAGAAAACGTTGATTCTGTGTGGCTTTAAGAACGTGTACAAAAGTAATAGAAAATATCACCACCACATACAGAACTATCAATTATTATTACCATTGAGCATGAATTAGCTATAAGCATGTATACCACCCAATAAGATGTTAAATATCATTCAAATAAGTTCATCATTTTACAATGAATATTAATTATTATAAAGATGGTTTCACCATCTCATACACTAAACAACAACACATTAGTTGTGTAATCCTGATCATTTGCTTCATGCATTACGGTAAAATTGTTTATTCCAAAAAGTCTAATGTTTAAAGGGACAATATCATCACGATCAGAGCAGACTTTCAACAGGGCATGGAATCAGTGTACTAGTTCAAGATAAACACAGTGACTGAAAATTACTGGCTCATTTATGCAGCAGCAACGATAATATGACCTTATCATGTGGGGTATTATTTTCAGTCACTGAGTTAATCTAAAGCTAGCACTCCGATTCCACGCCCTGCTGATCATGATTTTGTCCCTTTAAAGTAAACAGTCAATTGCAAAATCTTCAGTCTTGAATCTACAAAATACTTACCATGTTCAAACTGTTTGCGGAACACTTTTATCTCATCGACAGAAGGGTGCGTGTCCAACGACCTCATTGCCACCACAAGGTCATCACCTCTGATGAACCCCTTTCTTGACCGATCGTACAGAAGAAAACACTCTTTGTATTCTATGTCAAAGAAAGACAATTTCTTTTTGGGAATATGTTTTAGTAAACAATAGATTACATGTAGCTATGTGACAAACAATTTCAAAATCAACAGATTCCAATACAACTGGTATCATTGTCAAGGTCTTGAAAAGATGATTACAATGATATAAGGATCATCTTCCTGTGACCAAAAATAAGGAAGTTATGATATGTTGAATCCGGCAATTTTAGGCCCGTAAATGTCAATTATTTTATAAGGAAAAACAAAAGAAATGTAAATTTGACTTGTGACCCATTTCCTAGATTTTCTCGGATTCCATATCATAACTTTCTTAATTCTTGTCCAATTTTCAAAAGGTTGGTATCACTGGAATGCTTGGGAAAAGAGGAAGAATAATAACCTATTTCCAGGCTAATTCAATGATTAGTTTGTTTTGTAGTGCTGATTTACAAATAAGAAAAAAAAAAAAAAATGTGTTAAAAAAAAAATATAAATTAAAAAAATAATGAAAAAACAAAAAAAATACTCAAATCTGAGGATTATTTTCATATTTTTACACAGAAATTCGCGAAAGATTCTCATCCCTGATTTAATTAAACATTATAAAAATTAATAAATGATATTGGACTGGAAAGATGAAAAAAAATGAAATAAGTTCATGAGAACTAATATTATTGTGTTACGCCGATGTGTTATGTCCGTTTAAACGGACGATTTATCGGACTGAAAATTGGTAGGCCTATATAGCACGCTGAACGCAGCGCAATACAATCTTTGGTTGACATCGATGTTTGGGAATCCAAAAAACATAACTGGGAATCGTCCAATCGCCGACAAAATTGGCCAACAGGTAGAAAACAAGTATAGAAAAACTATTAGGCCATGAGAATAAAAGTCATAGATTTGCGTCCACCGCCCGCATGTCCCAAAAGCTACTGCCTAAATTTTTCATTATTTGCCAAAAAAATCATTATTTGCAAAAAAAAGGTATTTCCACCAAACAAATTTAGCTCCACATCAGTAAAACGAAGTTTTTACCCAATTTCCACCAGTATGTGCGCTATAATCATTAGCACATATTCTCTTAAACAGTCTTAGTCCCGCGTACGTCGTTCACAAAAAAGGTCGCATCGCGCTAAAACTGTATGGTAAACTCCGTCCGATCCGCACCTGCAACTGTACCGCCTTCACATGCACAACACGTTCGCTGTTAGAGTCTTTGTATCTTATGCCTGTGTGTGCGGCCCGCACGTATAATGATGCACGTCTTAATGACCAAAATTCTCCTTGTTACTCCTCTTTTACCCTTCACCCTTCCCTCTCTCTCTCGCAGGTAGAAAGCATGTACATAAAGTGATTAAGAATACGTCAAATTAGAAGAAACATCTTGTGATTGCGCTGTTATTAATGATCAATGGAAATAATGAATAATGAAAAAAAGCCTCATGTGTTTTCAAAATTTCCCGGATGCAAATCTATGACTTTCATTCTCTTGGCCTTATTGTGGTTTGATAAGGTATTTTACTCAACTTTTGGTAAATCGTTGATGGTTTTGATGAGCAAGAACGAACCCAAATTTCGAGATTTTTTTTTGGAAACTTCTAGATGCAGCATTCAGAAAATTCGTTACCGAGGTTGAAGTAGAATATGTGATCTACATCTTCAAAAAAAAAGCTACTGGGTACGTCAAAAAGAACGCCCAAAGCGAAACATAACAAAACGCTAGTGTCTTCAACCCGAGATTGAGGCCGCGGCCAAAAAGATTTGCGGCAATGCATGGGATACGCACATACCTAAATAGATAACACTACAGCATATTTATTTAGAAGAAAAAATGGATTGCAAGTTTTAAATAAATTTTAATTTTAAGGAGTTTGGAATAACAATTTTAATGACAATGAGGTGAAGTCAAAACCAAGTTTTGATTGATTTTCAGTGAAAATAATAAATTGATTGAAAATGTATTGAAATGAAACAACCCTGAAAGCAATTATTTGATTTTCTTAAATGTTAGCATACACCATAGCATACACCAGCCATGCGCCAGAAGCGAGAGGGCGTGGTTCATAATTAGGCCACCGCATTCTTTAGCAGTTGTTCACTGCGCTGTTGATCAAAAGGTGTCGTCAGTATATTGTATAGTAATTTAAACATGTAAAGTGAATGGGACGACAGAGTACATTCGAAAATAACACTTACCATCAATTTGCTTCTGTGTGAAGACGTGTGCCTGTCAAAAGGACAACAATGAACACACAATTAACAATACTTATTTAAATTTTAAAGTAAATAAAAATGAACTTTATGCGACATTTAAAACCTAACTTTGCTTTCACTTACCATTTTCCTACCAATGTAGACAATTTAGTTTGAGAGTCTGAGCGCGAGCGAGCACGGAGAAGTAATGCGTCAACGCATAAAAATTAACATTCAACGAGGCATGATTCAGACCAACAGAACCAGACTATTCACGATTACAACCTCACTCTCAATATAGAAGGGTCTTTGAATACAAACTGAATAACCCTGAGAAATAGTAAAGTCTTGAGTTCGTCTTCTCGCTCACGCACGCGCGAGGATTATGCAATGTGATTCTGTGCGTGTAAATCATCGAATAAAGTTCGAACGTCGATCCAAATTTTACTGTCCCCGTCCGTAAGGCAGTATGCAGCACCAGCAGACAGAAGTCAACTTAAGAATTTGGAAGACTATGAACACTTAAAGGACACTTCTCATCTGGTCGTGTTATGATCGGATACTGTACGTATAAATGCAGTATAGTTTATTGTCAATAAAAATTATCGCGAGAATGGAAGTGATGAAGATCTCCAGCCGCACCCCCAATTAAAACCTGCAAACTAACTCACTGTTGACGATAGCCCCACCAGTGTGGCACGGACCTGTATCCTTAGCCACACGTTGGTCTCATTGCCGCTAACGGCGGGGTTTTCTAGGAATTGTCTAAATTCCAGGCGCTGAAATTGACGATATTTACAACTATTTTGACAGGCTAGATATGTTCGTTACATGTTGAACTAATCTAGGCGCCCCCCAAAAAATGGTTATTTTACTTACATTTCGTCTCATATTATACTTTTATAGGGCCCGAAAAAATTACAAGACGATCGGCATTGTGTTTCAACAAGGACGGCCATTTTGAATGTATGAAGATGTGTGAATGGGAAAACAACTTTACGACGGCTGTTTTATGTGTGCACATACTTGCTCATATTTTAGCGTGCGAAGTATTCCGTTTCGGGGTTGCACGTGTTGTCGGTAGTCAGAGCATTTTTATGTGCTAAAATGTGATATAAAATGTGATATAACTAATATAGGCCTGTGTATAATTAAAATTAAATATTAATAAATAAATAAAACATGCCCAGTTCCTGGATTCAATTATTTACTTTTACTACAATAAGTAGGGCATATATTTACCATATATCGCAGAACCCGCTGCTATATAGGATTCTAGCCAGCCAATCACCATCGGGCAAGCTCGGTGGTCGAGAGGTTAAGACGTCTGCACTAGTAAGCAGGATGTTGCGGGTTCGAATCCCGCCCGAGTCCTGCCTGTGTAGTTTTTCACAGAGACTCGGAAAGCACTGAGTATACATGTACAGTGCTATACACATGACGGTGTTTGGGCAAAATTAAATCAATTGTATATTTACCTTATTAATTTTATTTTGTTTGTGTCCACAATATAATTCAGCAAAAGAAAAATGTTTAAAACACCGTTCATTGACAGGCAATAATGATCGAATTCGAATCAATGAAGTATTTCATGTTTGAGGATATCGCTGATACTAGATAGCATATTGTTGTTTAACAAAATAATAATAGTAATAATATTATCAGTATTATTGATAATGATGGATGGCCAAAATGTTAATAATTGGGCCCATTCCCTGTAGCCCAGGAATTTTATTAAGAAATTCACGCCCCCAAATAGACCCAAACCCCGCTTGAACCATCTTTGCAATTTGTCTGTGCACACATAAAACAGCCGTCGTAAAGTTGTTTTCCCATTCACACACTCTTCATTCAAAATGGCCATCCTCGTTGAAACACAATGCCGATCGTCTTGTAATCTTTTCGGGCCTATATGAGACGAAATGTAAGTAAAATAACCATTTTTTGGGGGGGCACCTAGATAGTTCAACATCTAAGGAACGTATCTAGCCTGTCAAAATAGTTGCAAATATCGTCAATTTCAGCGCCTGGAATTTAGAAAATTCCTAGAAAACCCCGCCGTTAGCGGCAATGAGACCAACGTGTGGCTAAGGATACAGGTCCGTGCCACACTGGTGGGGCTATGTTGACGATAGTTAACTTAAATATATTACTTTATTAGGGTACAATGTCGTATCTGGCCGCCACTATTTTTCATTAAATATAACCAATAATGTAATCTTACCTACCTGGTAAGGTGGAGAACATATGGATGATGATGGACATATACTTCAAATTATTCCAGGATATTTATTTCATGAAAAATCGGGCATTTTTGGTATACGATGACTTCCTCAGTCATGTCAGTCTGATCTTGTAAACTCCACAATTAGTGACCAACACAGTCATTGTACATGCGTAGTGGCAACTATAATAGGATCCTTCTATTTTCTGAAGGGGAGGATTTTTTTTAGAAGGGAAATCAAGTCAGAAAACCATCATAAAAGTGGATTTTAAAGATAGTTTTTGCTTTCTGTACCACCAAAAACCGATAGAATGATTTTTTAACTGGTTAGTGGTTGCAAACAAAATCCAAAAAAGCCCTTAAAAAGTGGCGGCCGGATACGACATTCTTTCCCTTTATTATTACGATTAGGCATCTTGCAAACTCGGCACCTGTAGTTACCAATGCTGTACCTTCCCTTAAATTATAAACATTGACAAAGTGTACATTTTGTTTTAATTGTACACAATTAAAGATTTATTAAGAAAATAAGATATTTAACAAAGTTTGTAATTATTTCATCCAACTTAGGCCCTAGGCCTACATGCTTTCCTTTTTACAATTACAGTTTTAACGTTAGAGAACAATTTACTTCCCTTTTTAGGAAGATTGGAGCAGTGTGCCAATAAACCCTTTCACGGTAATATGCGCCATGTTTTGACGGGGCAAAATTGTTTATTTTGAACACTCGTTGCCGTCTGCGACCCAGCGCTCGAACTTCACGTACATTCCAGACGTGTGCGTGAAGTTCGAGCGCTGGGTCGCAGACGGCAACGAATGTTCGAAATAAACAATTTTGCCCCGTCATGGTGCATGTTACCGTGAAAGGGTTTATTAAAAACAGCAAAGTAGCAAAACCACTCCACACAGCGAAAAATGGCCTACATGAAATGGCATGGAGCGGCCGCGAGAGGGCCACGCAGCCACCTCATTATATGACGTCACGGATACTCGCCATATATGGCAATTTTCATGAATAAAATTGCCACGCATGCGTATATACTTGCCACGAGTCACTCGCTGCGTCTTTACTTCGATAGAGCTCGTGACGATCTTTCTAATAGTACCAAAATCTTACGATTTGGGCGTTTTCTTCTATTTTTTCTAGAATTTCTTTGATTTCAACCTGAGGATCAACAACTTGCGGATTCGCTGCTGATATTGTGAGTTTTGCAAGTTATATGTTTGTTACCATATTAGTATGAAACCGCGCCACCATCCAAATGTGTTCGAGATGTATTAAATAATCATTGACGACATGTATTATATGTATGGGATGGATGGATTGAGTGCGCCGCGGGATTATGCATGGAATTGTCATGAGCTGGATGGCGATTTTGATGCGCACGTCCGTGCGTGCGTGGTGTGCATAGGTGTTTGCGCATGCGTACTTGCCATGGTGACTTCAGTGGCATTGAAAATCACCGTGCGTGCGGCATGCGAGTTTGTATGCACTTGCCAACGCATGTCTGTGACGTCACAAGCTCATGAGCCAACCAATCAGCATCGCGCTATGTTTCGCGCCGCACCGTGACCATCCGTGGTACAGTACTAATGGGGAATTTTTCGTTGTGCTCCAGCAATCTGCAGGGATGTACCCAGGCGGTATTTTGCAGATTACATCAACATAAATACATAGCGGCGGCCGAGGTCTTAGCTTTAAACCTCTGCTAACAGTTATACATGTAGACCATGGAGGCAGCGGCATTTATAGAGCTCATTCACCCGGACTGCAGGCGTCGTCCAAGGGCACTCACTGGACGGCAGCACTTGTTTTTGGCTCTGCAGTTTTGTGCATTTAACTCTACTTGGATTGTCTTTAACCTTTGGATTTACATCCTATTATGTGAAATAGTTCATCAGGATACTCCTGGACAAATTTGGATGGAGAAGTTTCACAGTAAGACCAGCATTTATCGCGGTTTTTAACTGCAATTTGTTACATTTATATTTACATTTACATTTGCTGCACTCATCAGTTTATCTTCAAGATACTTGATTATTCAACCATGATTGTGAGTCATAGCTTCTTCACAACCTGGAATTAGCCTGGGATTTATCTTATTATGTAACAAAGTAAACACACTCAAGGATACCTATTCATCAGAACTGAAACTCTTGGAGAATAAACAATGGCCACTCAGCAGGGAGTGTTTCTTATTTTGCTGGCCTTTGTGGGCTCATCAATTTGTCTGTTCGACCTGGCAGATAATCCTACATGTACATGCTACGTATACTACTACCATCAGTGTAAACATATAGGTATCAGTGCACAATTTCATAGGCTTAAATACCTTGGAACTCGCATTGCCTACTATGGAGGCTCATTGGCATCTTTCCAAATTGATATTTTGGTATATGGAGATGTCCATGCTAACCCTGGTCCTACTGTAAACAGCGACGTCACCCTTGATAACAAGTTTGTCTATAATGCTGACCAATTTATCTCCCTTAATCCCTTCAGAAACTGCACCCTTCAATCACTGCCCCGGCTTAATAATGAAGTCTGGAGAACAATTAAGACCCTTGGAATAAGTGTTCGTCAAAAATATGTTCATTCAAAAACCAGAGGAAAGCGAGGAGGTCGGCGTAAATTATGGCAAAAAAGCGACAATTCCTTGCCTTCCAGTCCTACTAGCTCACCTTGTTCTATACCTGTTAACATTACTACAAACACTCGGACTCTCGGTATACACAGAGATCCCAGAACAGCTAACATATCTAACCTGGCAAAATTACATCGTGAAGAATTGGATAAACTTAACGTCAGCTCCTGGAATGCACACTCTCTTAGTAACAAATCGGTTATCTTATGTGAACACATAATGGATAAGAATATTGATGTTATGTTCATTGTGGAGACATGGCTGTCTAGCAATGATCCCGTCATTATATCTGAATGTACACCTCCTGGATTTACGTTTGTTAATGTTCCCGTAACGGAGATTGCCATGGTGGTGTTGCAGTAATTTTCAGAACAGCTCTAAATCTCTCACTCGCCAAAATCAGCATTTCGCCTACCACCTTTGAATATGCATGCATAACCGACCCTTTTAACGTGTTTTCTTCGTCAGTGTACCGCCCGCCTCCCTCACCCAAGAACCATCTGAAAACTTCAGATTTCCTAAACGAATTTGACGATCTCCTAGATGTAGTGTCACCCCTACCCAGTAAGCTGTTACTTCTCGGCGATTTTAACATTCACGTTGATACGCCGTTGAAATCAGACACATCGCATTTCCTGACATCTCTCAATGATGCTGGTCTACACCAACACATAACTGAACCTACACAAAAACACGGCCATACACTCGATCTTCTCATCTCAAACCCGGATGACTCACTTGTTCTCGACAGTGAAGTTTTGAACATTTTGAACTCAGATCATTTCGTAGTAAACTGTACCATTAGGTTTTCTAAACCAGTCAGCACCGCGTTGATCACTTCTAACTCCAGGGATTATCGTAACATTGATCATCAAGCTTTTGCTAGAGACCTCAAACTTTCTTTCAATTGTTTTCCCTATGATGCCTCTCTTGATGACCAAGTAAAATTTTATAATTCTAATGTAATTTATGTATTGAACAATCACTGTCCACTTACATAGCGTAAACATAAGTTTAAACCTCAACCCGTTTGGTATACTATTGATATACATCTTGCTAGGCGCAATCGACGCAAACTTGAAAGAAAATGGAAGAAAAGTAATAACCCACATGATCATAATCTTTATCTGGATGAAGTTCACCGATTTTCGAAAATTGTACATTCTGTTAAATCTAAGTATTACACTGAGCAGCTATCCACTGCCAATACTAAAATTGTTTTCAAAACTTTAAATACTCTGCTCAACCGAAAGGTTTCACCACTTCCATGTACCATTTCATTTAAAAATCTTTCCAAAAAGTTTACTAATTACTTTGAAGACAAAATTGTCAAAATCCGGAACACAATTAACTCATCCCAGACAGATTACACCCCACCTCCCCATAATGCAATTGCTCCTGAAATAAGTGAATTTAGAACAATTAACGAAGCTGAAATTTCGAAAATAATTAAGAAATCTCCTAATAAATCCTGCACGTTGGATCCTCTCCCCACTTGGCTCGTTAAACACAACTTGACCACACTCCTGCCCATATTTACTTCTATAGCTAACATGTCATTGTCCACAGGGACCTTCCCCACAGTACTCAAGGATGCGGTGGTTACCCCATTGTTGAAGAAGCCCACCCTGGATAAGGATATCTTAAAGAATTACAGGCCCGTTTCCAATACTGCTTTTCTTTCTAAATTAATTGAGAAAGCTGCTTTGTTGCAAATATCAGATTATATCGGTAGTAATGACTTGTATTGTAAGGTCCAATCTGCTTACAGACCCGATCACAGCACGGAGACAGCCCTGTTGAAAGTCAAGAGTGACATCATCCAAGCTTTTGACAATCGGCAGGCTGTTTTCGTGGTGTTGTTGGATCTGTCTGCTGCTTTTGACACAATTGATTATGATGTTTTGTTACATAGATTATCACATGTATTTGGTTTCAAGAATAACGTTATTGCCTGGTTCAAATCCTACCTTAATAATCGAACATGTAGAGTTAGGATCGCCAATGAATTTTCTGATCCTAAGGTTCTTCTTCACGGTTTGCCCCAAGGCTCATGTGTCGGACCTCAGATGTTCCTTCTTTATACTCAACCTATGTATGATATCATCACACGCTACCCTGGTATCAAAGCCCATTTTTATGCAGATGACACTCAGTTATACATTAATGTTGATCCCCGAATACCTGGTGAATCAGATCGCAATTTCCACTTTATCTAAATGCATTTCGGAAATCAAATCATGGATGTCTAAAAATATGCTACTCCTCAATGATGACAAAACCGAATTTGTTATTGCTGCCAATCCCAACATTTTGCATAAGTTTTCAGATATCTCTTTTACCATAGGTAAAACTATTATCAAACCATCCAAAACTATAAGGAATCTTGGAGTAGAATTTGATAGTGCAATGAACATGTCCCATCATGTATCATCAATTTGTAAGTCTGTTAATTTTCATCTTCGTAATTTATCACGTATCAGAATGTTCATTGATGATAACACATGCCACCATGCAGTCCGTGCTTTAGTAACTGCTCGACTTGACTACGCTTAACTCACTTCTCATAGGTTCATCAGCCAAAGAAATTAAAAGACTTCAGCGACTTCAAAATAGGGCTGCTAAACTCATATTCAAGACAAAAAGTCTGACCATGTATCTCCGCTCCTCCAACAGCTTCATTGGCTACCTGTACAAAAACGTATCGATTTTAAAATTATGACTATTACTTTTAATTGTCTTTCTAATAATGCACCATCTTATCTATGCGAGCTTATCTCGCTATACCAACCTAATCGTAGTGGACTTCGCTCTAGTTCTGACCAAAAGATGCTCTGTAAACCCCGCACTCATCTTTGTTCTGCAAATAAGGGTTTCTTTGCTTCTGCGCCAAATCTGTGGAACAATCTCCCATCAGATATTCGTCATACTAGTGAACTTCAGATGTTTAAAAGTAAACTTAAGACTCATTTATTTTAGCTTTGTTGTACATCTTATTTTATTCACTGTTAATTTTAGAATTACATCTCATTTTATTCACTGTTAATTTCAGAAATTATTAAGTTGATCCATTTTGTAAAGCGCTGTGATACCTTTCAGTCGTGTAAGAGCGCTATATATAAATGCTATTATTATTATTATTATACTAACATTTCTTGGGGGTAACATTGGATGCCAAACTCACCTGGACGCAACACATCAGCAATTTAGCATGGGTGTTCGCACGGGCACACATAGCGATGGAGAAGTCATAATAATTATTTTTATGAAATGAGACAACTATTTTAATTTCAGACAAGGTCAACTTGAGCAGTCATCATAATCCACATGCTAATCACCAGACTCACCACTCATAGAACGTTGACATATTTCCCACCTGGAATTCAAAGCCGTCCAATGCCTCCACTTCATCGAAGATGATCGAGAGATCCGAGCAGGAGCATCCAATCAGGAGGATTCAAGAAGACCACCATCACCTCTGTGACATCTCAGTCAAGACGGAAAAAGGAAAACATGAGGTAATAAACACAATCCCATCTGCTTGTATTGCCACCAGGGCCCATATTCCTTAACAAATTTTTCTGCTTGGCAGAATTGGGCTGATAACCAGCTAGAAACAATATACATAACATGACAATTTGGCTGGTAACCTATTTTTGCTAAGCACAAATATTAATAATAATAATAATGTGTGGACTTATATAGCGCACGTATCCACCAACTGAGTGGTGCTCAAGGCGCATTATATTATTACCCCTGCTCATAAGGCTCATAAATCATTCCTGAAACCATCTCAGCTCCCTGGGGAGTATACAGCTCAATTGCTGCCATTACAGCGCATATAGGGCTAATCAACCAACTCTGCCCTCACAGGTACCCATTTAACCCCTGGGTGGAGAGAAGCAATTATGGTTAAGTGTCTTGCTCAAGGACACAAGTGTCACGGCCGGGATTCGAACCCACATTCTGCTGTTAAACCAGAACTTGAGTCCGGTAAGCTAGACCGCTCGGCCATGACACTCCATATATTGTATGCTCAGCAGATTAGGCCTGTGTCGGGTATCCGGGTACCTGACCGAAAATGTCTTTATTCGGTTCCATTTTTCGGTTCCAATTATCCATAATTGTCTTTAAAATTCCAACTACACATTTTAAGCCACACAAAATAATGGAAGTCTCTGATTTTTTGCTAAGAAAATGAAGAAAACTTGGATGAAGGCTTTAGAAGTAACATTTGCTGACAACCTTTCACAGACTTGCCGGCTTTTGTTTGAAACTTGTGTTCATATTGGTTATTTTATAGATTCAGGAGTATTTATGTGTTTTTACAAAATTGTTTAGGGGTACCCGGGTATCCAAAGATTTCAAGTTTCAGGTAGTTAGGCCAACTTTAGTTGTGCTAGTCCCAACTATAGTGTTGCAGTTGGGACTACAACACTACAGTTGGGCCTGTCCCATCTATAGTTGGGACCAGTGCTCTAGTTGGGACCATTGCTCTAGTTGGGACCATTGCTCTAGTTGGGACCAGCGCTATAGTTGGGATCAGCGCTATAGTTGGGATCAGCGCTAAAGTTGGGACCAGCGCTATAGTTGGGACCAGTGCTCTAGTTGGGACCAGCGCTAAAGTTGGGACCAGCGCTATAGTTGGGACCAGTGCTATAGTGTATTATGTCCAGGGCCCAATTTCATAGAGCTGTCCCATCCCAACTATAGCACTGGTCCCATCCCAACTATAGCACTGGTCCCATCCCAACTATAGCACTGGTCCCATCCCAACTACAGCACTGGTCCCAACTACAGCACTGGTCCCAACTACAGCGCTGGTCCCAACTACAGCGCTGGTCCCAACTACAGCGCTGGTCCCAACTACAGCGCTGGTCCCAACTACAGCGCTGGTCCCAACTACAGCGCTGGTCCCAACTACAGCGCTGGTCCCAACTACAGCGCTGGTCCCAACTATAGCACTGGTCCCAACTATAACACTGGTCCCAACTATAGATGGGACAGGCCCAACTGTAGTGTTGTAGTCCCAACTGCAACACTATAGTTGGGACTAGCACAACTAAAGTTGGCGTAAACTACAGTTGGGCCAATGCCACAGTTGGGACGTAACAGAGCTGCTAAGGACACAAATCTGCTGTAGGGCTGTGCGTTTTCTATGAAAAACAAGGTGTCCAAATATGTTATTCTATGAAAAACAAGGTGTCCAAATATGTTATTCTATGAAAAACAAGGTGTCCAAATGTGTTATTCTATGAAAAACATGGTGTCCAAATGTGTTATTCTATGAAAAACGAGGTGTCCAAATATGTTATTCTATGAAAAACAAGGTGTCCAAATATGTTATTCTATGAAAAACAAGGTGTCCAAATATGTTATTCTGTGAAAAACGAGGTGTCCAAATATGTTATTCTGTGAAAAACGAGGTGTCCAAATATGTTATTCTATGAGAAACAAGGTGTCCAAATGTGTTATTCTATGAAAAACATGGTGTCCAAATATGTTATTCTATGAAAAACATGGTGTCCAAATATGTTATTCTATGAAAAACAAGGTGTCCAAATGTGTTATTCTATGAAAAACAAGGTGTCCAAATATGTTATTCTATGAAAAACATGGTGTCCAAATATGTTATTCTATGAAAAACATGGTGTCCAAATATGTTATTCTATGAAAAACATGGTGTCCAAATATGTTATTCTATGAAAAACATGGTGTCCAAATATGTTATTCTATGAAAAACAAGGTGTCCAAATGTGTTATTCTATGAAAAACAAGGTGTCCAAATGTGTTATTCTATGAAAAACAAGGTGTCCAAATGTGTTATTCTATGAAAAACAAGGTGTCCAAATATGTTATTCTATGAAAAACATGGTGTCCAAATATGTTATTCTATGAAAAACAAGGTGTCCAAATGAGTTATTCTATGAAAAACAAGGTGTCCAAATGTGTTATTCTATGAAAAACAAGGTGTCCAAATATGTTATTCTATGAAAAACAAGGTGTCCAAATATGTTATTCTATGAAAAACATGGTGTCCAAATATGTTATTTTATGAAAAACAAGGTGTCCAAATGTGTTATTTTATGAGAAACAAGGTGTCCAAATGTGTTATTCTATGAAAAACATGGTGTCCAAATATGTTATTCTATGAAAAACGAGGTGTCCAAATATGTTATTCTATGAAAAACGAGGTGTCCAAATATGTTATTCTTTGAAAAACAAGGTGTCCAAATATGTTATTCTTTGAAAAACAAGGTGTCCAAATATGTTATTCTTTGAAAAACAAGGTGTCCAAATATGTTCAACTTTATGCTTGCATGTGTATTACAAATAAAACAGTAAATTTACCAAACTGGGTGTCTAAAATATACCCATATGTACTGCAGGGATCCTGCACATAATACACAATACAGGGATAATACACATGCATAAGCATAAAGTTGAACATATTTGGACACCTTGTTTTTCATAGCATAACAAATTTGAACACCCTTGTTTCAAATCCTAGCCTTATAGGATTCTAACCTTATATGGTCAACCTGTCAGCCTCCCCGAGCCCTCCTTTATGTCCCTGTATTGTTCAATCTTTACAGAAGGTCTTTGCCAATTAACTAGCTGTTTTATTTCACTCTCCATGACAACAAAACTTGAAAAATAAAGGCAACAAATGTCCATAAGTTTGGGATTTCTCAGCAGTTTTCCATTTTCCCCAAAAATGGCATGGACATCTGATACTAGTGATAGCATATTTTTTACATATTTCTTACTTATTTCTTATCAATAGCATATTTCTTATCAAAAGTCTAGTCAAATTAGTGGTAACAACATTAGTGATGGAGGGAGAAAGCATAGTGTTAGCCATCAATACCTTTTGGGTGTTTTTTGATGCTCTATTAAAACAATGGACACCCTGTTTTATTTGTTCGTTCGTTCGTTCGTATGGTTGCCAACAAGTCAGTACAGTGGGCGATTAAACAGGCAGGCTGGAAGAAAGCCAGTCTGCCGTGTCATCATCAAGGTTCATTATGCCATCAAACCCATGTGGGGCATGGTAGATTTTGCAGTTGGAGACAATATGGTCAGTGGTCTGTGTTTCACCGCATTCACATTTGTCGGATTGCTCAGCTCCTATTTTATAAAGGAAGTGCTTTGTACGGCCGACGCTTGTGCGTAGTCTGTTAAGGTTGACCCAAACTTGCGGGGAAGGTCACAGCCAGTTGGCTTGGTTGAAGGGCTGTTGATGAACTGATGTAGGAAAGTTGTTGAGGTTTCCCATTGTTCGGCCCATCTGTCGCTAAGCCAGGATGTATTGTAAGGGTGTTGGGCTAGTAGTGTTGACACGTCTGCAGCATAGTGCCTACGGGAGATCCTCTGGTCTAGCGGATTGGTAGGAGGTGGGATCAGACTATGGTCACCGACTTTGCATGACAGTTTCAGCTTCATGAAGTCACGGCGCAGTTCTGCAGGAGCTATGCCAGACAGGATAGGAAGGTTGTCAAGAGGGGTGGCTGTTAATGAGCCACTGACGAGTCTCATGGCAGAGTTGAGGACAACATCGATTTTCTTGGTGTGTGAACTGTGGCACCAGGCAGGTGCGGCATATTCTGCAGTTGAGTATGCCAAAGCCAAGGTCGAGGTGTGCATGGTGTTGAAGGAGGCACCCCAACCAGTGACAGCTAGTCTTTTCAGCAGGTTGACTCGGGCTTCAGTTTTGGACGCGACAGTTTTGACGTAATGGGAGAACGTTAGACTGCGGTCCAGAGTTACGCCAAGATACTTGGGGGTTGGGTCGAAGTTGAGCTTATTGTCATTCAGAGATATGTTCAACGTCCTGTTGGCATAGCGATTGGCTAGATGGAACAGGGAGCAGACAGTCTTAGGAAGGCTGATCTTGAGGTGCCATTGATGGAAGTACTGGCTCAAGGTAGCAAGATCTTTCTCGAGTGTCGTCTCAATAGCTTCAAAAGACTCGTCGGCAACACCAAGGGCAGATTCGTCTGCGTAGGTGTACTGCGAACTGTCACCATGGGGCATGTCAGCCGTGTATATGTTGAAGAGCACAGGAGCGAGCATTGAGCCTTGGGGGAGACCGTTTCGTAGTTTGCGCTTTCTGCTGCAGGCTCCGTTGGATGTTGTGATGGTAAAAGATCGGTCTTGGAGGAGCAGCATAATAAACTTCACAAGTTTAACATCTGGCAGGGTCTTAAGTAACTTGAAGTAGAGACCTCGGTGCCATACAGTGTCATAGGCAGCAGTCAGATCTATGAATACAGCGCCAAACTTCTCCTTTCTCTGAAAAGCACATTCTATGTCGTTGACTAGGCGCACCACTTGGTCAGTTGTTGAGCGGCCTTTGCGGAATCCAGCTTGGGTGTGCGGGAGGCTAACCTCGACAATGTCAGTGATTCTGGTAAGGATCAGTCTTTCCAGCAGCTTGTAGATGTGAGACAAGAGCGAGATCGGTCGGTAACTCTTGGGGTCGCTTGCTGGTTTAATGGGCTTGAGGATGGCAATGACTTTAGCTTGCTTCCATCTAGATGGAATGGTGAGCGTTGTGAGGCAGTTTGACAGGAAGGTGCACAGCCACTGCATAGCTTCAGTGCTCAGGTTCTTTAGGAACTCGGTGTGGATATTATCATTTCCAGGTGCTTTGCCTTTCTTCAACGCTTTGATAGCAGTTACAATTTCTTCAGAGGAGAAAGGTTCGGAGAGGACGCTGGTTTGAGGAATAGTGGATGTTAGGATCTTAATTTCAGCATTGACTTGATGGGTGTGAGCTTTAGCCTCAGGAGTGTGGTCTTTCCACTTTCCGTTGTTAACGATCACTGAGGCGATAGAGTTTGGTGAGATGGGGCATGGTTTAGCTGGGCTACTTCTGCCAGTGAGGCGATTTATGGTGGTCCAGGCTTTGCGA
Source organism: Zoroaster sp. YZ-2022 (assembly GCA_029582265.1). Classification (NCBI taxonomy): domain Eukaryota; kingdom Metazoa; phylum Echinodermata; class Asteroidea; order Forcipulatida; family Zoroasteridae; genus Zoroaster; species Zoroaster sp. YZ-2022. Next base: position 2,628,246 of record CM055827.1, on the reverse strand, counting down.
CTTGAGTGAGTGAAGTTGATCTCGCTTACTTCTTCTTCCCATCTAATGCGCATCTTTTGCCCAAGCAGTTTAAGCAGTTGATCGCCTTTCTCTTCTCTTTCTTTCCTCTTTCTTTCTTGCTGTTGGCATGTGTGTGTGCCTCATAGATCTCGTCACATTCTTTGTCCCAGCATGGGATGTAAGGACTTCTCCTGCCTCTAGGGATGGAGTGTTTCGCAGCTTGGTGGATCATAGAGCAGAAGTCTGAATATACTTCGTTCACGTTTGATGAGGGATCAGGAAGATGAGCAGTCAGGCTGCTGGTAAGCTTGGAAAACTTAGGCCAATTGGCCTTCCTGAAATTCCATCTGTTCTTGTAGAGACTAGATATCGAAATCTTGGTATCGCTGGAGATGATAATTGGGCAGTGACCTGATCTTGGGAACCTCGGGAGAACTGTCCTTGAACAACGGTTACGGATGCTACAGGATACAAATGACAGGTCTGGGCAAGTCCAGGTATTGTGCCTGCTAGAATAGAAAGTACGGGGATCTTTGGTGTCATAAAGTAGTTGAAGATCTTGGGCTTCAGCCCATCCATGTGCAAAAGAGCCGTTCTTGTCCGTGTTTGAGTAGCCCCAAATTGTATTCCTACAATTGAAGTCGCCGCACACGAAGGAGCTGGTAGGAATTGCTGGGAGGGATGGGAAATCCAGATCAGCAGGTGGTGGTTTGTAGACATTGTAAAGGTGAGTTCCAGAGGCCTCGATGACAGTCCACTGGACACTTGAGTTCACTGAGGAACATGCTAACGCTTTAGCCTGAATGCCCTGCTTAGCGTAGGTGGCAATGCCATGCTTCTTATGGGGAACAAAGCTGATAAGGTCGTAGCCTTCAATGCAAAGCTTGTCTTCAGACTCGCAGTGGGTCTCTTGTAGGAGGATGGTGTTCACTCTATGTTCTTTGGCAATATGCTGGATGACATCATGTTTCGCACGGGTAAGCCCCTCCACATTTAGCTGCAAGATACAGACCGCGGTGCTAGCCATGGCAGCTAGGTCCGGAGGATGCAGTATGAGTGCAGAGATGACAAAAATGTACTGTGGTGATATAGATCACGATCTTGATTGGAGTTGGCTTCCAAGTTGCTGCTTTAGTTGAGCGGAGCACGTAACAGAGTCGCATGCGGAGCACATAACAGGGTCACCACGAGAAATATATTAAATATATTAAATATAATTTGGACACCCTGTTTTTCAAAGAATTATACACTGGGAGGAAGGTTTTTAATACAGCAAATGATAACTAAATATATGTGGTTGTCTGACTACATCAATTGCTATCTATCAAAATATTTTGTTTGTCTCTCTCTCTCTCTTATTGACCAATTCTAAAACCTTCGACTCCTATTCCTCACTCATTTTTCCTCTTCCCGACATCTCTTCTTAATAACAGCAGCAACCTCAATGGAAAGAAGTCATAGCATCTCTGGCAGCTGGTGCGGTAGCCGGGGCAACCGCTAAGACGACTATAGCACCGCTAGATAGAACCAAGATATTATTCCAAAGTGAGTTATGGGGCAGGTTGTGAGGTGGGAAGGACAGTCAGTGAGTTTTGTTAATTATTATTATTTTAATTTGTTTTGCTATATAACCAATTATTTTTGCCATAGTATAAATTACATGTAACTCTAATTACATGTAAAAATATAAATAAATTTGTGCATTGTCAGAAAAACAGTTCTGTATTTTTTCAAAACTCTGAGTTTTTTTGTTTTGCTAATGTGTCCGGTCCTTTGGGCAATCGTTAAACTATTGGCGAAAACTATTCATTAACCCTAACCTTCCCAAATCCTCCAAAATCCTCTTTGCCAAAGTGAAGGATTTTGAAGGATTGAGGTTATGTGGAAATTGCAGTGGTGAAGTATTTTGAAGGATTGAGGGCATATGTGATTATTTGCTTGGTGGATTATGGAGGATTGAGGTTATCAGGCTATATTTGACAATGGATGAAAATGGAGGATTGAGGTTACATGGTACATGTTGGTCTGTCCAAAAAAATGATTTTGGAGGATCAAGGTTATTAGGCATACTTGCCTTTCTTCATCCATGGTATATGCACAACCATGTTTGTTATAGTGATTGTAAGGTCAGTACTTGGGTCAGTGGACACTGTTTATTGTTCCATGCATGCAGGGAGGGTCCCTGGCCCTGGGCCATGTACATGTATCACAGATAAGCAACACATGTGTGCACACATCTGCATACAATGACTGGTAATTATGCTTAATTTACTAAAGGATTTTGGAGGATTCAGGTTATGCATAAGCAAATGGGCCTAGGGAGTTAGGGTTAAGCTTGCTTCATTCATTTACCAGATTTAAAAGCAGTCCTTCTGTGTGGAATAGCTGCGTTCAAGCATTGGACAAACTGTCATTTCAATCGTTCGACCACTGAATCATCTTTCAATAGTTTGACCACTGAATCGTCTTTCAATAGTTTGACCACTGAATCGTCTTTCAATAGTTTGACCACTGAATCGTCTTTCAATAGTTTGACCACTGAATCGTCTTTCAATAGTTTGACCACTGAATCGTCTTTCAATTGTTTGACCACTGAATCGTCTTTCAATTGTTCGACCACTGAATCATCTGTCAATAGTTTAATGATTTCTCAATGGGCCCTATAAGGACCAGAGACCTTACGTTACCAATGATTTACCTGCCATTTAACCCTCCTATAGGTTTAACAATCAAAGACACTCAAAATTTGTATGTCACTCCCAACCCATTGACTTTGTGCAGTGCACTCAAATAAATGCAAGGACATATGGCTCTGGTAGGAGGTCAAACCAAAACCACTCGACTGTAACTTATGCAGTACATACACAGCTCTGTGTGACTCTGCATATAACTTGTAAGACATACACAAGTGTGTTTGACTTTGCCACTATCTCCAGCACTCTTATACACATGTGTGAACAATTGGCAATGCAACCAAAAATACTCAAGTGACTGTCTGTGGGTGCGGTGCTTACTGGGCCAAATTTCAGCCTGGGCAAAGGAGGGTTAAGTGACTAATGTTATGATGTTTTTCTTTTGATCAAAGCTTCCGATATGCAATTCAGTGCTCGGAGGGCCTTCATGGTCATCCGCCAGGTATATCACAACGAGGGAATATTAGCGCTATGGCGTGGAAACTCGGCCACAATGACGCGCATAATCCCGTACGCCGGAATCCAATATGCATCTCATGAACAGTACAAGATTTTACTAAATCCAAGCAAGGCACCGTAAGTACAATTTACTGATCATCTCCAATAAAAGATCTCCAAAAAAGGGAATGGGGGAAATTAAATTAAAGGGAAGGTACAACATCGATAATGTTGGCAAAACTGATCCACACATTGCTCTCACCAGGATGTTTTTCAAGGACGAGGGAAATCCATCGCAACTGGATTTTTTTATTTAGGGGTGGGGTCAACAAAGTCTCAGAAACCATCCACTTAACCCTAAACAATGTTGATTTTGTCAAGTTTAACCCTTCAGTCAAAATGTTGATATATTTGCCAAGTTATATCTAGTGCGCTTAATCCTTTGAGTCCCATTGTCTTTGTACACAATTACCCTCATTATCCCACATACTTTATTTAAAAACACAACAATTTGTATGTTTATGTTTGAAAAATCATTAAAAAAATGCCCTTCTTTATTTTCCAACAATATATGGACACATTGTTTACCAAATGATTGTCAATAATTTCCTGACCTTTTTTTGACCTCAGTGACCTTGATGACCTCTGACTACCTGTTTAACCGGAAGTTGTACAATATAATAAGTTTCTGTCTATTTTATTGTTGTTTTTTTATTCTGGGATGATCTAAAAAATAAATTAATAAATAAATAAAAATAAATAATTAAAAAAAAAAAAAAATGGCTTGACTGGAAAATGAAGATCACAAAATGCCTCAATGTACATAACTAGAATGATTATAAGCATTAGCCTTCATAAACATGAACAAACTTTACATCTATGGCGGCCGCCATATTGAAAGTTTGTTTAATTTTGCTTTGATGTACTTTTATCGGCACGTCTTCGTGATTTTTGTTTGATAAGATTCCTCCCAAATGTTCATTTGTTTTTAATTTTTATAATTTCCAAAGGTAACTGCACTCAAATGTAAACCTTATAGTGCCAAAGACTATGTACAAGTAGGAGGAGAGGATGTAAATCATTGGGAATGAGTGCATTCTTTACACAAATGTAAACGAATTTTAACATTACGTTATACATGCATCAGTACAGACATGAAAAATTGTAAAATATCATGATAAAAACACCCTAAAAATTATAATTTCTTCAAATCAGTAATTTATCTACACTCCGGAATAATCAATTTTATCTTTGCGCAGCCTACATGTGTCAGAAAAGGACAACACCGAAGAGGAAAACGTCAAATTCTGGAAGGAAATCTCAGCGCGCGTAGGGCATTCCGTCATTCGGCTGACGAGGCATCCATCTTGCACACAAAACCTACTGAAAGTCCCGGATGCTAGCGGCAAACAATCTCAACAAATATATCAAAAGAGGGCGCAAATCATCAGGTCCATACAGCTGTATTTTTTTTATTTCATAGCGCTTATGGTACCAGCGCAGTGGACGTAAAAGTACAGCGACCGCGCAACCCGGGATATCCCGGGAGCGGGAACGTGAGGAAGTGTAACGTGACCCGGGATATCCCGGGTGCGGGACTGAAAGGGTTAAAAGTTGAACTTAAGAGTCGACCGTGTTTGACTGGTAAAAGCACTGTCTTCTATTGTTGAGAGTGGTCAAAATGACAATAAAAACCAGTCAAAAATGCCCCTGTGTGCACATTTGTGTCAACAGTCAAAACGGGCAGTTTTATATAAATACATGTCGAGTCACTGGAATTGTGAAGTATCACTCAAAAATATCACAAAAGTTGAAAATGTCCTAATTGTTGTATTTATTATCAGGTAATTGTCAAATTTAAGTGTTCTTACCAAAATATGACATGGAAGTGCATTTACTACATTTGGATATTTGTTGGAAAGATTGGTACATGAATGACACAAAAAAATGTTTTTTCCTGAAGAGGTAATTTACAGATTACCTAAATGTTGGTACATGTATTACATGTATTACATGTGTCGTGGCCGAGCGGTCTAGCTTACCGGACTCAAGTTCTGGTGTTAGCAGCAGAATGTGGGATCGAATCCCGGCCGTGACACTTGTGTCCTTGAGCAAGACACTTAACCATAATTGCTTCTCTCCACCCAGGGGTTAAATGGGTACCTGTGAGGGCAGAGTTGGTTGATTAGCCCTATATGCGCTGTAATGGCAGCAATTGAGCTGTATACTCCCCATGGAGCTGAGATGGTTTCAGGAATGATTTATGAGCCTTATGAGCAGGGGTAATAATATAATGCGCCTTGAGCACCACTCGGTTGGTGGATACGTGCGCTATATAAGTCCACACATTATTATTATTAAAATGATGGTATTACACAGATGGTATTACACAAAATGTCCTATTGTTTTTGAAGAGATGTTTTATTAATGGGTCACCGTGAGTGTACAATAGCAATTCTTGTGTGCAGATAAAAATGTGCACACCGGCTGATAAATTTGACAAAGATTGTTTTGTTTTTTATTGGAGTAAAAGAAGCGCTGGTATTGGTAAAAGAACATGTTATTTTAGCATTTAAAGACAAACAACTAGCTGTCTGTATGTAAGTCGTATACTACTCAAAACAATTTAGGGAACACTGGATTTTTAACATCAGGTGGTCACACCCGTTATTGAAATGTTCCATGAACCAGGATTTTCATTTGCAACCCCCTCTCTCTTTCAGTAGTCATGTCATGAAATGTGTAATCACTACATGCATCCTTTATCATCTGTTTCATTGTGCAGTTGTTTCTCATCAATTCTGTGAAACATTGTGTTTATCTGAAATAAATGATCTTGCTTTAACTGAGATTATTCCGGTGTTCCCTAAATTGTTTTGAGTAGTATATATTGCTACTGACAATGAGCACCATTGAAATGAGCAATTTTTTAAACTAGATTCTCATCAGCTGTATTTAACATCCATATATGTTTGTGGAGTTATGTTCTATGATAAAAGTCTGTTCATCTGTGGTGAGTTTGAGTAGCATGTTTTTTTGTTTAAATTTTTTTGCGCCTTTCAACTTTCAAGCGTCGTCGTCTCGGGAAGCTGCCAAACACGCGTATCACGAAACTAAACCAGCTGAGGACGATCAGAGCATACTGATCGAAACGTTGAGTTGTACCTCCAGTTCTTTTCAGAACTAATTACTATTCAATTGAGATTCCACATGGTGTCACCGCAATTAGTCTTACTTACTTAAACCAGCTGGAGTAGTCAAAATCACAAAGACTGTACGGAATTCTACTTCATTTTAATTTTTATTAACAAATTTGATTCCACTGGACAGTACTTTTTATCATTTTCAAACATGCTAGCATCATGAAATTCATGGAATTACCAAAAAGTCTTGAAAGGGAATGTAATCCACTACGTGCATAAATGATTGAACACATATGTACAATTATACATACTTGTACTTGATTAAATTTCCACGTACGGCCGAAAAGAGGTCCATGTGGTATGCTGATGGCAGTGTGTGCCATGTGTAGTATGCACAGGTGGTTAGGGAGCCTAGTATTTCGTGCCTGTTTCTGCCCGTCCTGATTGGATACTGTATATGACATAAAACACAATAAAGGGGGCCACTTTCCTACCGTCACGTTAGCAGTTTTTCTAATGGTTGTAATTTTTTTTTAATATCTGAAACCACCAAAAAAGAATTTCAACATTTGTATAGACATGCATGCTTATCCTAAAGATAATTTGAGTTGATTATTACTATTATTTTTTTAATTACCCTAAAATTTCCATCAACAAATGGACGGAAAAGTGAGGTAACTTTTTCCGTCCAATTTTTATGGAAATTTGAGGGTAAAAATATAAATAAAAAAAATTAAAAATTAAATAAATCAACTCAAATTAGTTCTAGTATAAGCCTGCATGTCCATTCACATGTTGAAACACTTTTTGGTCGGTTTTGGGTACTTAAAAATAAATAACAACCATTGGAAAAACTGCTAACGTGACGGATACAAAGTGGCCCCCTTTATTGTGTTTTATGTCATATAGGTTTACATAGTAGCACTTTGTTCTCATTGGCTGTGCTGTGCGTGTGCTCATGAATAATTATGCATATTAATGTTTAAACCTAGCCTGTAATGTAGGTGTCTGGAATATACAAAGAGAGACAAATACTGAATTTTATAATGGGTTGACAATGCCGAATTGAGTTATGTTGTGGGCCAAACAGACATTCAAAAAGAGGATTTCAAAAAGCTATTCATGCAACAGGGTTCCTGATGCCCACAGATTGGACGGAAGTCGAAAGATCGTTTATTCATCATGCGTTATGTGTGAAATTCCTATAGGTTGTATCAGAAGTCTATTACCTACACGAAGTGTGCCACTCGTGTACTAAACTAATTCACGGCATAGTACTCCAAGAACAATAGATTTGGCCCATTCATGACATTTTGTTCCACAAACTGACGCGCAAGGTCTCAAAAAGAAGCAATGCAGTCTGGGAGACTTACCCAGTGTGTGAGAGAACTGTATCTCACACGCGCACCTTAGCTTTTATCGAATGCACCCATTGTTCACCACACAGAATGGTTCGTCTGCGTCTTATTTCAGATTGCGTCTGTAGTTCTTTAGGAACTAGCTTCGCATGGAAACGCCTGTCCCATGATGCCCCACCGTGCGTGCGTGCGTGCATTTGGAGTACAGTGTCATGGTGTGGGCTATAGCAGACTGGCACACTTCATGTAGGTAATAGACTTCTGGTTGCATGTAACTGATGTAATTTTTGCATACAGACAAGATGTACAAAAATGTATGGCCGATTATCTTGCAGTTTCGTGACACATATCAGGCATGAGCACTTTCTTTATTTAGAAATGAGCAACATATGATAAACAACATACCATAAATCTACAATCAATCTTTTTGCCAGTTTTCTCGTAATAAAGACATTTCACTGCCTTATTTTCTCCATATCGTGTGAGGCTGGGCAAAGCATTATCTCATCAATGGCCAATCAACGTTGCCTTTATAAAACCACATGGCGAGAGTGGTGGTAAATCAACCAATAGCTAGGGCTGTTACGCTCATGAGGTCATGACCTGTATAGTAGAGGCACAACATCAACAATGGCTGCCCTGTCGGGTGTGTGTTGTCTGCACTCTGCAAGCAATGTGTCTAAAAAAAACAATGCGTCATCCCCGTGTCTAGCGTGAATTCTAAGTTTATGCCATTATCTGAAAAGAGCTGGAAAAGTTTCTTTTACATGTATGTGGAAGTAGGTGGAAGAAAATAGATGGTTCAGTTGAGTCTCACATCGTCAGAAAAACAGAGGTATGTCTGGGACTGGAGTGCCTAACGACGTTAACGTTAGGCATTGTTAGGCCATCCTCACGTCACCGGGTGACTCTCAGAATCACTCTCGCAGGTAATGTATTTACTTTTTAAAATAAATTGGAAAATTATCAGGATCTGATCAGACTATTTTTTACCCTTTCTTTATTTTGTCTAAAATAGCTGGACCCTGTTGAAAAACTCAAAAAGGTCATTAACAACTTGTATTTTTTGACAGTATTCATCCAGATTTTTTTTTTTTTTTTAACAGTGTCTAAATGTTTACCTAACAATACTTTTGCATGTGTATTACAAATAAAATAAGGTGTCCATTTAGCAAACAGGGCGTCCAAAAGACACCCATCTGCAATAGGTATTACTAGCTAACACTGTGTTGACAATTTGTTTTAATTCTCACAATCTCATCTGTCTTGTTCTTGGCAGGAGCATTTTTATGACATGTCATTGTCATCATTTGTGGCATTTTCATTAAAATAAAAATTGTATTAAATTTGAAAGGAAATGCAGAATGATTTGTCTTTATTCAGGGAATTCTTCATAAAAATCCACTGAAATTGTTGAACTTAACTTTCTTGTTGTTTCATTTGCAAGTAACACGTTTTACTTTTCAACATAGCCTCAAACATTATTAGTCTAGAACATTTTGCAAAAAGCAAACACAGCTGAATTTCCAAATATATACATAACACCAAAAGAAACGTCACCCCTAAAAATATTTATTATTTTCATTTTATAATTAATATAATTTGTTTAATGAAGAATATTATGAGTATGGAGTGTAACACGAACACAATGTGGCAAATTTGGTTGACCTCAAAATTCGTCATGCATGACGTCTGAGGACACATAAGCTAAACACGTTCTCAGACTTATCAACATTTAGGGGGTGACGTTTCTTTTGCTGTTATGTATAATAATAATTTTCAAAACCAAACAGGGCAGAACTTAATTTGTTAATTAATGTACATGTGTATTTCTTAATATTGCAGATATAACTTCTTTAGAATGGTCACCCTCGATGAGACAGCAATGTCGCCTTACATATTCAGCGAGACAGTTACCAGGAACTACCTTGGAACAGTGTACAGATGAAGATATTAGTCTATACTGGATGAACCTTCCCCCAGCGCCTGACAGCAACTTAGAATTTGCACATTTGTTCATAAAAACAGGTGTAGTTGGTTGGACAAACAGCTTTGATTCCCTGCACAGAATGTGAACATGTTACAAATGACCATGTTGTACATGAGAGTGAGGGTGCAGGTTCATGTAAAAACAAATAATGATAAATAAAACAAAAAATGATATATTTAATATAAAGTCTTTTGCAGACAGTGTTATTTTTGATCATTTTATATAATTAAAAACAAACTTGTTGAAAGGGAATCGGATACAATGTAGGTAAATACATGTACTGGCTGTTAAATTGCTGCAGGTATAAATTATTCCTTTTTTTAATCTTACAAATAAATGTAGTCTTTGTATTAAATTCATAAAATCTGCTGACATGCAAAACAAATTTTGAAATTAATGGATTTTAACCCTAATTCCCTAGGCCCATTTGCTTACACATACATGTAACCTGAATCCTCCAAAATCCTTCAGTAATAAAGCAAGCGCATGACATGTATGCACACATGTGTTTCTAAATTGTGATACATGTACATGGCCAGGGACTTTCCCTGCATGCATGGAGCAATAAACAGTGTCCACTGACCCAAGCACTGACCTTGCAATCACTACAACAAACATGTACATGTACCATGGAAAGGAAAGTATGCCTAATAACCTCAATCCTCCAAAATCCTTCACTTTAGCAATTCATGATAAATACCTGCACAGATTATTTTGATAACACTACAAGTTATTAAATTATAGGTTCTAATCATTTTCGAACTTCAGAAACCTACATAGTATTAGTCAGAGGGATGTCTGGGTGTCTTTGGGACACCCTGTTTCAATTTTGGACACCCTATTTCATCTGTCATTTGAATGTAAAAGTATTGGACACCCTATTTTTAACCAGTTCGCGTCGGAGGCCGTGTATACATGCAATTTTTTTTGCACCACGGATCGGAGAGTGTCTAAACACGCCATAGGAAACTCCGATATATTTGTATGCATGCTCGGTTGAGCCACGCGTGTATGGTGACATGCTCGGAAGACGTGGCCACGCGCTGTGGAAACTTCCATTAACGTGTGTGTGGGAAAAAGAAACCTGCACAGGGGCCCAGAAAAACTGTTTTATTCCCGACGCGAACTGGTTAAATGCTGGCTAACACCTTGGAAACCTGTATCGCCTGCTGCTGCAATCTGATTCTTAAAAATCAAGTAGAATCATTGTTCCAATTCTTGCTGTGTACTAATATTGATTCAAGTTACCCAAGCTTAATGTAGGTATGTAAACATGTATTTTAGAGGAATATACCAGTGTAAAAGTTACCTTTACTCTTCATGCTTTATTTAATTCATTAAGAATATTTTGTACGCACCAGTGAAAGGTTTTTATGTGCTGAAAGTTCTTAAGAAAAAATGATTAATTTCATTAGAAATTAGACCTTCAAGTTTTATACTGCATTTATTCTGTATTAAATAGATTATTAGTTACATAGCAAAAATAGACGGATAAAAGGAACATCATAACTTGCAAAATAAAGCAGAAGTGTCGTACAAAAAATAATTTTGTTTTGCCTTTATTTAAATAACCATAAATAAACCACTTGGTTTATTTAAATATTTTAACAAAACATTGGCAATAAATAACTCAAAATGTATTTACAAAGGATAACAAAAGCATCACAAAATGTCCTTTGGGGGTATGCAAGGGTGGGTAGTTCCAGGGGGTTTAAGGGTGGGTGAGAGGAGGGGGTGAAACATTTGAGCATCGGACATTCAGGGAGCATTCAGTTACAGGCAAGTTCTTGGTAATGTGATTCTTTTGCAATGAAACCATCAGATATTTCCCAAAATCTTGAACATCCCTTCACCACACCCATTCCCCACCCCCACTGGAACAATTTGACATCTCAGGGAAGGGGAAACATTTATAAAGACGGCCCATTTCAATTACTCGGATTATACAAAAATGCCCATTGAAATGTACACAGTTCTCTAAGAATGGCCAGCAGAGGACGCTATTTTCATATGTCATAATTAAAATGCAAATATATGCCGAACTGGCAAGTTGAGTGATTGTGGATTTATATAATAATAATAATAGTGGCTTCTTGTATAGCGCACAAATCCATCACGTAGTGACGCTCATGGCGCTGAAGGAACATTATTACCCTTGTCATCGGGCCAGATATATCATTCCTAGAACCATCTCAACTCCCTGGGGAGTATGCAGCCCATGCTGCCAAATGTGTAGCGCAACGAGCTTAATCAAACAATTACCATCTCTGCCCTCAAAGGTCCCCATTTATACTCCTGGGTAAAGAGAAGCAATTATAGTTAAGTGTCTTGCTCAGGGACACAAGCACCACGTTCGCGGCCAGGATTCGAACCCACATTCTGACGACTCGGCCATCAGAACACAAGTCCGATGCACCTAACCGCTCGGCCATGGCACCCCATATATATTAGCAATCTACATGTAATTACCAAGTAAATTATCACTGCACTCCTCATGGTCTAATAGTGTCACGACATTGTTTTAATACAATGCCTAGGGAGTTAGGGTTAATACAGTTGAGTCTGAGCCAAGAAAATAAAGTAAATTATGCATTCAAGACTTTCTGTATACATTCTGATGTGGAATTTAGGAGAAAAACAAATACTCTTTCCTATATCCTAAAGTCGAACTGGACATTATTTAAAATTTAAAACAATCTTAAAAATTCATGTATTAAAAATTAGTGTAAATTTAGACACAAAATTGAGGAAGATATTGAGAATTAATGGTGGGGTCCCATCATAAAATATTTTTGACATTTTTTAAAACTGTTAAACCAAGCTACTGACAACTATTTTGTAAAAATTGCTGGTAATTTACCGGCAGTATTTTAACTATGTGTTGTCTGCAATGCATAAATAATGTCATTAGTATCAGCTTCACCCTAACCCTCCAGGGTATTTTGGCTAGAAACCCTGCCAGACGCATCAGATTGCATCGTTTGTCAAAGTGACTTGGCTGCAGAGTGCAGCAAAGTGCAGCTGTGCATTTTGCTGCGTGTGGCAGTCGAGGGGGACCGTACTCAAGTTCCCTCAGCCTTATGTTCCCTCAGCCCTAAATAGACCCTATGTTCCCTCAGCCCTATGTTCCCTCATCCAGTCTTAACACTCCATGAGGGAACATAGGGCTAATTATAAATTAATTATAGGGCCTAATTTGGATTTTAAAAAAATGTTAGGCATTGAGGGAACATAGGGCTGAGGGAACATAGGGCTGAGGGAACATAGGCATGACCCCAGTCGAGGGTGTATAGTGTATATCAGTGGTGGTACAAGTACCTTGCAAATCCCATCAGTATGCACCCGTAGATGCATCAAAAGTTGCTGGGAGGGTAGTAGGTTTTCTTGGTTGCTGGGAATTTAGTTGCTGGGAAGGTTTTGTTTGGCTTTGAATATTTGAAACAAAATATCATCACTGCCTGTTCTTTTTTATGTTTTCCTTTTGTTTACATTCTTTTCTGGGTTTTCTGCATTTTCTTCTTTTCTTTATTTTCTTCTTCTTTCTTTTGTTCCTCTTATTTACATTTTGTTTCTTTTTCAAACTTTTTCTTTGGGCCATACATGTACAATGCATCATCCCAGACTGCACTATGAAAGTAGAGTGAAACCCGAGACATACCCTTCAGACCAGGGACCCAAAGTGGTTTGCCCAATTCCCCAGCACTTAGCTGGTTTGACCTCAATTTCCATCAGTATTGCTACAAAGTTCACAGCAGTTAGTGGTTGCATTTTGCATCAAAGTGCACCAGACTTTTCCACCTGATGCACTGTGCTGCGTCTGGCAGGGTTAGGGTTAAAGAATTACGTGTATAGGTATTATCGGAAGTCTATTATGTACGAAGTGTCATGTAATAATCTTGACTGACAAGCAAGGTCTCAAAAAGAAGCAGCAAATCATGGGTGAATTGCAGTGAGATTTTCAAGAGTACCAATAGTGAATAGGAAAGGGGGTTTTTTAAACAAATTTAGGGACCATGATCAAGTCTTTTCATTTTTTTTTAATACATATATTCTTGTTATCTGCACTGAAAATTTTTCACAGAATTATGTCCATTTTTATTATTTGTTTCTTTTAATTATTTTGTACTTTTTTTATTCCAGGAATTTGCAGCCTTTTCCAAGGTTTCTTGCGGGATCATTGGCCGGAGTTACAGCATCTACACTAACGTATCCACTAGACTTTGTCAGAGCCCGTATGGCCGTCACTAACCGACAAAGGTGTGCACCTTGAATTTACACAGTGTCCTCCCCAAAAAATTTCCAATTTTTTTGAAAACTACAAGAACATTATCAAGTTTTTTTTCCCCCAGAAATACACTTTGTTTCCCCATACACCATATATAATCACGGGCTGTGCGTGTCCATATTATTGCCACTAGTGTTACATGAGGCTAAAAGTCTTTGTTTTCTGGTCATAGGTCGGCTTCAAAATCGGTGCGGTGATGTTCGTTTTAAACACAGAGGGCCAGAATTCCAATCAATCCAGCAATTTTGGCTGCAATTGAACATCGTTTCATGGCACACACAAAAAAATGACCCAGTAATTTTCAGTCACTGTGTTAATATTAAACTAGGACATCGATTCCATGTCCTGTCGAAAGTCTGCTCTGATTGTGACAATACTGCCCCTTTAAGTTGACATATGCACGTGTTAGTTTCTTTACATATCTCTTAACTCAATGTATGGATGCATGCACAGACAGTTTTCTTTTATTGATGGAATTCTTGAGTCGGAATAATCAACAAATGTACAGTGCTTCATATAAGTCGGTCAAATCAATTTTTAAAACATTTTTTTAAATTCACTACTTATACCAGAGTAGTAAACACACTACGGACAGTGTAGGCCAAATATGGGCTCTGTCTTTGTACACACTGAAACGGAGTCAGACTCCGCACAGAAAATTTCCTAAATTGTTTAAATCTTACCAGTGTGTTTAAATCTTACTTTTGTGTGACCAACTATAATGACAGGCGCTAAAGTTTGAAAATCCAGATGTAATGTTGAAGAAATCCTAGAGTTTCGATGGTGGTGACAAAACGTCAGCGTATGTGCGGTTCATGTAAAAAAAAATCCATGCAGCAGGTATGCCGACGCACCCGTGCAGACACTGGCGTATGTTTTGTCATTACGCTCAAGGGACAAAAGTAATTCATTAACTTTAAATCTTGGGATTATTTCATTAAAAACACTATGTGAAAATGATATTTTGAAGTTCAAACCTTGCTGAGATGCATTTTATTTGGTCATGGGATTCTACTGCTGAGTTTCAGCAGCTTCACACAGGTAAAAATTAAGCAATTTATGAAAATATATTTTTTTCTGTATTGGCAAATGATTTTAAAAAACCTGGATGTCACCGTAGTACACGAAGGTGAAAGTCCAACCTGGGCTACAGACAATTCATTAATATGTGACGCCGTATATCAAAATCAGGCACATTTGGGCAAGAGGTAAATTTTGAGTTATTGAAATATTAGTAAAATATAGACCTTGCACTTTACAATGCCGCTTTCTTTTTTCAAATCGGATATTCCATAGCGAAGTTATTAAGATTTGAAATCGGACTGTCTGAATCAGTGAGATGATGTCATTTTCCTGGGGAAATACCTGATGAATTATTCAGTTCCTTTATTAGCGAAAGGTCTGATGTTTCCGGCAATACCAAATTTGTATAGGGGCGATGTGATTTTACATTCGCAAGTGAGCTCGAAGTTACGCTAAATTTGGCATCATTTCCAAGCAAAATCTCGAACAAGGCATCATTTTGTGAAATTATAATGCCTCTCTAAAAGTATTTTAAAAATAATTTGTCGATGAAATTTCAGTTAGAAACTTTTGCAGAACATTTTAAACATTTGTAGCATCATAAATTTCCAAAAATCTCAAAATCGCAAAAAATCACCCCAAGGCATTTTGCAGCTGTTCCTCCGTTCATAGCTCTGCCCAATTCCGCCTGGTTTTGACATACCACGTCACATATCCCTGAATAGCTGTTTGAAGCTCCTTGTACAAAATTTATAATTACCCCTGAAATAACCCAAAACAAATAAACCCAATAATTTGTTTCATTCCAACCCTTTCGTTGTTATGAAATAATATCATAAAATCAACCTGAAAAGTTCCATCACCATACGACAAAAAGTTATATTATGCAAAAAGTTGCCAGAGTAGCAACTGTTCTTTATAAACAATTAACAAATCTCTTAGATTATAACACTTCTCTCATGGATTAAAACAGTATAATTTCACAGAATGACAGACTTGTATAAACTTTACACTAAAAGAAAGCTTTAAGATAATAATTCTTTAATTTAATAATCTGGTTTTACCAATGGTTTTACCTTGTTTTTGTACAACATTGGTAAATTATTATTATATATTTTCATATTTAATTATAACAATTGGGATACCACCAACTATAGGGTGGATAGCTTGGTTGGTTTAGCACCAGGGCCCAATTTCGTGCTTATTATAGCAGTCAAATTTGCTTGAGCAGAAGCGTAATTCAGAGCAGCGCATGCTCGTTTACTATGGATTTGTATTGTTGCGTCACTCATTTGCTAGCAATAACAGCCGGTAAGTTAGTGTGCCTTTTTCTATGCAAAAAGGTAAGCAGCGCTATGAAATGAATAACATGCAGTAAGCAAAAAATCAGCTGTTTAGCAGCTCTATGAAATTGGGCAGAGTACATCATGTTTGATTTTCATGGCTTCTGACTAGAACCCCCAGACCAAAGATATTGACAACTATAGAGCTGGATAGCTCAGTTGATAGAGCACAGGTACATTACTCTCACACATTTGTGTCCCGCTAAAGTTAATTTTGTTTTTGTTCACTCGCCTATCGTCTGAAATAGAAGGGATACTATTCTAACCTAACCAAAGGCCTTCTTTTCCCCACAGCCACAAGACCATGTGTGGTCTGATAGTTAAGACATTAAGGAAAGATGGTTTTCTCAGTTTCTACCGAGGCTATCTACCAACGGTGCTAGGTGTCATCCCATATGGAGGAATCAGTTTCTTCATATTTGAGACTCTGAAGAAAAAGCATCGAGGTAAGACCATATACATGTATTTGTCAAAAGTTGACAGTCTGGGATAAAACTTAATTTGTATTTGAATTGATTAAAATGCAAAATTTATCATTGCCGTCAATAAAATCTCAACAGAACTGAAATCTTTAAAGGAAGTGTATAACACTGGTATTATCTCAACAACAAAAATTAAATTAAATAAAAATAAAATTAAATAAAAATAAAGTAATAAATTAATATGATCACAGTTTATAAAACTTGGTGTAAAGTTAGTGATGTATCAAATATCCTTTGAAATCTTTCTGTCTGAGTTGCTATTAGTAAAGATAGTCAAATTATTTCCCAACGGCAGCTCAATATTTTGTATTATGAAGTTATTGTTTGTTGATACAACATATGACATAAAACACAATAAAGGGGGCCACTTTGCATCCGTCACGTTAGCAGTTTTTCCAATGGTTGTTATTTATTTTTAAGTACCTGAAACCAACCAAAAAGTGTTTCAACATGTGAATGGACATGCAGGCTTATACTAGAACTAATTTGAGTTGATTTATTTTATTTTTTTATTTATTTTTTTACCCTCAAATTTCCATACAAATTGGACTGAAAAAGGTACCTCACTTTTCCGTCCATTTGTTGATGGAAATTTTAGGGTAATTAAAAAAATAATAGTAATAATCAACTCAAATTATGTTTAGGATAAGCATGTCTGAAACGTAATACAGCTTACGTTTCAGCCATTATAATGTCTTAAGCCTAAGTAGGGATAACGTTTCAGACATTTAAATGTCTGAAATGCTAAGCTGCTTAGGTTTAAGACATTTAAATGTCTGAAACGTAATACAGCTTACGTTTCAGCCATTATAATGTCTTAAGCCTAAGTAGGGATAACGTTTAAGACATTTAAATGTCTGAAACGTAATACAGCTTATGTTTCAGCCATTATAATGTCTTAAACCTAAGTAGGGATAACGTTTCAGACATTTAAATGTCTGAAATGCTAAGCTGCTTACGTTTAAGACATTTAAATGTCTGAAACGTGATACAGCTTACATTTCAGCCATTATAATGTCTTAAGCCTAAGTAGGGATAACGTTTAAGACATTTAAATGTCTGAAACGTAATACAGCTTACGTTTCAGCCATTATAATGTCTTAAACCTAAGTAGGGATAACGTTTCAGACATTTAAATGTCTGAAATGCTAAGCTGCTTACGTTTAAGACATTTAAATGTCTGAAACGTGATACAGCTTACGTTTCAGCCATTATAATGTCTTAAGCCTAAATAGGGATAACGTTTAAGACATTTAAATGACTGAAACGTAATACAGCTTAGGTTTAAGACATTCTACCCAGAGTGTCAGAATCTTGTGGTTAGAAAATGTCTGAAATATAATCTTGCTTTGTGTTGGGATTAAGGAAGGGTCTAGTCTGCCTTTTGTTTACAGATCTCTTTGAAGTTCAACCAAGAGTGACAGCATGTCTGAAGGTACACTGACTGCCATTGTTATTGGGTTAGTTGTTTACAATTAAGGTCCTTTCACGCGAGACCGTTTTAACAAGGGACCTTGACTAAAAATCGCATCCATGTTAAAAAATAGCAAATCCCAGTCGTGTGAAAGCTATCCTTGTTAAATAATTACCACGGACCCTCGTTATTTATAACAGAGATCGAGACCTCCTCCAAAAAATCGCATCGATGTTAAAATCGCCACGATAGGTCGTGTGAAACGCTTCGTGCGCCCAAACAGGGGACCCTTGCTTTGGCGGTATCATATCGCATGGGCAGAACGCGTCACTAATCAGCTTGCAATAAATCCCGGATGTGTGTTGGTAAACAACTTGTACGTCCCCATCACGTTGATCAGTGAATGAAATGGTTTCATCATAACTCCAAGAGACTTTCTTGGCCGGGACACATTTATTTTTCTCGTTGGATAGCCTTACGTTAGAAATCTGGCTCTGTGAATCCGTCAGAATTGTTGCAAGTGTTGCAAGTATACTTGATTCGATATCCATAATAAAACGAGAATAAAATTGTCGGGAAATGGGAAGGAAATGAAAACAAAATGTGGGAGAAAGTAACGTTTGACCACTGAGGAAGGAAGACATTTTGACTTCACACAATGTGTTTTTCTTCGCGGGAAAACCACTGGTAACGTAGAAGAAAGCGTTCAGTGAATAAGCTCTGCGCGCGGTACCAGTGAAATATTGGATTGCATGACCTTTGGCCCTCCATGGAAAACGAGGGACGTTAGTTTTGGCGTGAGTGGAAGTCGTGTGAAAGTTTGTTAAAAAATCGCAAACGACCGAGGCAACAGACAACTGGCGCCCATTACCAAGGACCTTTGTTATCGGTGCTCGTGTGAAAAGGGCTTTAGTACACAATGGGCAATAAGTGGTAGAGTACAGCTATAAAACCATATACCATTCTGATTTCAAAGTACTGTACATGGATATAGCTGTCAATTAACTCCAGTTCCTTATTCCAATATATTTCTGCATGAATACTGAATTCCTAATACACTTTTGTACACTGAATAAGAACTTATTTCTTCACCGCAATTAAAAGCTCTGGTCCATCTGTCTCATCAGTGTATGATATCTTATAACCATGCCATACAACCTAATTCCACACTCTCTTAAACTTTTAGATTAAAAATCACTCTTAACCGATTTAAACTTAGTAAAAAAAAATTTGAAAGATCTGTCGCTTGTTTTAATCAAATAGAATGAATTTCAATAAAAAAGAGAACAATTTGACACTGTTCCCATATGAGTTAGCCCAAGTACATATTACATTGGGCCTACGTGGGTCGTCTCATGCATGCATACAAATTATGTTTTTCAAATGGGCATAGGGCGTAGTATATAGTGCGCTTTATTTGAGAAACCCAAAAGGTTCCAGCCAAGAGATACCTGTCCACCACCATCACTATGGTCCCTTATACCAACCTTAGACCTAATATGTTCAATAGTTTTTGCTGGCATATTTTCAGCTGAATATGAAATATTTCCTTATTTATTTTTTCTAATATACATGTATAGATGTTATGTACTTCTAATAATAATAATAATAAAGATTTTTAGCGCGCACATATCCACCTTGCTGGGCGCTCAAGGCACGGAAACAAAGAAAAAACATGAATACAAACAATATACAATGATAGCATAGGGAAAAAATTATGTACTGAGATACATGTACCTACAATGCAATTACAAATATACATCATCTTTGAAGAGACTTTGTGACATAAGATGAGTTTTAAGCATCGACTTAAATCTGGTTATACTATGACAAGATTTGAGTTTAGTTGGAAGATGATTCCAGAGTCTCGGAGCTGCGACAGAAAACGACCTATCACCCCAGTTCCGTTTTGAAGTTGGTTCCTTTAGGAGTGACATTATACATTTAGAACATGTGTTTTAAAACCATGTACATTCTTTAAAATGATGAAATGTACGTGTACATTTGAGGAAGAATACCCTATCAAAAAAAAATCATTAGAAATAAACGGCGCCCTTCTTAAATTAACTTATGCCCAATTAATTAAGAAACATGCCTATCTAGGCCGATTGTAAACAAATGTAAATTTCCTCCACCACAGCAGAAGATTAAGCAATATCCTGCCTCAACACTTCAGTGGTCCTATTCAACATGTCCTGTCCATGGTTCAGGTGTTATCTACAGACACTAGGTCTTGCATTCATAAAAGGTGTGAAGCCAGGTCCATCTATTCACGTTCTATTGTTGTGAAGGTTGTAAATGATGATGTGAGCTGATGACTCTTCATGCAAAGTGTACACATCTTCCCTTGGATGTACATGATAGAGTTCCCACAAAACAATATATATTTAAACAATATTACTGCTTTAGTTATCTTTTGCAACTCTGCTCTTGCCGTAAGGGGACTGACACTCACAAACAATTAAAACAATTAATAAACACTACTGAAGAATACTATTTAGACACCACTCTCCTAGGGCCTCCTTGTTAAGTTCCCTAGTGGAAGATTCAGGAGGACACCAACCAAGTACCAAGTACCAAAACAATTTCTAAAATATATATTTTTTAAGTTAGTTTGTAAATTTGCTCCATGCCTCAACACTTGAGTGATCCTATTCAACAATACCTGACCATGGCTCAGGTATTGTCTACAGACACTAGGTCTTGCATTCATAAAAGGTGTGAAGCCGGGTCCATTCTATTCACTAGGAAACACATTTTAGGCCCATATTAAATGTCAATATGTATTTTTTTTAGTTGGAGGTATGCAGGTATTCGATATTTGATCTTATCAATAAATCGATACCTCATGGACTGACGACCATGCCTTGCATAGTTAGGGGTAGATAGGGTCCTTAAACCTGTCGTAACAGGTAGCCTATCTAGTGATGGTGTCACGAAAAAAAAATAAAAAAACACCTTGGGGGTAGTGGGAGCCCGATAGCCCTGTAAGGCAATCCCCTAGTGCTGGTGACACGAACATAACACTTGGGTAGTGAGAGCCCATTAGCCTGGTAAGGCAATCTCCTAGTGATGGTGTTGCAAACAAAAACACCCCCAATTATGGGAAAATAATTGCATATGATCCTAATGTCCACTTCAAAAGTTACATACCGCATCGCTCGTCGCTGGTAACCAAGGAGCGTCCCTCAGTGAGACGCCAGGCTGGGGTCGAAAATATGCTACTGGCTGTGACAGGTTGTCTCTGTCCTCCAAAAGTCCCATCAAGTCACACGAAACAATGTCCTCGGACCGAAGTTTCTCTAACAAGTCACGCTCAAAGCGAAAAAATGCTGTCAAATTTGTTAACATCAACATTTCAACACTCAATATACGAACCCTATCATGCGACATTAAATTTGCAAACTCTATCTAAGAAGCAAAAAAACTAAATCTTGACGTTCTTGCCTTACAAGAAGTCCGTCGTTGTGGCTCTGGTACCATTGAATTTGACTCTGATAGTTTACTAGGTTGGCAATTTGTCTGGAGTGGATATAAGTATAAGAGCAAGGATGGAGTAGGTTTTATTTTGGCACCTCATGTGAAGTTGGTTGATACGCATATTCATCTTGAAGCGAGAATACTATCTGTTCGTGTTGTCATTCATGGTTTGTTCCTAACTTTTACATGTTCTTATGCCCCTACTGAGTGCAGTGTAGAGTCTGCAAAATCTCACTTTTATGGCAAACTCAGACAAGCTAACAACGATATGCTCAAATATAACCGCTTTAAATCCATTAACATGGGGGATTTCAATGCATCTATCGGAATGGATTCTAAAAATAGTGGTGCTTGGGACAATGTTTTAGGTTTTAACAACTCTTCCCAATTGGAAACCAATAGCAATGGTGAATCCTTTTTGAAATTTTGTTCAGAAAATAGGCTTAGAATCATCAATAGCATCTTCCGGACAAAGAGAATTCATAGGGAAACATGGGTCCATAAGCCAACAGGTAAAGCAAAACGCCTTGATTATATAACCACCAGGAAATATATATCAAGATTTATCACATCTTGTAGAGCATATCGTAAAACTGCATCCATCTTTGACACAGATCACTATATGGTAACAATGACATTGAAATATCCTACATCAAACAAGAAACTTTTTCAATCATTTTCTAAAAGCAAACTCCTAAACCAAAGTTGAATGTATCTCTTCTCTTGGCGACAACAAAGACGCTGCTAAACTCTATTCAGATCAGCTAGACTCAAAACTCGGGTTAGAAGATATTCCAAATGACTTGGAACAAATAGCAGATGATATTACGGTAGCGATACAAGATTCGCTAGAAGCTGTTTGCCCAAAAATCATCCCTAATAAATCTTCTGAACCCTGGCAAGATCAAGAATTACAAAATCTAATGAGCAAGCTGCATAAAAATCCAAAAAATAGGGCTCTTCAAAAGCAAATTCGTAAGAAGAGAAAACTTAAAAGATCAATATTTTCATGAAAAAGCCGTTGCTATAAATACTGCAGCAGAGGCAAGACAAGTTGAGAAAGAATTTCAACTTGCTAAAACCAAATCTATGCACTCTACCACCTCAAAAATCACCATTTCAAATGAAAAGTTAATAAAGCATTTCAAAGAGCATTTTCTGAAAAGGTTATTGACGTACCACCTGAGTTAGAACATCCAAATAGTTATGATTACTTGTTGGATACACAGGTTGAAGTGAATGAAGATCCACCTAACCTTGATGAAATTGCTGAAGTAGTTAAAACATTTAAGAATAACAAATCTGCTGGTACAGATAATCTTCACTGTGAAGGGCTGAAGTACCATTGTAGTAAGAATCTTCTTGTGTATTTAACTATGCTGACTTCTCTTGTATGGTCTCTAGTGGCTGTCCCAGAATCTTGGCTTGCTATGAAGGTAGTTTGTCTCTACAAAAGGGTTTGAAGTCTCTAGCAGAAAACTACCGGGCATTGTCTATTGGTTCAAATCTTAGTAAAATAGTTCCTCGTATAATTTTAAATAGGTTACAGGAAACCTATGAGCTGAATATTTCTGAATTTCAGTTTGGTTTTAGAAAAGGTCGGTCAACTGTGGATGCAATCTTTGTCAGCAAGAATGTTATACAAAAGCATGCTGGACCTCTTGTTTTGGTCTTTGTTGACTTAACAGCGGCATATGATTATATCCCTAGAGATTTTTGTTTCGGTTTTAGAACTACGCACTGGTGCCAAACTCCTTATCTACATTCTCAGAAAATTATATGATGGTACAACTGCATGTATTTCTGGGACTAAAGTAAAATTTGATATTTTATCTGGTTGTCGACAAGGAGGCCTAGAAAGTCCAACACTGTTTAACTTCTATTTTGATTTTGTCTTGAAAGTGTGTGCAGAGGCTATTGACAGAAAGTATCCAGGTGGATGGGGTGTCTCGTTCGATTACCGTATTTCTAGCGAATGCACTAACCGGGAACAAAGAAAACCAAGAAAATGAATGGTATTGAAATAATAAGGTGGCTCTTGTATGCCGATGATTTGGTTTTATTTTGTATAAGCATTGCTGAAGCACAAGGAATTATGAATATAATGAACACAACTTGTAAACGTTTTGGATTAACAATTTCTTTCAAAAAACTAAAGTGATGCAATTTAATACATCTACGAGTGACATAAATATTGTCATTGATGGTACTGAACTTGGAAATGTGTCTGAATTTTGCTATCTTGGCCACACCATCTTCAATGATGGTAGAAATTCCACTGACCTAAGAATTGCAAAGGCTACAGCTAAATTTTATGAACTTAAGGGGGTTCTTTGTGACAGGGAATGCACGTATGTCCATTCGGACTAAAATCCTGGAAGCATGTGTTCGTCCTAGACTGACATATGCTACCCAATGCTGGAGGCCTAGTGAGAAAGAAATAAAAGGATTGAAAGTAGTTGGTATGGTTTCCAAGGCGAATGATTAAAGATGGTTTCCGTGGAAACCTTCACTTGTAGAAGGTGAAGTTAATCATGCTCTTTACTTTGCTAATATAGATCTAGAGCGCATAACAAAAAGTCAACCACTTCGGAATTATATTAACTCCCAGTATCTGAAATACATAGCTCATACTTGTCGTAGGGAAAATACAAATTTGACCAAGCTTAGTTTATTTTTTATTCCTAGAGTCCCATACTATCGAGATCCCTGGATAGGTATCTCAAGACTTCTGGGTGATATTTCTATTGAGCAGATTAAAAGAGAAACACAGTCAAAGACTGGTTTCACCAGGCTCCTAGGAGTCCTGACTCATATGAAGCCTAAAGCTTCAAAATGAGGACCTAAACTGTACTGTACTGTACTGTACATGCCTCAACACTTGAGTGATCCTATTCAACAATACCTGACCATGGCTCAGGTATTGTCTACAGACACTAGGTCTTGCATTCATAAAAGGTGTGAAGCCGGGTCCATTCTATTCACTAGGAAACACATTTTAGGCCCATATTAAATGTCAATATGTATTTTTTTTAGTTGGAGTTTGCTCCATGCCTCAACACTTGAGTGATCCTATTCAACATGTCCTCACCATGGCTCAGGTGAACCAACAAAAAACCTTTGTATTTATGAGTTCCATAACTTTAAAATTGAGGTTTATTTTTTGTAAGTTTAACTATGAACCATCGAGGCCCAAACTAAGAGACATATATCTAGGCTTATTATAAACAGTATATAAGTTGGTAGATTTGACACCACTACAACTAGCCTGTAAAAAGATTAAGCAACAGTCCAGCTTCAACACTTGAGTGGTCCTATTCAACGGGGTTAAGACAACTCGACCCATGTGACAACTCAACCCTTGTGACAACTCGACCAAATTTATCGTTGCTTAGAAGTGGATCATTGTTTTCCCTCGAAAAAAGATTGATCACTAGGCTTATTCTAGCACCAAGAATGGCTCATATTCTAACACAAATTCAATCATTACCCCGTAATACACGCACTTGCAAAATTAGTTTTTAGGACTTGAAGTTTAATGTTAATTCATGCGACAGTGCATTGCTTTACAGACCTGTTGTTACAGTAAATATACGTAATCCCCGGGGAAAATATAATATTAAGTAAAGAAGTGTCCAAATGTATAAAAAAATTAAATATTATATTTTATTGAATGTCATTCAAATAATAAACCATAAAAGGGCAATAAAATCAACGACAATAGGCATATAATTAGGCCCTACACATTTTTTAAACGTATTCATGCCCATTGCCGGTGCTGGCTTTTCTCCCTCTCCCCTGTGGACGAATAGATTTAAAATTATTTGAAAAATTATTACAAAACGTGTTTTAACGGTAGCATCCTTGATTTCATTCTAGAAAGGAAAACAAATTCTTTGAAAAGTGAATATAATTGTGTCATAAGCTTGGTTTAACGTTAGTAAAACCATGCTTCTTATTTTGAAAAATGATCCGATGAAAACAAAAGAAAATGCGTTGTCAATTCGGTCTACACTCAATCCTTCCCGCAAAAAGGTGGTCGAGTTGTCACATAAAGGGTCGAGTTGTCTCGTGGGTCGAGTTGTCTCGTGGGTCGAGTTGTCTCGTGGGTCGAGTTGTCCGTGTCGAGTTGTCACATGAGTCGAGTTGTCTTATGATCCTATTCAACATGTCCTGACCATGGTTCAGGTATTATCTACAGACACTAGGTCTTGCATTCATAAAAGCTGTGAAGCCAGGTCCATCTATTCACGTTCTATTGTTGTGAAGGTTGTAAATGATGATGTGAGCTGATGACTCTTCATGCAAAGTGTACACACTCTTTCCTTGGATGTACATGATAGAGTTCCCACAAAACAATATATATTTAAACAATATTACTGCATGCTTTAGCTATCTTTTGCAACTATACTCTTGCCGTAAGGGACTGACACTCACAAACAATTAAAACAATTTCTAAAATTTACTGAGGTGTAACTTTTGTTAATTATTAAATAGTAGTTTATTTGACAATTTGTTTATTATAAAATAGGATGGTTAAACTAGGAAACACATTTTAGGCCCATTAAATGTCAATACAATGTATATATTTTTTTAGTTGGAGTTTGTAAACTTGCTCCATGCTGCAACACTTGAGTGATCCTATTCAACATGTCCTGACCATGGCTCAGGTATTGTCTACAGACACTAGGTCTTGCATTTATAAAAGGTGTGAAGCCAGGTCCATCTATTCACCAAGCAGGTTCTATTGTTGTGAAGGTTGTAAATGATGTGAGATGATGACTCCACCAGATTCTCTTTATTTGACATAGCATGGCCATGATAGAGTTCCTCCAAACACACTTGTTCTTTCGAGTGGACCAAACTTCATTTTACAAATTGTTTAACATTTTTAGTTATGATATTGAGACATAAGTTTAAATCATGTCTGAAAATTTCAAGGCATACATGCAAACAATAAATTGTTATGGAGAATTTTTTTTAAATAAGACTTGTACATACCATGCACTGTGTACTTCTTTGAGTTGATCACAGTACTATTTTTGGTATTTTCCCCAATTTTTATGCTTGGTTTAAACTTTTAAAAAATTACACATGATATTGAGACAGGGGTTTAAATCATGTCTGAAAATTTCAATGTCATTATGTCATTGAAAAAAAATTAAGACTTGTACTTCTTTGAGTTGATCACAGAACTATTTTTGAGATTTTTTTCTAAAAATGTTTGTTTGGTTTAAACTTAAACAAAAATTTGTCATGATATTGAGACAGGGGTTTTAAAACAAAATAAATTGTTATGAAGACTTGCACTTCTACGAGTTTGAGTGAATCACGAGTATCGACAGTGTGCCGACAATGCAAACCTTTTTTGCCGGGGCTGGTGTAGTCAATCGTCCGGCACACCGGCACCTCACTCTTATGTCATCAATGACCCTACAGATGGTCTCAACACCACGTCTATGCAATAAACCCTACAAGGCAGAGCCCCTTGTCCTTGCGTGTCCACATGGAATTTTATTACATTATTTCAGAAGCAAAACCTGTCGGATTATAGTTATTCACGGCAGTAGAGGATTAAAAAGTAAAACTAAGTCCACAATCCTTTTTTAAGCATACAATTCTTGGACCAGTAGAAAAATCTGCCATTATGTGGACGTACAATCATGGTACAAGAAGTGTACCATAAAAATGCAGGCTGGGACTAATTCAAGGTTCACTTTGGGCGAGCATTAAAAATTGCTGACGTTGGTCAGTCACCGTAGCTTAAAACGGCTCCATTGGAACGCCAGAGAACAATTTAATCTTCAGGTCACAAATAACTAGGCATTAAATCAACAGAGATTAATCCATTGAAAATAGTATATACTGTTTATAATGAGCCTACGCCTCGCAGTTCGGTCTAGTGGTTCATTGTTAAACTTACAAATCATTTTAAACTTAGTAATAAAGCTCAATTTTAAAGTCGGAGATCTCATAACAAATTATACAAAGTATAAAAAACAAATCATCAAATAAAGTTATAATTAACAAAAGTATATTTTGGTAATTTTGTTGTAAACCCTCCTACTGTAGCTGAACTAGTGTTAACCAGTTGGCGTCGGGAATAAAAAAGTTTTTCTGGGCCCCTGTGTGGGTTTCTTTTTCCCACACACACGTTAATGGAAGCTTCCACAGCACATGGCCACGTCTTCTGAGCATGTCACCGTACACGCGTGGCTCAACCGAGCATGCATACAAATATTCCGGAGATTCCTATGGCGTGTTTAGACGCTCTCTGATCTGCGGTGCAAAAAAATTGCGTGTATACACGGCCTCCGACGCGAACTGGTTAAGAAGCTAGCCTATAGTGGTCAAACTCAGTCAACTGCCTGTTTTGACTGTTGACCCAAATGTGCACACACTAGGGATGTTTTTGACAGTGGTTTTTACTGTCGTTTTGACCACCCTGAACAATACCAGACAATGCTTTTACCAGTCAAAAACAGTTGATTCATTTTGACCTGTAATTGTACTTACTACGCATAAGATTTGACAGTGTTGGACTTTAAGTGCACTAAGTATACCTTGACAAGTACATGTATATCAACATTTTGACCCTTGCAGTTACAGAAGGGTTATTATAATTACTATTTTTTAATCATTTGGTTTTTGCTTGTTACAAATAGATTGTTGCACTCTCAGTTATTTATGTTGTTTTGTGGAAACTCTATCATGTCCAATGTTGTATGTCCAAGGAAAGAGTTTGAAGTCATCGGCTCACATCATCATTTACAACCTTCAAAACAATAGAACCTGCCTGGTGAATAGATGGACCTGGCTTCACACCTTTTATGAAAGCAAGTGTCCTAGCCGTGTTCGCACTGGACTTTCTTTTGGGGAAGGTTTTACCGAGACGATGGTAAAATGAAAAATGGTCAAATGTGACCTCTGTCCGCACTTGGACTTTCGACACAGGAAAATTTTACCGAGACCGTGGTAGAAGTAACCGAGCTGTCAGTATAATGACTCATGAGGGCGCTTTGCTTTGACCTTTCTATGTTGACCCTACGTTGACGTATAGCCAACACATCCGTTGTCGTGCTTTCTTTCATCGTAAGACACGACGTTGACATCCTTCATTATCATCTGGAAATGATGCACTGGTAGCACCAATCAAACTTCCGACTGTATCAATGATAATATCTGCCATGATTGCGACCAAAAGAGGAACAACAACAACGCACAGAAAACTTGCTACACACGCACATGCATTAAATGCGCCCGGCCTGCCCCCCCCCCCCCACCCCCACCGCGCGGTGAAACAATGCAAGGCGCATGCGTGGTGTCCCTGTGTAGCACGACCTTGCGCTCGGGCTGGATGTACGCTTTCCTGAGCCGTTTTTACCGACTCGCACTGTCCGCACTGGACTTATCGTCTCGGGAAAAGTTACCTGGTCAGTTTTCCTGGGCAGCAGTTGGCCAGTAGAAGTAACCGCTGGACTCAGGAAAAGTAACTGAGAGGAAAATGTCCCAGGCTGTCCGCACTGGACTTAAAATGGGAAAAGTACCCATCATCTCGTTAAGTTTTACCAAAAAAAGTCCAGTGCGAACACGGCTCTAGTGTCTGTAGACAATACCTGACCCATGGACAGGACATGTTGAATAGGACCACTCAAGTGTTGAGGCAGGATATTGCTTAATCTTCTGCTGTGGTTGAGCAAATTTGTTTACAATCAGCCTAGATATGCATGTTTCATAATTAAAACATTTTTTTTTAAATCTAAGAATTTTTGACATAACTTAATTAAAGAAGGGCCATTTATTGTTGTAATTTCTGTATATAGGGTATCATTCCTCAAATATGTATGACAGATGATTTGCTATTGAAGTATATTCCATCATGTTAACCCATATCCGCCTAACCATGTAAACACACAAAAGACTGTATGCGCCTAAGCCCCCGCACAGAGATACATTGTTTTTGCACACAATCAGAAAGATTCCTTATTTAGAGAATATTACAATCACTGACACAGACACATTATATACTGATGGAAAGAGGAGAACATGCACTTTATTATGATGTCAGACTTGTTTAATTTCATATCTATAATCATGAAATACAGTCATCGGGAAAAACGTAGTAAATTGGAATTGGACAAAAACACGGTACGGAAAATCACGTAGGTCGGCGTTTGTAGCATTTTACATATCTACGGGTTATCACGTAGATCGGCGGATATGGGTTAAAGATTGAATGTATGCACATGATTTTAAAACACATTGAGTTCCAGATGTATAATTTAGTGTTCATGCATAACATGTATAAATTAGAATAAGAAATAAGGAACTACAGTATTTCATATTCAGCCAGGCTGAAAATGTCAGCTAAATAAACTAATGAACATGTCATTAGGTCTAAGGTTTGTATAAGGGACCATATAGTCACAGATGCTGGTGGACAGATCTCTCTTGGCCCCAGTTGTGCAGACCTTATGGGCAAGCTGGAACCTTTTGAGTTGCCCAAATAAAGCGCGTTATATAGGCCATATGCCCATTTGTTTCCATGCATGATGAGACCCACGTAGGCCCAATGTAATATGTACTTGGGTTAACTCATATGGGAACACAGTGTCAGATTGTTCTCTTTTTTATTGAAATTCATTCTATTTGATTAAAACAAGTGACAGATCCTTCGAAGTTTGTTCCTAGGTTTTCAATCTAAAATTTTAAGAGAATGTGGAATCAGGTTGTATGACATGAACACAAGAGACCACTGATGATCATGAGGCAGATGGACCAGAGCTGTTAGCGTGGAGTGAAGAAATAAGTTCTTATTCAGTGTACAAAAGTGTATTAGGTATTCAGTATTCATGTAGAAATATATTGGAATAAGGAATTGGAGTTTTTTCTTACCTCTTAATGAGTTGACAGTTATATCCATGTACAATACTTTGAATTCAGAATGGTACATGGTACTGTATATATCTGTACTCTACCACTTATTGCACATTGTCACGCTTGGTTGAACTTCAAAGAGATCTGTGAACAAAAGGCAGATTAGACCCTTCCTTAATCCCAACACAAAGCAAGATTATATTTCAGACATTTTCTAACCACAAGATTCTGACATTCTGGGTAAAATGTCTGTAAATGTCTGTAATGTCTGTAAGCTGGTTATCGTTTCAGACATTTAAATGTCTTAAACGTAAGCATCTTAACGTTTCAGACATTTAATGGCTGAAACGTAAGCTGTATTACATTTCAGACATTTAAATGTCTTAAACCTATACCCCATTGTACTGTTTAAGACATTTTGTCCCTAACAATAGTGTTAGGGACAAGACATTTCCCTGTTAATAGAATTGGTTTAGTATGAATTAGGAACCACCATAGAATAGCAATGTTGACTTTCTCTTTCACAATTGGTAAAATTGTCTATTCTTGCATCATGTAAAAGAAGCTTCTGTCCTTGTGTCGTAAAAGAGCAAATAATAAGAAGCTTTCAGATTCTAATCTGGAAATTGATCACAGCGCATTATCAGTTTCTACGTGATCTTGAAAACGTGTTCTTGAAAACGTGTTCTTGACAACATATCAGACATAACTTCACATTATGTTTGGTACCATTACCCTCTAAAAACCAAGTAAGCTTTCAGATAATAATTCACTCAGCTACTTTTCGGGTAATTACCAATGATATACACATTCAAGTTTCATTTGTTGGCTATATACTCTCCTTCCTTCTAAGACATTGTCTTCCAAATTGCTACACTGGTCAAAAACAGTCAACTGACTTGTTTCGACTGCTAGAGCCACTTTGCCCCTGGTAGGGGGGGGAGGGGTAATCATTGGTCTAGCTGACTAGTTTTGAACTGTCTGGTAACTTGACTGTTTTGACATTCCTAGTGCTTAAGGCATGGCATGGCTGGTGCAGGGTAATTTTTGACTTAATTTGACCCTTGTAGTTCACCAGTTGTCATGACAGATACCAGGATGCATATTGGAAAAAAAATAATAATAATTCTTAAAATATATGTAGGAAAAACTTTCTTGCAAAATAAAAATGAAAATTTTAAAGATGTGTGTTGGTCATACATGTCTAATCACCTTCTTTCTCAACAGAGTTGACCGGTAAACCACACCCTAAGCCTTTTCAGAACATGGCATTCGGAGCAGTTGCAGGCCTCGTCGGTCAGTCATCATCTTATCCCCTTGATGTTGTCCGGAGGCGAATGCAGACGGCCGGAATAACCAAATACTCTTATGACACGATAGTCAACACAGCCAAAAGCATTTACCACGAGGGTGGTATTATCGGTGGACTGTACAAAGGGTTAAGTATGAACTGGATCAAAGGTCCGATAGCAGTTGGAATCAGCTTCACCACCTATGACCTGGCACATAGTTTCTTACAAAGGAGAGTGTTACATGAAGGTGTCCGATAACAGCATCCAGTGTTGGATAGTAGTTGATTTCAACGAATTGATTGATTTTACTGTTGAACTCAGGGTCATAATTTGCATGTTCATATTTTGAGCATGACTATGTGTGCATTTTTCAGATAACATGCATTATTGCAAGAATGGAGTGCATTTTAATAAAATACAGTATTTGTTGATTAAAGGAATTTGAATGTTCCCATTGAAAGAATTTTGTCATTTCCATGAGGCTACAAAGATTATACATATTCCTCATTGTAAAGATGCTTAAACAAAAAATCCCACAGTTTTTCTAGTATTCATAGCTACAGTCAGTGGATTGGTGAAAAGATTAGAATTAAGTCGTACAACAAAGACACTGATTGGAACAAAATCTGTATAAACACATACATCTTCATGATTCTGAATTTTAATTTGGACTGCATTGACCTGGGACTTCCAAGGGGTTCAGTTTTGGGTATGGGGGGCAGCATGCAAACACATGAGCTACTATGTAGATCTGCTTTGGGATGGGGGTGGGAATTCATGAGCTGTGTTGGGATAAGGTTTTCAGTAGAGGATCCAGACCCCTTCAACCTCTCTTTTTCTCGGTCTTTCTGTGTCTCAAAATCCACCACTAGTAATCCAACAAGAATGTGTTTGTGATTATACTTCTTATTTCTGAATATCATGAGTTTGCAGGCTGAAGCTACCATTCCTTCAAGTAGTGTCATGGCTATATGCAAATATATAGTCTTCATCAAAACGTGTACAAGTAGTATTTTTAAAACCCAACTTTAATAAGAAAACCAATGTATATTATCAGAAATCTGTTACCAACATGTAGGTAATAGACATTTGATATTATTAATGTACCAAAAAAAAAAAATTATTTTTAATATTAACACATTATGTTTTTCCAATTGATAAGATTGTCTAATGCCTGTCAAAGAAACAATTGTCGCTGGCCAGCAATTGTCCCTATATTGATTAGGGGCGTAACTGTGAATTAATTGATAAATAAATGACTGCCAACCATACTTTTTTATATTTAGTAATGTCCACTTAAAGGTAAGGTGTAACATTGGAAAAAACAATTCGGTCTTAAAGTATATTTACTATCTTCCAATCAAGATATATACTACTCAAAACAATTTAGGGAACACCGGAATAATCTCAGTTAAAGCAAGATCATTTATTTCAGATAAACACAATGTTTCACAGAATTGATGAGAAACAACTGCAAAATGAAACAGGTGATAAAGGATGCATGTAGTGATTACACATTTCATGGCATGACTACTGAAAGAGAGAGGGGGTTGCAAATGAAAGTCCCGGTTCATGGAACATTTCAAAACCTATTTGATGTTAAAAATCCGGTGTTCCCTAAATTGTTTTGAGTAGTATACATTAAACAACCAAACTGTGAACATTTCAGCTAATATTACTTAGTGTTGATCATGAAAAAAAAGTGAAAAAGCTTGAAATATTTTTGATCGGCAAATACAAATTTCATATGCATTCTAACAATTCTGTGAATCAAAAACAGACATTAAACAACCAACCTATGAAAGTTTCAGCTCATTGTCTGAAAGGGTGCAAAATCATCGTGTTTTTTGTTCATATTTTTTCTCTGAAATGAGAGCAGTTCAGACAGACTAATTGTTCAGGATAATTGATACTTCACATCAAGTTAGCTTTATACAATGCAATGCAATACAATAATTATCCCATCCATTATGAGAAACTCCATTGCAACAACAATAATCAGTTAACTACCAATGATGTACCTTCCATAATGATCATTATATGCACATCTTTTTAATTAAATTTTGGTAGGCATTGTGGGTCGGGGGTGCTGAAGAGGCTAAGACGGGGAGCAGGAGCTTCAAGCCCCCTCCCCCCCCCCCATCTGCCACTGAAGGGCATACACCTGTTAAAAGGCACTGACATTGTGTTATGGTATTTCTGTGCAATATTTCAATGCCGTTAACACCAAGGTGATTTATGAGTTGTTCATAAACAATTAATTTTACAGTGACTCTTACATAGACCATTCAAGCACAACTGTTATTTCCGTTTATGAAATTGAACAATATAAAGTAAGCACAATATGGTATCTACATGTATATAACAGTGCTGTTTTGAAATCAAATAAATTTTAAGTATAAACTGTTTTTCAGGTTTTAAGTTTGATATCATGTGAATCCCCAGCCATTCTATATTAATATATATAGGCCAAACGTGGACTCACCACGTTTGACCTTTTGAATATCCTCCATTGGCCAGGTTCAAACAGTTTCTGTGACAATCTCCACGGGTGTAAATCCAGGGGGATGGGCCATAGTACATGTACTAAAAATACACATGCAGAACTTAAAGCTATACTGTGCACCCAAATTTCAAAATCATCTCCCCACTTTTCATCACGGATTTACGCCAGTGTTCATCTCCCCATGCTCAATCAAGCCAGTAAAACTGTTCATATTAGTTTCCGTAGTTCCTAAGGCACAACAGCCATTAGTCAGAATAACAACTGCTGTCTCCTTGTGTTAATACTGAGGCCATTTCCCACGCACCATCCTTTGACAATTTGGAAAAAGAGTTTTCGCAGAATATTATTTCTCCTCAAACAGTTTAAAGGGACAGTTATCACGATCAGAGCAGACTTCCAACAGGCCATGGAATCGGTGTCCCAGATTAAATGACTGAAAATTACTGGCTTATTTATGCAGCAGCAACGGTAATATGTGATATTGTCAAGAACATGATTAACCAGGCAAAAATAGCTCACTACTTATCTCTTGTGGAAGAGAGCTCTGGCAATCAGAACAAACTATTTAACATTGTTGAAAAGCTGCTTCATGAACCCAAAACTCCAGTGCTTCCATCTACACACTCCGATCAGGACCTCGCAAATGCATTTTCAAACTTATTTGTCACAAAAATTGAGAACATCCGTCGTTCTTTCCCCCAGTATTTGCCATTCTATCACAAACGCCGCCACGCAAGGACCCACATTGTAGACTGTCTATGTTTGAGCCTACTTGCGTTACGGAGATCAAGGAACTCATCATGAAATTGCCATCAAAATCATGTGAACTTGATCCAGTACCAACTTCGCTAATAAAACAAAATATTGGTGTTTGCTAAGTATATCACAATTATTGTAAACAGATCTCTCTCTCTCTCTTCCGGTTGTTTCCCTGATAGCCAGAAGGTTGCTCGTGTTAAACCACTCCTGAAGAAACCCAATTTGGACAAGGAAGTTTTCAAGAACTGCCGACCGGTAGCGAATTTAAAGTACTTTGGAAATCTTGGAAATCTCAGACTATTGACTATTCTGTACCCCCAAGGCTTCGTGCTCGGGCCACAGTGGTTTACTGTTTATACCTTTCCGATTCGTGATATCATTTTGAAGTATAATTTAAATTACCATGTCTACGCTGATGACACGCAGCTTTACATTACTTTCAAATATTCTCAAGAACCTGCCGATTCGTGTATTACAACGCTGGAGGAATGTATTCAAGAGATTCGTAGTTGGATGAGACAAAACTTCTTGAAATTGAACGACGAAAAAACAGAATTTGTTGTATTTGGATAGCGTCAGCAATTATCAACAGTTTCTCTTCCATTGGTGACTCGCAGATAACCCCCCTGATCACAAGCACGTAATTTGGGTGTTATATTTGACCCGACAATGACTTTAAAACCTCATATCTCCAACATTGTTCGCGTTTCATCATTCATATCAGAAATATTAGCCGAATAAGGAAATACTTGAATCAAAGTGCTGCTGAACAAATTATACATGCGTTTGTCACATCACGGCTCGGTAACGGGAATGCTCTCCTTTACGGTCTCCCGCAGAATCAAATATCTCGTCTTCAGCACATACAAAACACAGCAGCTCGTTTTGTAACTTTGTCCAGAAAGTCATTCCATATCACTCCAATCTTAAATGAATGCACTGACTTCCTGTTTCACAGAGAATTGTTTTTAAACTTATGCTAATTGTTCACAAATCTTTTAATAACATTGCTCCAATTTATATTTCTGAACTGCTTAAAGGCTGCGCTCCAGCAACATGTCACTCCTAAAGGAACCAACTTGAAAACGGAACTGGGGTGATAGGTCTTTTTCTGTCGCGGCTCCGAGACTCTGGAATCATTTTCCAACTAAACTCAAATCTTGTCATAGTATAACCTTATCATGTGGAGTATTCAGTCACTGAGTTAATCTAAAACTATAGCACTCCGATTCCATATCCTGTTGATCATGGCGATATTTTCTTTTTAAGCTATATGGGACCTCATACCCAAAGCGACGTACTACGGACTAGCTATATGGGACCTCATACCCAAAGCGACGTACTACGGACTCAAGCAAGCAATTAGTGAGTACCAGTGGCGCACCCATGATTTGATTGGAGAGGGGGGGGGGGGGAGAGGGGGGGGGCTCAAAATATTTTTATTTGAAATCCAATATGGGGGAGAGACATGGCTGACCCAAACCATAACCGCTGGCGCGGCTGCAGCCATGTCCCTAGTCGTGCTCGTCAGTGAATGTTTCCTGGTGGTTTCTAGTCATAAAAAGAAGACATTATGGCATGATTCGGACTCGTAGGGTTTTACCTTCCATATAATTTCCTCCTCTTGATGTAAAGAACTTGAACTTGTTTCGTCTGCAAGATTTCTATAGTTAAATACTTTCATTGCGTGGACGTAAAATTTGTGATCATTCCGGGCGGAGCTAAAATTTTTCAAACACGAATTTGGCAGCAAAACCAAATCCCAATATTATCCAATCGGTGTTTGCTAAGAGTGCCACATAATCTTTGTAAATTAAAACCCAATCCTGGGCCATTGTGTACAAACTGGAAAGGAGTTGATTATAATGCGGGCGTGTTTAAATTTTACGAGTAACCTCAACGACAGTCAACGACTTCAACAAGAGAAACGGACAACAGGAAATGAAAATAAAATTAAGTAAAGCTGCTCCCTGATCAGGGTGCACCATGGCAGGGGGGGGGGATGTGTAAAAATGCTTGTTATATATACTGGTGGCCCTTCAAGCCTACATGCATACGCAACGCCGTAAAATATAATAGTGAGTGGAATAAATGGAAAACTTTTGGAGGGGAGCTTGAGTCTCCTGAGTCCCCATCCCTTGTACCACTGCCCTATACTCCTTGCCGAACTCCTCTGTAGACAAGACTTGGGCTCAGATTTTGCTCTCTTTCCTGGCTCCTTTAAAAAAAAATAAAACATCAGCGGGCCCCCCAAGCCCCCCCCCTTGGGTGCGCCACTGATATATATATATATATATATATATATATATATATATATATATATATATATATATATATATATATATATATATATATATATATATATGCTTAAATGTAGCGGTCTATCTTGAAGTAGAGTGCTCAATGCCACATAGACAGAGCGTAATATACTTGTAGTAAAACTAGTGGAACGCTGGTAGTTGTAACTCCGAGTTTCACGCGTTATG
Source organism: Zoroaster sp. YZ-2022 (assembly GCA_029582265.1). Taxonomy (NCBI): domain Eukaryota; kingdom Metazoa; phylum Echinodermata; class Asteroidea; order Forcipulatida; family Zoroasteridae; genus Zoroaster; species Zoroaster sp. YZ-2022. Next base: position 2,590,677 of record CM055827.1, on the reverse strand, counting down.
CGATCATCAGACAATATATATATATATATATATATATATATATATATATATATATATATAAATATATATATATATATATATATATATATATATATATATATATATATATATATATATAACAGCTCAGTTGGTAGAGCGCTCGTACGGTATTCGAGAGGTCGCGGGTTCGAGTTCGGCATCAGCCAATATATCTTTGCTAGCTACCCGTTTCAGGTCAGTTTCTCCCTATAAATCTACTTTGTGTACAATCACGTAAAAGGCTTGTGTCCCAAGTTGTGTGATCCCTGCTACTGCCGTTACCCAGGTTGTTTGCATACGGTGGACCGCCCACCAACAATAGGGGCTGGTTAGCTCAGTTGGTAGAGCGCTCGTACGGTATTCAAGAGGTCGCGGGTTTGAGTCCGGCATCAGGCAATTTTTCTTTGCTATAAATAAAATCCGACAAAAACAAAACGTGGCTCTTTAACTTGTTGATGTGTACGACACACATCATATGCGGTCATCAGCTTGTAGGCGCACGTGGGTTGTCTTTTGTTATTTTTCAATCTGCCATTGACGCATGATTATTTAACAAGTATGTTTTATGCAAAATTAGTTAATGGCCTTACGTTTTATACCTACTAGCGGGTTCTTTCTCAAAGGCAAAATGCGGTTTGTATTATGTAAGGACCCCCAAAAATTTCTGGTCATAGATTGGCTTCAAATTCGGTGTGGTGACGCGCGTTTTTTGTTTTGTTTTGTTTTTTGTTTTTGCCAACCAGTGAAGTATGTGATACATGGCGGTTATTGGAACCAAGCCAGATTTTCCCATACACAAATTATGGTGGCCAGAGGCCTCACAAATTGGGAAAACATTCATACACCTGTATGAAAAAGCCGTTTAAAACACAGCACAGCAGAATTCCAATTGATCCAGCAATTTTGATTGCAGTTTGACTGCAGTTTGACTGCAGTTGGACGCGCGTTTTTTGTTTTGTTTTGTTTTTTGTTTTTGCCAACCAGTGAAGTATGTGATACATGGCGGTTATTGGAACCAAGCCAGATTTTCCCATACACAAATTATGGTGGCCAGAGGCCTCACAAATTGGGAAAACATTCATACACCTGTATGAAAAAGCCGTTTAAAACACAGCACAGCAGAATTCCAATTGATCCAGCAATTTTGACTGCAGTTGGACATCGTTTCATAGAAAAAAATAATGGCCTGAAGACATAGGTAATTGGCGGTTGCAATGGGTGGAAATTTAAGGCGGGGCTTTCCGAGCAGAGCTTTTCGTTGGCCAGTGACGTACTGACCGACCGATGTACGTCTAAAACCTAGGATTGAAATAAGCTGAAACCACACGTGTTGATTGTTTAAATGCGCGCACATACCCATCAATATTGCATAAGTTACAGTGTTCTGACATGAGTCTTAAAAACTTGTGATTATCTTGAAAAATAACGTGGCATTTATTAGGAGACAGCTCTGCCACACTATACATCAGGGGTTTGGAAGCTTAATAATTGCATACGAGCATAATGGATTCCCAACAGACTGTACTTACATAAATCAGCTGCGATCAATGTTGATTGAGTATATTGTTCACTTGAATCGGTTGCACGCACACATTGCTTCTTGCTCTTGTATTATCTAGTCCGGCCTATGGTGTGTTTGCATGCAGGAGTGAGCCTGTTTCTGTCACTTTGGCAACGAAATCAGGAGTAAAATGGCAAGTATTTCAAACATGTTTTTTTTTTCTTATTTATTCATTTTTCTTTCAATTTAACTTTGTATTTTCCATTATTACTTTCAAGTCGGCGTATTTGAATAATAGAGGTTTTCTCGGCCAATTTCAAAACTTTTTTCTTCATTTCCGTAAACCCCTTGCGTACGGTTGAAGGCTATAGCCGCGGCCGGTGAATTAATTGATTTTCCAGCTGCATTTGCTGAGAATTCACCTTGAATAGAAATCTTCAAGAAGGCTGATAGTTTGGTGGACCATAATTGTTCTTGAAATGGATTGTTATATAATAGATTGGGCTTTCGAGAGCATTCTGAATACAGCCTTTTCATGAAATTTCTGAACACCGGCCTTTCAATTACGCTATGTGGGGACTTCACGAACGATAAATAGGGTATGCACGGTTAGCTTGCCCGCTTATTGTTAGGTCTATATACGCATGGCTGAACAGCGGAGTTGTGCACATTGCCACGGCCGGGTATGACCCGGCTCTCCACGGCCCCAGCAGCATGTCAGATGCCGGTTCCCGACCAAGTACCTAAAAATGGGCGTTACTTGGTTTTTAAAATTTAAAAAAAAAGGAGGATGGGGTTGGTTGATGACGTCATCATTTTTTTGATGACGTCATGAGATGGTTGTCGCTTGCGCGGTGGAGCGTATAGGTATAGGGGTAAGATTTAATGCGTAGGTCCTTAAAAAAACCATGTAAAATCTAGCCCCGAAAAAAAAGATATTGGTTTTATTAGTTTAAAAAATTAGATAACGAATCGATATTATCTAGATATATAGTAAAGATAGTATGGAAGAAAGAAGAAGATATTTATCGAAATGGACATTGGCGGAATTGAAAGAGTTTGCGCGAGAACACAGACCAATCATATTAGTACAAAATCAAAAGGGTAAAATTGATAAACGTTCTTATTACAAAGCGGTAAAAAAATATATAAAACGGCATAAACCCAAGCCATTATCAAAGCAAACGTTAGCAGAACTTGTCGAGTACGTAAGAATAAATAATATTGAGCTACCTCGACGCGGCAGGGGGAGAAGAGAGCGGTTGTTAAAACAAGACTACATCGCCGCGATCAACCCGCGGATATAGATCGTATTAATTTATTATTAATTCATAAAGAAGAAGGAACTAGATCTCACTACGTTTGGATTAAAGATGTGAATAAATTACTTTACGACCAAACGAAGCACGAACATCGTCAACATTTTTGTTTGAGATGTTTACAGGGTTACTCGACGGAAGCGTATCTTGAAAATCACGTAAAAATGTGTAAGGGAATTAACGGCAGACCGACGGTGGTCGTTTTGCCGGAAAAGGGTAAAAACGACACGCTAAAATTTATAAATTTTCATAAAAAGATGAAAGTTCCTTTCGTCATATACGCCGACTTTGAAAGTATTATTAAAAAGATTGACGATGTGAATACGACTAATACTAAAAAACTGCAAGAACACGTCGTTTGCGGTTATTCGTAAGTTATCGTTCGGTGCGACGGTGAAACTTGTTCTCCCGTTGTATACCGAGGAGAAGATGCCGCGGAGCATTTTTTAAATAAATTAGAAAAAGAAGTAAAAAACATCAACGAGATATTTAAAAATCCTAAAAAAATGTTTATGAAAAGAGATGATGTAGAAGATTTCAACTCCGCTAAAAAGTGTTGGATATGCGAAAAGGGATTTTTTGGAGGTGATAGCAAGTTTAGAAAAGTACGCGATCATTGTCACGTCGTTGGTAAATATAGAGGCGCCGCGCACAATTGTTGTAATTTAAAACTCAGTTTAAAGCCTTATAAAACTTTTATTCCAGTCGTATTTCATAATTTGCGAGGATACGACTCTCATCTCATTATGCAAGGAATGAGTCAAGCAAAAGGTAAATTATCGTGTATCGCAAATAATATGGAAAAGTATATTTCCTTTTCAATAGCGCAACTACGATTTATCGACAGCGCTCAATTTTTACCAGCTTCGCTCGATAAACTCGTAAAATCAAACGATTTTTTTCCAATTACTAAAAAGTTTGAATCGTGTTTAGAAAAAGTACAACTTTTATTACAAAAGGGTATTTACCCTTACGAGTACATGGATAGTTTTGAAAGATTTGAAGAAACGCGTCTTCCTTTTATAGAATCTTTTCATAGTAATTTGAACAACGAAGACATTACGGAAGAAAAATATGAGCGTGCCAAAAACGTTTATAACAAGTTTGATTGTAAAAATTTAGGAGACTATCACGATTTGTACGTGCGTACGGATACTTGCTTATTGGCGGACGTGTTTGAAATTTTTCGCGATACTTGTATGAAACAATACGGTTTGGATCCGGCTCATTATTACACGAGTCCTGGTTTAAGCTGGGACGCTTTGCTTAAACATTCGAGAGTTTGTTTAGAATTGTTGACGGATATCGACATGCATTTATTTATAGAAAAAGGTATTAGAGGAGGAACGTGTATGGTAGGTAAACGATACGCGAGAGCAAACAACCGCTATTATACAATTACGATAAAACGAAACCTACAACTTTTATACAATATTTAGACGCGAATAATTTATACGGCTATGCGATGAGTCAACCTTTACCAACGGGTAAATTTAAATGGTTGACTCTTAATGGCATTGAGGTACTAGAAAAAGAAGGTTTAAAACATGGAAAAGGATGCATTTTAGAAGTTGATTTAGAATACCCTAAAGAATTACACGATTCTCACAATGCATATCCACTCGCGCCAGAGTCGTTAGCGGTACCGAAAGAAAGGATGAGTGACTATCAACACGAGTTATTAAAAAATAAACCCGCTCCACACGTTCAAATATTAGTCGTAAATTTTTACGATAAATCAAACTACGTTATTCATTGTCAGAATTTACGATTATATTTACAACTCGGTATGAAACTAACGAGAATTCATCGCGTTTTAGAATTTGATGAATCGCCTTGGATGAAATCATACATCGATTTAAACACTCAACTCAGAAAAAAAGCAACGTCAGATTTTGAGAAAGATTTGTACAAACTCATGAATAATTCAGTTTTTGGAAAAACGATGGAAAATGTACGAAATCGCGTCAACGTGAATTTGAAGCGATTAAACGATGAAAAAGCAGAAAATCAAATTCGTGCATTAATCGCGAAACCAAATTTTGCCGAGGTTAGGATTTTTGATAACGATTTAGCGGCGATTCACATGCATAAAATAAAACTTTTACTCAATAAACCAGTCTACGTCGGAATGAGCATACTGGATTTATCTAAACATTTAATGTACGATTTTTATTACAATCATTTAAAAAAAAATACGGTAACGCGTGTAATTTACTTTACACGGATACGGATAGCTTATTACTCGAGATTCAAACGGAAGATGTTTATAAAGATATGGAAAAAGACAAAGACTTGTACGATTTTAGTAATTATAGCAAAGAACATTTTCTATTCTCTGAAGAGAATAAAAAAGTAATCGGTAAAATGAAAGACGAGACTGCGGGAACTCTAATCTTAGTCGGACGGCTTCGATAAAAAGTGTCATTAAGTATTGTGCACAGTTTCCATACGCTGCGTATGGAAGCAGTGCTGAATGAAGCACTGAGGCGTTAACACACATTGTCCAATCAGACTACACTGAAAAACCAATACCAGGATATCATGAATATGTATGAGTGGTACTGCAGAAGCTTGTAGACCCCCGTTGTGAAGACAATTAACACTCTGCTGGCTAAGGAAAGGTGATAATTGGCTCTCCACCAGTGTAGTGAAGAACTAGAACAGTCAGTGGCATAGAATAGTTAGTATTTTTCTGTGGCGCAGAGACAAGCAGTATATACAACTTTAAAAAGTTCAAACCAAAATAAAAGGTAAACACTTATTGCCGTTAATGATGCAGTGTTGTTTGTTTGGCATGATTTTTATGGTTTATATTCATTTTCAAATTCTCAAAGGAGTGGTTAAGTTTCTGTTAAATGAAGGAACAACATTGGCGTTTGATAACGTATATTAATTTAAATTCTCTGGTTCCAAATAAATATATCACAAAACTATACCGTGCAATCACGGGAATCACGATTTTTAATATAAAAAACACAAAAAGTGATGAAAACATTTTCCTTTTTCTATTCTAACAATTTTATTTTAACATTTTTATTAACAAACAAAACGAATCGACTGCAACTTTTTCCACATAGGCTATGCTCTTTTTCTTAAGCTCCTTTGGGTTGCGCGTGAAGAAAAGTCCCCGTATGAGGCTGTATGTCATCGCCGTTTTCCAAATACCTGGCCATCATTTGTCGGTGAAGCTCTTGCCTGCGAACTATTCAAATTAAAACGCATAACGCAGCTCAAAGCCAAGTTATCAATAAAAATGGCGTCATAATGTTTCTGCACCCTACAGTTCAGTCATTATAGTGCATAATTTAATGTTTTGGATGATTATTGTAAGGGGAAATTTAGGTCTGCAATTCAATTTGTTTATGATAAGTGGCCCATCAGGCTCACATGGTCCTCAAGATTAAATACTCGCATTACAAGTTTCACCGAAATCCAAACACCATAACCTGCTGGAATTATGAGCTGGCGGACGGATTGGATTTTGAATAAGGAGGGTTTTTCAAATGGTGTATTTAACTTTATTAGTTGGGTCGAATTATCTAACTAAACCATAAGCATCCATCTTACCCATTCTGGATATTCTGTTTGAGCATTTCTATTGGGAAATAATAGGACGAAGCTGTAAGAGTCTGATAAGTTGGCTTCCCGGTTATTGTCAGAAACATCTTAAATAAAAGGCCTATCAGTTTTTTGCATTGTTTGTCCGACTCAGGAAAATGTTTATTGGACAGTCGGAATATTACTACTCTATTTAAGTATTAATTTTCCGTACAGGAAATTCTTTAATTCCAAAATTTATGTTAAAAGTGACCTTGGGGCCGTGATCTCCACCCCTATCAGCTAAAAAATGTTCGATAAATTAGGCTATATCTAGCGAATTTAAATTCTGTTGGAGTTGTCAACAAAAAAACTCGCACCCTTATATTCTGACTCGCTCTCTTATACCTAAAACAAAAAAATCAGTCTCATCATAGCGATAATAAAGGCATTGTAAATCTCACACTCTTATATTCAGACTCGCTCTCTTATATTTAAACTAAAATCAGTCTCATCATAACGAGAATAACACCATTGTAAATCTCGCACTTTTATATTCAGACTCGCTCTCTTATACTTAAACTAAAATCAGTCTCATCATAACGAGAATAAAACCATTTTAAATCTCGCACCCTTATTCAGACTCGCTCTCTTATACTTAAACTAAAATCAGTCTCATCATAACGAGAATAAAAAACCACTGTAAATCTCGCACTCTTATATTCAGACTCGCACCCTTATATTCAGACTCGCTCTCTTATATTCAGACTCGCTCTCTTATACTTAAAACAAAAAAATCAGTCTCATCATAGCGAGAATAATACCATTGTAAATCTCGCACCCTTATATTCAGACTCGCTCTCTTATACTTAAACTAAAATCAGTCTCATCATAGCGAGAATAATACCATTGTAAATCTCGCACCCTTATATTCAGACTCGCTCTCTTATACTTAAAACAAAAAAAATCAGTCTTATCATAGCGAGAATAAAGGCATTGTAAATCTCGCACTCTTATATTCAGACTCGCTCTCTTATACTTAAAACAAAAAATCAGTCTCATCATAGCGAGAATAATACCATTGTAAATCTCGCACCCTTATATTCAGACTCGCTCTCTTACTTAAACTAAAATCAGTCTCATCATAGCGAGAATAATACCATTGTAAATCTCGCACTCTTATATTCAGACTCGCTCTCTTATACTTAAAACAAAAAAATCAGTCTCATCATAGCGAGAATAAAGGCATTGTAAATCTCGCACTCTTATATTCAGACTCGCTCTCTTATACTTAAAACAAAAAAATCAGTCTCATCATAGCGAGAATAATACCATTGTAAATCTCGCACCCTTATATTCAGACTAGCTCTCTTATACTTAAACTAAAATCAGCTCATCATAGCGAGAATAAAGGCATTGTAAATTTCGCACTCTTATATTCACACTCGCTCTCTTATACTTAAAACAAAAAAATCAGTCTCATCATAGCGAGAATAATACCATTGTAAATCTCGCACCCTTATATTCAGACTAGCTCTCTTATAGTTATACTTAAACTAAAATCAGCTCATCATAGCGAGAATAAAACTATTGTAAATCTCGCACTCTTATATTCAGACTCGCTCTCTTATACTTAAACTAAAATCAGTCTCATCATAGCGAGAATAATACCATTGTAAATCTCGCACCCTTATATTCAGACTCGCTCTCTTATACTTAAAACAAAAAAATCAGTCTTATCATAGCGAGAATAAAGGCATTGTAAATCTCGCACTCTTATATTCAGACTCACTCTCTTATTTAAAACAAAAAAATCAGTCTTATCATAGCGAGAATAAAGGCATTGTAAATCTCGCACTCTTATAATTATTCAGACTCGCTCTCTTATACTTAAAACAAAAAAATCAGTCTCATCATAAGGAGAATAAAAAACCACTGTAAATCTCGCACTCTTATATTCATACTCGCACTCTTATATTCAGACTCGCTCTCTTATACTTAAAACAAAAAAATCAGTTTCATCATAGCGAGAATAATACCATTGTAAATCTCGCACCCTTATATTCAGACTCGCTCTCTTATACTTAAAACAAAAAATCAGTCTCATCATAGTGAGAATAAAGGCATTGTAAATCTCGCACTCTTATATTCAGACTCGCTCTCTTATACTTAAAACAAAAAAATCAGTCTCATCATAGCGAGAATAATACCATTGTAAATCTCGCACTCTTATATTCAGACTCGCTCTCTTATACTTAAAACAAAAAAATCAGTCTCATCATAGCGAGAATAATACCATTGTAAATCTCGCACCCTTATATTCAGACTCGCTCTCTTAACTAAAATCAGTCTCATCATAGCGAGAATAATACCATTTTAAATCACGCACCCTTATATTCAGACTCGCTCTCTTATACTTAAACTAAAATCAGTCTCATCATAGCGAGAATAAAGGCATTGTAAATCTCGCATCCTTATATTCAGACTCGCTCTCTTATTTAAAACAAAAAAAATCAGTCTCATCATAGAGCGAGAATAAAACCATTGTAAATCTCGCACCTTTATATTCAGACTCGCTCTCTTATACTTAAAACAAAAATCAGTCTCATCATAGCGAGAATAATACCATTGTAAATCTCGCACCCTTATATTCAGACTCGCTCTCTTATACTTAAAACAAAAAAAATCAGTCTTATCATAGCGAGAATAAAGGCATTGTAAATCTCGCACTCTTATATTCAGACTCGCTCTCTTATACTTAAAACAAAAAATCAGTCTCATCATAGCGAGAATAATACCATTGTAAATCTCGCACCCTTATATTCAGACTCGCTCTCTTATACTTAAAACAAAAAAAATCAGTCTTATCATAGCGAGAATAAAGGCATTGTAAATCTCGCACTCTTATATTCAGACTCGCTCTCTTATACTTAAAACAAAAAATCAGTCTCATCATAGCGAGAATAATACCATTGTAAATCTCGCACCCTTATATTCAGACTCGCTCTCTTATATTTAAAACAAAAAAATCAGTCTCATCATAGCGAGAATAAAGGCATTGTAAATTTCGCACTCTTATATTCACACTCGCTCTCTTATACTTAAAACAAAAAAATCAGTCTCATCATAGCGAGAATAATACCATTGTAAATCTCGCACCCTTATATTCAGACTCGCTCTCTTACTTAAACTAAAATCAGTCTCATCATAGCGAGAATAATACCATTGTAAATCTCGCACTCTTATATTCAGACTCGCTCTATTATACTTAAACTAAAATCAGTCTCATCATAGCGAGAATAATACCATTGTAAATCTCGCACCCTTATATTCAGACTCGCTCTCTTATACTTAAAACAAAAAAATCAGTCTTATCATAGCGAGAATAAAGGCATTGTAAATCTCGCACTCTTATATTCAGACTCACTCTCTTATTTAAAACAAAAAAATCAGTCTTATCATAGCGAGAATAAAGGCATTGTAAATCTCGCACTCTTATAATTATTCAGACTCGCTCTCTTATACTTAAAACAAAAAAATCAGTCTCATCATAAGGAGAATAAAAAACCACTGTAAATCTCGCACTCTTATATTCATACTCGCACTCTTATATTCAGACTCGCTCTCTTATACTTAAAACAAAAAAATCAGTTTCATCATAGCGAGAATAATACCATTGTAAATCTCGCACCCTTATATTCAGACTCGCTCTCTTATACTTAAAACAAAAAAATCAGTCTCATCATAGCGAGAATAAAGGCATTGTAAATCTCGCACTCTTATATTCAGACTCGCTCTCTTATACTTAAAACAAAAAGTCAGTCTCATCATAGCGAGAATAATACCATTGTAAATCTCGCACTCTTATATTCAGTCTCGCTCTCTTATACTTCCAAAAAAAAATCAGTCTCATCGTAGCGAGAATAAAACCATTGTAAATCTCGCATTCTTATATTCAGACTCGCTCTCTTAACTAAAATCAGTCTCATCATAGCGAGAATAATACCATTGTAAATCTCGCACCCTTATATTCAGAATAGCTCTCTTATACTTAAACTAAAATCAGTCTCATCATAGCGAGAATAAAGGCATTGTAAATCTCGCATCCTTATATTCAGACTCGCTCTCTTATTTAAAACAAAAAATCAGTCTCATCATAGCGTGAATAAAACCATTGTAAATCTCGCACCCTTATATTCAGACTCGCTCTCTTATACTTAAAACAAAAAAATCAGTCTCATCATAACGAGAATAAAAAACCACAGTAAATCTCGCACTCTTATATTCAGACTCGCACTCTTATATTCAGACTCGCTCTCTTATACTTAAAACAAAAAAATCAGTCTCATCATAGCGAGAATAAAACCACTGTAAATCTCGCAGCCTTATATTCAGACTCGCTCTCTTATACTTAAAACAAAAAAATCAGTCTCATCATAGCGAGAATAAAGGCATTGTAAATCTCGCACTCTTATATTCAGACTCGCTCTCTTATACTGCGGGACGAACAATGTGCCCAACGTATAAAGTATTTTTGGTACTTGTCTATTGGAAAACCCAAAAATATAATTACGGCAATCTTTTGGAATGGTGGGACCACGGGAAATGCAAACTAAAAGAAATCATTAAGAATTTTGGTTCCGAAAAATATAATAAAGAAAAAAGATATAAGAATGAACTTCAAAATAATCTGACTAGACTCATCAACGACCCCCATTCCGATCCTAATGTCATTTCCGAAATCGAAAATAAAATAAAAGCTTACGAGCTCGAGGACTTGGAAAAGTTTAGGGTCAGGTGTCATATTAATAAAATAACGGGTGAGAAACCAACTAATTTCTTTCGTCGCATGGAAAAACAAAGAAATAACGATAACATTTTAACCAATTTAGTTGATGGTGATGGTAAATTTTATGCAGATACATTTTCTATGTGTGAGTATGCAAATTCCTTTTATGAAAATCTGTACACGAGCGAAGAGACATCTAATGATAATTATGGCACTATTCTTGATAATGTTAACTTCGTTTCTTTCGATGATGACGTCATTGACGATCTCGAAAAAGATCTTGACGAAAACTAATTATCCTTTGCCCTTAATCACATGAAAAGAGATAAATCCCCTGGGTTGGATGGATTGACAGTCGAATTCTATCAACTTTTCTGGCCAGTCATTAAATTTGATTTTATTGAAGTGGCCAATGAATGTTTAAAAAATGATCGTCTCCCTGATTCAATGAATATTGCGCTTATCCGCTTAATTTTTTAAAATAGGGGAGAGCGTAATAACCTAAAGAATTGGAGGCCTATTAGTCTTTTAAATGTGGATTATAAGATTATTTCAAAAGTCATAACTAATAAATTAAAGAAAATTATGTCCCTTATTATTGGCGACGACCAATCTTGCGGAGTCACGGGAAGAAATATTCACGACAATTTAATGACCCTTAGGGATAGTATTTATTATATCAACAACGAGGGAAACAGGGGCTCTACTAAGTATTGACCAGGAAAAGGCATTTGATAGGATAGAGTGGGTTTACATGTTTGGCATTATGAATAAAATAGAATTCCAAATGGGCTTATTAGGTGGGTGCGAACCCTATATAGTAACCCGAGCAGTTCTATTATAATTAACAATTTTCTTACGGAAACCTTCGGGGTGACCCGGGGAATTAGGCAGGGATGTCCCCTTTCTCCCTTGCTGTATACAATTTGTGCTGAAGGGTTGGCTTGTCTGATCTGAAATAATAATAATCTCAAAGGTTTTGTTCTTCCAGATAGTAGTCAGATTTTGAATTTAATCCAGCACGCCGACGACACTACGATTTTTCTTACTAATGATAATGATTTTGATGTTTTGGACGAAGTTTTTACTGTTTATAGTGGGGGGTCTGGGTCTAAAATTAATGTAGGGAAATCTCAGGGTTATGGTTGGGGAAATGGAAAGATAGAAAAGATAAGCCGGGGGGTTTCTCGTGGGTCAATGATCACCTTAAAATATTGGGAATTTATTTCGGGAATGATGATAATTCGGCTAGAAACTGGGAACCTAGGATTAGTAAAATGGAAAAAACTCTCAATATATGGAAAACTAGGATCTTACCTTGAAAGGTAAGTCTATAGTTATTAATAGTTTTTTTGGAGCTGGACTCTCATATTTTGGTTCGGTTTTGGATTGTCCTGAAGTGTATATCTCGAAAATGGAGAAAATTAAGTGGTCGTTCCTTTGGAACGGAAAACCCGATAAGATCAAAAGAAGTGTTATTTGCGGGCCCCCCGAAAACGGAGGTACCGGCGTTATTGACGTCAAATGTAAATTACAAGCTTTGAAAATTAATACTCTACGTACATTTCGCGAAAGTTCCGGTAAATGGAAACCCTTGTTTAGTTATTGTATTTCGCAAGCCAGTGGTGAAAGCCAACTTGACTGGTACGTTTTCAATTCCCCCAAAGCTATTGTCTCCACGGCCCAGCCTTACTATAAAGATCTTATTGTAAATTTTAAAAAATCCGGAGCTATTAATAGTATTATTGATACTTTTTTCTCGTGCGTCAATGAAACGGGTAACTTACCTCTGTGGCACAACACGATTATTACTGGCAACCAAGAAAAAGCCCTAGACTCCAAAATTTTGAAACCTCGGGGAATTATCCACCTTAAAGATATTACCCAAGATGGCCAGTTGTTTTCTTTCAAGAAAATTGCTGATTCGTGTGCTATTTTGCCCGTAAATGCCGGCCGCATTATGGCAGGCTTAAACAGAAACATTAAAAAAGATTATATAAATGAATCCAGAGAAGGACCACCGAACCACTTTTTGAATAAGGTTACCTTTAATAATAAAGATACTGTTATTGATTTAACCAATATAAATGTGAAGGTTATCTATAATATTCTGATCAGCAGAAATCTAATCACGCCCACTGCTCAAGAAGAGTGGAGTTTTTTCTTTAAAGTTAGTAATATTAATTGGAATCAAATCTGGTTACAGAACAAATACGAATTTATGGATGTCTGGGACAAGGACATGTGGTTTAAACTGAAACATAGGATACTGCCGACCAAAGACAAACTTGAAAAATGGGGAATTACTGACGATAATCTCTGTCTCTTGTGCAAAGCTAGTAAAGAAACCATCGAACACCTATTTATTAATTGCACTAAACATACGAATGCCTGGTTTTTTGTCGAGAATATCATAAAGAAATATAACAAAGATATGACTTTTACCCTATCGGATATTTGCAGAATTTTGGGGGTGGGTTTGAAAAAGGATATTTGTTTATTACTTATTAGTAGACTTCACAGAACTATTTGGAAAATCAGATGTAAACTTATCGATCAAAGCAATAGTTATAACCTGGATATTCTTCGCATGTACCAATGTAGTTTGAGGAAATTTATTCTTTTGGAAAAGTTGCGATTACCTGATAATGTTTTCCGTTTCATTTATAATAGAAATTCTGCCCTTTGTTTCTTCGAAGGCGATAACCTGAGATTCTGTTTCTAACTTGGATTCTGATTTTGATTTTTTGTTTGCCAATATTGTTTATATTTCTGGATTTCCATGATTCCTTTTGTGTGTGCTAATATTTGAATAATTGTTAATTGTTTTATTGTTAATTTAATTTAATTAATGTACTACTGCTATTGTTATTTACTATGCATGTGTCTAATTTGATTGATTGTTTTGCATTTACTTTGTATGATTTGAGAATTTATATCTCATTTCGTTTGTATATATTTTGTTTTTTAGGATAACCTGATGAGTGTTCGTTTCTAAATAGTTTACTTTATTATTATTATTTATATATTGATTGATTAATTAATTGATTGATTGAATTTGCATGACTTGTTTATCACCCTGTTTGTCATTCATTTTGCATGAGCCTTTTTCCATATTTATTTGTATTTTCCGACATGATTATTCGATATTTAGTGTTCATGATTTATGTTCTTTGTTGTGTATTATTTATATATTGATTGATTTTGCATGATTTGTTTATCATCGTTTGTCATTCGGGGTGCATGAGCCTTCGTTTCCGTATCTATTTTCCGTCATGATTATTTGATATTTAGTGTTCATGATTATGTTCCTTGTTGTATAATTGACACCATTATTTTACTACACCTTACTGTACTTAATTTTATTTTTGTACATATGTATATTTATTTAACGTAATATGGTGTGTTGTAATGAATCATATGTATATGATTGTTGAATAAATGGAGTTTTAAACTCCACTTTCACGAAAAAAAAAGAAGAACAAAATCTCGCACCCTTATATTCAGACTCGCTCTCTTATACTTAAACTAAAATCAGTCTCATCATAGCGAGAATAATACCATTGTAAATCTCGCACTCTTATATTCAGACTCGCTCTCTTATACTTAAAACAAAAAAATCAGTCTCATCATAACGAGAATAATACCATTGTAAATCTCGCACCCTTATATTCAGACTCGCTCTATTATACTTAAAACAAAAAAATCAGTCTTATCATAGCGAGAATAAAGGCATTGTAAATCTCGCACTCTTATATTCAGACTCGCTCTCTTATTTAAAACAAAAAAAATCAGTCTCATCATAGAGCGAGAATAAAACCATTGTAAATCTCGCACCTTTATATTCAGACTCGCTCTCTTATTTAAAACAAAAAACCAGTCTCATCATAGCGAGAATAAAGGCATTGTAAATCTCGCACCCTTATAATAGTTATATTCAGACTCGCTCTCTTATACTTAAAACAAAAAAATCAGTCTCATCATAGCGAGAATAATACCATTGTAAATCTTGCACCCTTATATTCAGACTCGCTCTCTTATACTTAAAACAAAAAAAATCAGTCTTATCATAGCGAGAATAAAGGCATTGTAAATCTCGCACTCTTATATTCAGACTCGCTCTCTTATACTTAAACTAAAATCAGTCTCATCATAGCGAGAATAATACCATTGTAAATCTCGCACTCTTATATTCAGACTCGCTCTCTTATACTTAAACAAAAATCAGTCTCATCATAGCGAGAATAATACCATTGTAAATCTCGCACCCTTATATTCAGACTCGCTCTCTTATACTTAAAACAAAAAAATCAGTCTTATCATAGCGAGAATAAAGGCATTGTAAATCTCGCACTCTTATATTCAGACTCGCTCTCTTATACTTAAAACAAAAAAATCAGTCTCATCATAGCGAGAATAATACCATTGTAAATCTCGCACCCTTATATTCAGACTCGCTCTCTTATATTTAAAACAAAAAAATCAGTCTCATCATAACAAGAATAAAACCATTATAAATCTCGCACCCTTATATTCAGAATCGCACTCTTATAGTTATAGTTAGGCCTAAACCAAAAAATCAGTCTTATCATAGCGAGAATAAAACCTTTGTAAATCTCGCACCCTTATATTCAGACTCGCTCTCTTATACTTAAACTAAAATCAGTCTTATCATAGCGAGAATAAAACCATTGTAAATCTCGCACCCTTATATTCAGACTCGCACTCTTACAGTGGCGCACCCTAGGGGGGGGGGGCGGCTTGGGGGGCTCGAGCCCCCCCCCCCAGGGCCCGCTGATGTTGTTGTTTTTTTAAAGAAGGAGCCAGGAAAGAGAGCAAAATCTGAGCCCAAGTCTTGTCTACAGAGGAGTTCGGCAAGGAGTATAGGGCAGTGGTACAAGGGATGGGGACTCAGGAGACTCAAGCTCCCCTCCAAAAGTTTTCCATTTATTCCACTCACTATTATATTTTACGGCGTTGCGTATGCATGTGCATGTAAGCTTGAAGGGCCACCAGTATATATAACAAGAATTTTTACACATTCTCCCCCCCCCCCCTGCCATGGTGCACCCTGATCAGGGAGCAGCTTTACTTAATTTTATTTCCATTTCCTGTTGTCCGTTTCTCTTGTTGAGGTCGTTGACTGTCGTTGAGGTTACTCGTAAAATTTAAACACGCCCGCATTATAATCAACTCCTTTCCAGTTTGTACACAATGGCCCAGGATTGGGTTTTAATTTACAAAGATTATGTGACACTCTTTTAGCAAACACCGATTGGATAATATTGGGATTTGGTTTTGCCGCCAAATTCGTGTTTGAAAAAATTTAGCTCCGCCCGGAATGATCACAAACTTTACGTCCACGCACGTCCACGCAATGAAAGTATTTAACTATAGAAATCTTGCAGACGAAACAAGCTCAAGTTCTTTACATCAAGAGGAGGAAATTATATGGAAGGTAAAACCCTACGAGTCCGAATCATGCCATAATGTCTTCTTTTTATGACTAGAAACCACCAGGAAACATTTAACATGTGCCGTAGGTTCACTGACGAGCACGACTAGGGACATGGCTGCAGCCGCGGTAGCGGTTATGGTTTGGGTCAGCCATGTCTCTCCCCCATATTGGATTTCAAATAAAAATATTTTGAGCCCCCCCCCCCCCTCCCAATCAAATCCTGGGTGCGCCACTGCTCTCTTATACATAAAATAGAAAGGCGGAGCCATGGCTCACTGCTGGATGCTTATGAAACCCGTTTTTTAAATTTGACATCAGTACAACTGGGGCAGCTTAATAATGCTTTAATAACAATTTTTTAGAAACAAGCTAAATATAGCATGTTTTGTTTCTATGTGTAACAAGGCACCCGATCAATACTTTCGTATTTATAGTAAATAAGGGAAATTGCTGACATTGGAAGGGTAAAAGCACAGATTCAGGGTGGGGAAGGGGTTAAACTGGGCTCCAGAAATGCATGTATGTGTGCATCGGTTTACTGTACAAAGATTTGTTAATGGGGGCAGGGGCTTAGGTCGGGGCATGAGGTTTGTGAGGGGGACCGTGGTCATTAGTATGATTAAATTGTTCAAGACATTGAGATAGCTGTATATAAACAATTAGAAAGGCTTTCCTATAACAGCATAACTTGAACCAAATTGTCTGGGCTGTCACATCTCCAAAATATCTCAATACAAAAGATGACATTGTCCTTAAAGATTTTAAAACTACCATTGCGTAAGGATCAGGGTGACAACATTTCATCAAGGATATAGTATTTTTTTTACAACTTTATTATTTCTTAACAATAAAAAAAATATAAAAATTAACATTGTGTACGTGGGGAACAAATTTCACATATACAATGTATGGTGGCTAAGAGAGGCCTCACAAATTGGGAAAACGTTCATACTCCTGTGTGAAAAAGTCGTTTAAAGCACAGCACAGCAGAATTCCAATCGATCCAACAATTTTGGCTGCAATTGGACATCGTTTCATAGCAAAAATAAATAAATAAAAATTCCGACACCTGGGTCTGAGGCGACGCGCGCGGAGACCAGAAACCAGAGACTTTTTTTGGCCTAATAGTCCAAGTCCAGAATAGAATATTATTATTGAATAATATTCATTGTGAATATATAATTATATATCCACATATTAATAAACATTATAGTTTTCTCCAATATTGTCCGATAGTTTATTATTATCTCGTGAATAATAGATTTGACTACTCTTGGGTCAAAAAATAAATTCTCAATTCAATTGGCAAGAGCTCTTCAAATTTAGTTACAACATTCATAACTACAACACCAGAACTTCAACCAAAACATATTCATCTTCCAAAACAGAGGACACAAATATTTCAACACACAATTCGATATACTAGCTGGTGCAATCAACTAGAGCAAGCTTCCCAGTGATATTACAAACTCGTCTACACTTAATGCATTTAAATATAAAATTAAAATGTACCTATAAAATTGTTCTACGTAAACTACTTATGTGTATTATCTGTGTTAATTGTTATCATAGTACCATGACTCGTAAAATTTGCAGTTTATTCATGATTAGTGTTTTGCTGTTTTTGTATTTCCATGTGACCGTTCGTGCGTCTTGTCTTGTATTTTATGGCATATCCCCAACTCAAACAACGACATTATATGGTACACCATTAGGGTTTTTTCCGTCATGACCGTAATAAGGTTCACCATTGGGCCTATCCTAATTGCTGGATTTCCTAAGTCATTGTACCATGGTACAACACTGTACTCCCGCCAAGGTCAAACTTCTTGATCCCAGTATCAGTCTGGTAGAGCCAATTATCACCTTTGTTTATATCTTGGTTTACTAATAGGCTTAAACAACAGGGGGCTTGCTGGCTCATACAGTTCACTTCATCCATATTCATAATAATGTTGGTGTTGGTGGTGGAGTGTAGCCTGATTGGTTAATCTGTTATCGCTTCACTGCTTCTTTCAGTACATATGCCAATGGTAGGCAAACTGTGCACAATACTTAATGACACTTTTTATCGTATCTGTCCGACTAATCCGAATTTGTCGGTTTAAGACCAAAAATGTATTCGATACTTTTATCGAATAAAAAAGAAATAAGAAAAGCCAAGGGCGTTAAAAAACAAGTTTTAGAACAGGAAATTAAATACTTGCGATATAAACAAGTTTTATGCGATTTAAAACCATCGCATCATGATATGAATTTTATTAGAAATGAAAAACATAGATTATATACGATGAAAGTAAATAAAATATCACTATCTCCTTTAGACACAAAGAGATATATTTTAGAGGATGGAATACATACTTACTCTTACGGCCATTATAAGATTTCAGAATTATAATTGTTTAATGGGAGGATTTTCCGTATCTCGAGGAATAATTTGTAATTCTTCTCTTACAAAACTACGAGCGGGACCCGCGTCTAAATAATACAAGATGGGTTGATTTTGAGCTTTCATCGTTTTAGCTAATCTATAAATTTGTATACTCCATATAGGATCGGTTGTGCGACGTCTCGTATCTTTTTCAGCTTTACCGGGTGCGTATAAATATCGAACTAACGAGTTTAAAGGGATTCTTTTTTCATTCTTTTTAGCGATTATCGCCGGTGAGGCTGGATTTTGTTCGACGAGAGGTAATTTAATCGCGTCTTTAGGTTTTAAATGTATAAGTCTGGTTGTTTCGTTGTTTAACGCTTTTACGACCGACGGTAATCTTTTAACCCATTCTCTATTTCTTTCTTCTGTCGCTATTTCTTTAGCGTATTGATGAGAAAATATTCTTTCGCCCAAAGTTCTATTGAATCGCCCGACTATACATTGAGCTCTATGATTTCCCGCTTCGCTTCTTTGGATTTTTACATTATGTTGACTCATGATTTTAGCGACGGTCGACATAAATTCTTTTCCCGGATCGACTTTTAAAAATTTTGACCAAGTCAACGGCGAACGTTTATACATTTTTTCAAACGCGTTAACGACTTGAGCGGCAGTTTTATCCGTTAAAGGTTCCGCTTCTTTATATCTGCTGGCTTCATCCACAACGGTTAACGCGTACTTGTACGTCTTTTTACCTATACTATCGTGCGGAAGAAACAATAAATCCGCTTGATGAACCTCATTTGGTATTTCCAACATACTATTTGAACTGGTCGTCTAGGGATGTATTTAGGATACGGTAAATAAATTTGCCACAGCGCTTGCTTTTTTTATTATCTATACAAGATTCTTCTTTTCTTTTTAAATGTTTTACCGTAATTAGCGTTGCAGAGAGCGGCGCTACCAACATCCCGTAGTTGCCTAGTATATATCGCACGCTATACGGTAGAAAGCATGCTCGAAATGAATGGATCTTTTTCTAAATCTGTAATTAATTTACCTTCGTCGTCAATTTCAAAATGATGACCGTATAAATCAATGCGATTTAAACTAAATCCTAATAATTTGGCATATAATGTTAGAATGGCGCTACCTAAAGACTGCGTTATATCACGGCCTAATTTAGTTTCGTATTGCGCGTACATCTCGCTCTTCCGTAGACAAAGCTTCAATATCACTGACGGAATACTCTTTTCCTAATTTTTGTTTTGAATCTCCTCCCGCTACAACAGACAAGAGTCGTTTGTTTCGTTGCTTTTGCTTCAGCAGCAAGCTGTCACTCGTATTAACATCCGCGGATGGTGGGCTTAACACGGATGGATTTTCGTTTAATAGTTTGTCAAGGTCTTCCATTTATTATTAAATAGCTTTTATTATATTTTTAAATTTATCTAAAAAAGCTAAAAACTTGTTCATTTTATTATTATTTAAAATTTGAACAAGTTCTTCTATAACTCGTTCTGTTTTATTATTATTTAAAAATAAAACAAGTTCTTCTATAAATTGTTCATTATCGATATAGAATAAAAGATGAACTAGTACAAATTTTCCTTTTTCAGTATTTAAAAGTTGTTTAAGATTATATATAAAATCGTTTACTTTTTCAGTATTCATATTTATATATAGATCCTATAATATTTAAAAAAAAATAAAACACTAAGCTAACAGTAACGAATCAGTAATAGAGAGTAACGAATCAGTAATGGAGAGTAACGAATCAGTAAGAGAGGGTAACGAATCAGTAAGAGAGGGTAACGAATCAGTAAGAGAGGGTAACGAATCAGTAATAAAGAGTAAGCAATCAGTAATAAAGAGTAACGAATCAGTAAGAGAGGGTAACGAATCGGTAATAAAGAGTAACGATTCGGTAATGGAGGGTAACGAATCAGTAATAAAGGGTAACGAATCAGTAAGAGAGGGTAACGAATCAGTAAGAGAGGGTAAGCAATCAGTATAGTAACGAATCAGTAAGAGAGGGTAACGAATCAGTAAGAGAGGGTAACGAATCAGTAAGAGAGGGTAACGAATCAGTAAGAGAGGGTAACGAATCAGTAATGGAGAGTAACGAATCAGTAAGAGAGGGTAACGATTCAGTAAGAGAGGGTAACGATTAAGTAATAAAGAGTAACGATTCAGTAATAAAGAGTAACGATTCAGTAATAAAGAGTAACGATTCAGTAATAAAGAGTAACGATTCAGTAAAAAAGAGTAACGATTCAGTAATAAAGAGTAACGATTCACTAGAGTAACGATTCAGTAATAAAGAGTAACGATTCAGTAATAAAGAGTAACGAATCGGTAATTTAGTCTAGAATCGCGTAATCGGTTGGTTGATCCGTTTTTAAAATAAATTTGCAATGTTTGACTCGTTTTAATTTCTCGTGCATCTGCTTTCTCAACTCGTTCGTCGGTATGACATCATTTTCTCGAAGACAATCTTCAAACGAGTCTCTATCTTTACAATAAAATAAACACACCCATTTGAGTTGCTCTCTAAAATCTTTTAATACGCTATTATATTTTTGTGAAATAACCCAACAGCTGTGATTGGCGTGTCGACCGCTAAAAGCCAATCGTACCAACGCATTCGTCTCATCTTGACAAAAAAAATTATATCGCAAATCTTTACTCGCGCTACAATCGTCGATGATAAACAACGTTTCGTTTCCTTTGAATACGTCGCTATACATTTTTATCGCTTTGTTTAACGTATAATTTTTTAAATCGTCAACGAGCACTCGTTCGTCGCTCCAAATCCATTTTCTATTTTGATACGCGTCGTTGTCGCCGATGGTGGGGCATAATACGACGATCGTTTCGAAATATTTAAAATATTCTTTTTCTAATAAATTTAAAACAAATTCAGTTTTCCCGCATCCGGTTTGACCACAAATTAACGCGGCGTGTGGATATTTAGGTAACATTCCTTTTTAATATTAGTCGCTAATACTAATAATCGACGGATTCAAAACGCGAGTTTCTTATAACGAGTTGCGCGTCCATAATAATAAAAGTGTACATGTATAATCCACCCGCGGCTTCCGCTTCTTTATCTATTTGAATGGTAATTCCTTCGGATAAGTTTTGTACTCGTCTTCCACTTCCGTGTATTTTATTGTCGTCGCTCGTTCTCATATCTAAAAATAAACCGTATCGATCGAGTAAATAATCGGCTTGTTTGACGTTGGATAAATTTAGAGCTTTAACGACTCGAACGGCGTGTTCTTTGCTCGAATCACCGCGGCTTCCGCTTCTTTATCTATTTGAATGGTAATTCCTTCGGATAAGTTTTGTACTCGTCTTCCACTTCCGTGTATTTTATTGTCGTCGCTCGTTCTCATATCTAAAAATAAACCGTATCGATCGAGTAAATAATCGGCTTGTTTGACGTTGGATAAATTTAGAGCTTTAACGACTCGAACGGCGTGTTCTTTGCTCGAATCACCGAAATATTTATGAATTTCTTCCCAATGTTGATACCTTTTCATTCCGTGCGCGTAGAGTTGATTGGGAACGCCTTCGATCGTTATCGATTTTTGGATTATAAAATTTCTCCGTTTCTTTCACATCGGGCTCTTTAAATAAAAACAATATTCCTTTCATACTTTTTGCGGGGGTATTTAAATTTATATTCCACGTCGTATCGCGTTTGTTTAACGGGGTCACGCTATGTCTTAAAACGCGATCAAACAATATCGACAACCGGTTGCTATATTGATTTTAATCGTTCGAGCGAGTTCAGGCATATGAACGACTTGGTATTCTAAAGAAATCCCACTTATGATATGTTTTGCATTATCGTCGGTGCTTTTAATCACCTTGCTAAATTTATTAAACACGAGTTCGTAAGTCAATCGATCTCCGATCCCCGATTGGTAGTACGGCTGATGATCGGTCAACAATTCGAAATCGAGCGGAATGTGATACCTAGTTTTCAATGTATCCGCGATGGCTTTATCTTTTCCTCCGTTGTTGGCGGGAACCGCGTCATTAGCGCCTGCTCTTAATTTAGTGACGTTAGCATCTTCGATTCCTTGATACGCTAGATTATCGCGTTGATCTTTCGTTAACCATTCGTCTTTATAACAATTGAACACATCCGCGTCGTCTAAAGAAAATATTTCATTTCCTTCCATTTTAATGATTATATTTTTTACGATGGCTCTACCTATGTTTTGTACCATCGTTCTCACATCATCATTCGCAGACTCGAGAACGATGTTGAAAGCTAATCGAACCGTCCCCGGAACGATGACGTCATTTATTCCTAAATTTGGAAAACGAACTGTCAACAATTGATTTTCGGTAATGACGCTCGGATTGTTTGTAATGACAACTTTTTGACGCAATCCTTTTAATCCCAAAGGATTTCTTAATCTTCTGTATGGATCGAGTACATCTCCGTATGTATTGTTCATATTTTATAGTTACCAAATATAAAATAAAACTTCTTTTTTTTAAATAAAAAGTAAAGATGACGTCAATAGCGATGATGATTGGCGGTACGGTAGTCAACGCGTTAGCTTTTACCGGATCAATTTTTTTATTTTCTCAAGGCGGTCATGAAGAACAAAAAAGGCACGATTTAGCGATAGAACACCTTACGAAAGCCAGAGATGAATTTAGTAAAAAGCGTTTAAAATATCTAGATTATTTAAACGAAAAAATACAAAAAGAATCGAGCGCCGAAAAAACCTTTAATAACATTGACGAAGCGATGAATGAATATTCGCGAGTTACGGGCGATCGAATAAATTTACCGAGAGATTTATACGACGAACCCAAACTTGAGGATTTTTACGTTCCTAGCGAAGATCAAAAAACGCGAGAAATTTTATTCATTTTAATCGGTATGAGTACAGTAGGCTACGCGAGTTATAAATTATTGAAAAAAGATAAAAAGTAATTATAAAATGGCGAAAGGAGGATACGATCTTATGCCGCTGGATCCGTTATTGCATAATCTTGACGATGATGAAGATGAAAATTGTGAATTAGCTAATGATGGATATATTGAAGATGATAACATCAACACCCAGTTGAGAGAAGAAGAAACACCTTTTAGTCTACTTAGAGGTGTAGTCGATGATTTTTATAAAAGTATAGGCTATGAAGACGCTTTAAAAGACTATAATCAATTCAAGTATGAACTAAATGAAAAAGGAGTGGGTGAGCTTTATTTTTTAAAAGGTGATAAAGAAATACGTCTAACTAAAACAAAAGGTGGATTTTTAAAAATTAAATTCAATACGCGGTTTAACTAAATATGATTTAATACCATTTGGTGAAACTGAAAAAGCTATAATACATGTTATAAACGAATCAGAAAAACCGGTGGTAGAGCCAGCCGCTCAAACAAGTGGTAGAAGGTTACCATCTATACCGAGACAACGAGTGGTAGAAGGTTACCTTCTATACCGAGACAACGAGTGGTAGAAGGTTACCTTCTATACCGAGACAACGAGTGGTAGAAGGTTACCATCTATACCGAGACAACGAGTGGTAGAAGGTTACCTTCTATACCGAGACAACGAGTGGTAGAAGGTTACCATCTATACCGAGACAACGCGTGGTAGAAGGTTACCATCTATACCGAGACAACGTGTGGTAGAAGGTTACCTTCTATACCGAGACAACGAGTGGTAGAAGGTTACCTTCTATACCGAGACAACGTGTGGAAACAAGTAGAAGAAGCTATCGAAATGGCGGCGATGGCGCTTTCGAGCAATCAAGAAACTCAAACGCAATTAAATATAGAATGGCGAGAAGTGTTAGCACTCAATGAAATTATGACTAGAAATCGAGGTGAACAATTAGATCTTTTAACTAAATTAAAAGTACTTAATCAAAAAATATCTGATATTCAAGAATTAATTTTCGACGCTGAAGAAAGAGGGTTTAATCTTGATGAAAAAGATCAACAAGAGTTGCAAAAACTAAAAGATGACAAAGAAGTTTTGTCGGAACAAATAGATGCCCATGATTATGTTCTTCGTAGTCAAATCAATAGAATTAAAGAAACGGTTCAAAAAATGTTAGAAAGAGATGTTACGTTGGGAGATAAAATTAAAACTTTATTTAGAGAACAAGGCGTAACGATCGTTAGTATATTAACGGCTGTTAGTATGACCATCGCTTTTATCGTCGATAAAATCGTCAATGCTGTAAATTCAGTTTTACCAAAACCCGCGCCGCCAAAACCTATACCGCCTAAACCAACGCCCACCCCACCGCCAACGCCAGAACCAACGCCTAGCGGCGACGTAAAAGAGTGGATACAAAAAACATTAAAAAATCTAGCGAGTGTATTAGCGAAACTCGGAGAAAAAGCTTTAGCCGCTTTACCGGGCATTATCGGTGCGGTAATAAGTTGGTTATTTAAAACAGCTTCCAACATCGTTGCATAGACGGCGGAACATTTGTGGCTAGCCTTGACGGGGGTTGGTGTTTTAATTTTATCTTATATAAAGCGTTAAGTTAACATTTCATAAATAATTAAACCTAATCCCGTCAACGCCGCAAAACCGATAATTAAAGCATTTTTTTCTTATTGATGGCTATCGCGCGATTCTTCTAAAGAGTCTTGGGTTATTGTAAAGCTCGATGCTACATCATTAGATTCTTGCGCGTGCGCTTGCGCGGCAAAGCGTTTAGCGGCTAACGGCGGCGTCGATTGTAAAGGTAAAAGAGGAATGGGTTCTGAATTTGTATCTAAATTTGAACCTAGAGATAAATCACTCGTCGCGATTAATATATTATTGTTGTATCCTGCGTACGTACCTATTCGTAAATTCATATCGCTCGGCATCATGTATAAATTTTCTCCGATAGCAAAGTTTAATTGAGAACGAACGTATTGTAAATTATCTTGATATCGTTGAATAGAAGATTGTAAATCGACCGGAGAATCAATCTCAGCATCCACTATATTTATAAATTCACGCTGTGCATCTAAACCGATGCCGGGTGTAAGAAATCCACTTTTAACTCGTACTTGAGCTCCCAATAATGCATAAACGTAGGTTCTTATAGAGTCGTTTATGCGTTCTGTACCAACATCCGTAAAACCTTGAGCTAATCCCAAAGACAATATAAATTTAGTCCACGCTGTTTCAACGCGTTCAGATTGAGAAATGTATTCAACAACGTACGAACCCCCAATATCATTAACGCTATTCACTTTATCAAGATTAACATTTTCTTTATCAAAATCCATCCTTTTATTGTTTTGATGAAACAAAGTTGAATTGTCATAGTTTTTCCCCGGCACTGGAATGTAGCTGTAGATGTTCAAATAATAAGCCGTTCCCAATCCATTAGAGTTTTTATCTACTCGTTGTTTCCAATTATCCAATATTGAGAGGTGAAATTCATTACATAGTCTATTGTACGCGCTAATGTCTATATTGTTGTCAAACGCGTCATAAAAATTTAGAAAAGATGTAGGACAGCTCATTTCTTTGAGCATTCGTCTAATTTGATAATAAACGTGAAATCTAAAAAAAAACTACGAATCATCAAGTTTGAATGATTTAAATGTTTATAACCCAAGCCGCATCTCGTCGTACCGCAGTACGTTACAAAATTTATTTGATTTTGATAAAATTTTAGTGGGTTAGAATTCCAATCATTTACAACATCGTTGCTATCAACGTGAGGTAACACATAATTTTGAAATGGATTAGAGAGTTCTACGCTAAAAAAACTCTGTCTCATTGACGTAAATATTCAGACTCGTCAAATCGCTAGCGTTAAAATTCTGAGGCGCGTTAAAATTTCCAGATTGCGGATATGGAAACGAACAATTACTCTGAAACGCTAATGGAAACGTCATTTTTATTAATTATAAAATATAAATTATAAATGCATCACACGGCCGGAATTAAAAATTTAAATAGTACAATCTCATTAGATAATACCATCGATAATAAAAGCGGTAATCTTACGATATCTTTAATAAGCGTTAACATTTGGGTAGGATATTATAATATCCGTAAAAAAGAAAAAATATTTTTACTAAAAGATATAGTAAACGAAAGAAATGAACAAAGCCAAGAACAAAGTATCGTGATTATCGAACCGGGACTTTATAATCTTGTTGAAATTATCAATATTGTTAAGACAAACGTACCTTGGATAACGTTTGTCGTCGATGAAACAGTCGGTAAATCTATTTTAGATATTACTCAAACAAGACGAAGAATAAAATTTTCACCGGGATTAGCTAATTTACTCGGATTTGATAATGAATATCTAGCCGAAGGAGAGCACCAAGGAAGAAGACTCGATTTACTACCTTTTAAAATGATATACATTCATTGCGATCAAATTTCTACGACCGAAAATTTTTGCGACGGTAAACCTTGTACTATTTTAAACGTTTTTCCCTTACAAGACACATCGTTGGGAGATAGTACGGTATGTATATGGAATTTAAGAATCCGTTACGAAATAAATCTTAAAATTGGTACTTTGAATGAATTGAGTTTTCAAATTAAAGATCCATTAGGTAGAGATATCAATAATCACGGTATGCCAATTTTTTTAACGTTTGAAATTAAATAATTTTATATAATAAAATATGGCTAGCATTTACGGCCCTAGTAGAAAAAGCAGTATCGTTAAAAACGCTTTACAGAGCGATCGTAGCATTTACGAACATCACGGCTATATCGATAGAGATGAAATTTTACGAGCAATACCTCTCGTCGAAAAAAATCAAATTATACTCGGATGGCACGGTGCGCTTAAACTACCTTTTTTCATGTTTAATCAAGCACCCGCATGCTGTTCAATTTTTACAAAATTTATGAAAGTTGAAGGTGTTTTTACGCATACGGCGCAGGGTAGTTTTTAACGACACTTCGCAGCACGTACAATACGAAATTTGTTTCAAAACGCGAGATGAAAAGGTTTTTGTAGAAGAAGCTTTTTCGGGTCTCTAATCACTCAAATCTGTTTCAATATAAAAATTAAAAGTTTACCTTTAATTTAATTTTAATTTTATATAATAAAATATGATGAGCATTTACGGTCCTAGTCGAAAAACCCGTATCGTTAGCGATAATAAAAACAATCAAAAATCCTATTCAAACATCATTGAACGCGTTGGACACCTTGAACCGCGTGAACTTTTACAAGATATAATTTTTTTATCTCTAGCTGACGGATTAGACATTCAAATCAATTAAATTTTTATGCCGATAATGTATCATTTTATTCATTATATGCTAAAATGAATAGTAGTGGAAATAATTCGTATTCTTTAGTTAAATAGTGAAACTGAAACTGAAACTGGTGGTTCTATTTTTAACACAGCTATTAATTTCCCCGAAGGATATGAAACATTTGTTTTTAGCAATGAACCGCAGTATTTAGAATGTGTATTATGTTACATTCACTATACTAAAAAAAAAATTAAAGTTTTTATACGAGTAAACTTTTTAGGCGCTCTAAACACGGGAATCTCTTACGAAATAAAAATTAAAAGTTTACCAATTACAACTTAGTTTAAAATGTAAATTTTTTTATCTTTAACTGTTAATAGAAAACAATGACTACGGATAATCTCCAAGAGTTAATTCGATGTGAAGTGCGGCGTTTACAAAACAAATTACGAGCGGAAGAAAATGAACGCGAGGTTGTAAATAAAAAAAATAGATGACATCGATCAAACGTGTAAAAATTTAGACGCTTTTCTCCAATTAACGGATTTTGGTCTGAAAATTGCGCTATTCTATACCGCCGCTGTATATGTCAATCAACTACTTTTAAGAAAACTTTTTTTAAATTAGATTTTTTTAATCTTTTACTATAATAGTAAATAATGAGCGTAATTACCGAAACGAATGTACTTTATCCAAATCTACAAAATAAAACGGATAAAAATGCAAACGATACTAGTACATTTCGTTTGCAAACAATAGATGACATTCAAAAAGAAATTTTAAGAGAAAAACGAACGCGAAGCCGTATATAAAAAATATAATAAAATCATCAACGCTTGTACTATAGTAGAACATCTCGCTGAATTGGGCTGTGTGGGAGCAGGAGCCGTCGGAATCGCCAGTATCGCCAGCGTTGTAGCATCGCCCGTAGGATATGGTTTAGAAGGATTAGCTGCGGTGTTAGGCGCTGCTGCGTGTGCTCTCAGCTATACCAAAACTAAATTATATAAAAAAGCTAAAAAACACAATGATATTATAGTTTTAGCATCCTCTAAACTCGACACGATCAAAAACCACGTTTCAAAAGCCCTCGAAGACAATGTCATTACCCAAGAAGAATTTCATTTAATCTGCGAAGAACGAGATAAATTTTCTCAAATGAAAGAAAATATCCGTACGGCGGCTCTTCCCACGGCTAAAAATCACAATGCCGATAAAAAACTAAATGTGATTTCAGATCAACAAAAAAAAGATTTTATAGAAAAACTTATGAATTTAATGTAAACTTTACTGTACAAAAATCTTATTATAATCAAAAACCCGCTTCGCAAATAGCGGAGTGGATAAGAGTAACTAATAGACTTCCCCCGTATAATTCAAATTTTTAACCCTAGCTCCGCTAGTTTTTAATTTATAACCAAAAACGTTCAACCAACTCTTTCATCACTAAATTATAATTTCGTCTAGCTTTCCCTTCAACGCGATTTAAATAATTTATTTTTAATACATTACCGCATTTCGTACATAAATTTTTCGGTGTTTTTGTGTCATTTTTACATCTTCTACACGCAACGGGTATACTTTGACCGTGTCGAATACGCCACGAGTGAAGTGGACAATATACATCACCACGCACACTTAGTCTACAACACTTTTCTGTTTTGCCAATTAAAAGCCATTCGCAAGGAATCATCGCTCTCGTCGTCATCTTTACTATTAATCTAGATAATATCGATTCGTTATTTCAATTTTTTACTACTAAAACCAATATCTTTTTTTGAGGGTTTTAAATTTAGCTTTCTTCGTTTTCTAAAAAGCTTTCGTCTTTAATATATGCAGAAATTTTTCCCAAATTACCTACCGACGCAGCAATTTTTAACGGAAAGTTTTCAACACGAGGAGCGTAAAATTGTATTTGTTTGTCCAAAGATGAAATTTTTAATAAAATGCTAAATAAAGTCACCTCAAAAGTAGCCGAATAAGTTGGCTGTTGTTTTTTGTCTATGTGACCCAATTCTAAAGCTACGGCGTAAAGACTATCGTTGTCTTTGGGTGCGGCTACATCTTCATCATAGTCGTTGTCTTTGGGTGCGGCTACATCTTCATCATAGTCGTTGTCTTTGGCTGCGGCTACATCTTCATCATAGTCGTTGTCTTTGGCTGCGGCTACATCTTCATCATAGTCGTTGTCTTTGGCTGCGGCTACATCTTCATCATAGTCGTTGTCTTTGGCTGCGGCTACATCTTCATCATAGTCGTTGTCTTTGGGTGCAGCTACATCTTCATCATAGTCGTTGTCTTTGGGTGCGGCTACATCTTTATCATAGTCGTTGTCTTTGGCTGCGGCTACATCTTCATCATAGTCGTTGTCTTTGGGTGCGGCTACATCTTCATCATAGTCGTTGTCTTTGGCTGCGGCTACATCTTCATCATAGTCGTTGTCTTTGGGTGCAGCTACATCTTCATCATAGTCGTTGTCTTTGGGTGCGGCTACATCTTTATCATAGTCGTTGTCTTTGGCTGCGGCTACATCTTCATCATAGTCGTTGTCTTTGGGTGCGGCTACAGCATCCGGAACATAATCTTAAAATTTTATATCCTTTAGCAATATGCGCTCTACCGGTATAGACGGTTCTTTAAAAACTGGCGTCATCATTTCATATCTTCTTCTCTCTTCCATACTATCTTTACTATATATCTAGATAATATCGATTCGTTATCTCATTTTTTTTACTGATAAAACCAATATCTTTTTTTTCGGGGCTATCGTTTTTTTTTTAGGACCTACGCATTAAATCTTACCCCTATACCTATACGCTCCACCGCGCAAGCGACAACCATCTCATGACGTCATCAAAAAAATGATGACGTCATCAACCAACCCCATCCTCCCTTTTTTTTAATTTTAAAAACCAAGTAACGCCCATTTTTAGGTACTTGGTCGGGAACCGGCATCTGGCATGCTGCTGCCCCACAGACGTTCCGTGGTTGGCCGCAACCACCTTCACTCTCGGTAAAAATAATACCGTACGCAAGGGGTAGAACATTCGGCGTTTTTACTGATCCAATCAAATTAGGGTTTCTTGTTTAGATTGTGGCGTTCAAATTAATTTCCAGGCAGTCATTATTTCGTTCCTGTCATTCACAATTGCGTTTATTTCGTTCCTGTCATTCACAATTGCGTTTATTTTGTTCTATTTCGTTTTGGGACATTCATGGCTTTCAAATTAACAATTAATTTTATCCGCAAAGGATTTTGTAGAAGTTTATTTTTTTTTTTTTCGCTTTCATTTATGGGCAACCAATTTCATCTTAAAAGTATTCAAATGCGTCCATGGCAAATTTCAGTGAGTTTTTATGATGATTTTTTGTAGTTGTGAGTTATGAAAGTCACTAAGGCCTTTATTCGAAACTTCCTGTTTTGTATCGCAATCCAATTTCTTGATATTTAATGCCAATGTCAAAAATTTGATTGTACCCAACAAGAATCTGAGTATCCCTAAGGAGTCATCTTGCATAATATATTTGTTCCCTGTTGCAATATTTCCACGTTATTCATTCACATTTCCCCATATGTTTTATTTCCCCCTTTTTTTGGGGGGGGGGGGGTTGCTTTAGCCTGCAATTTCCTGATGCGCAAGGCAAATGAGACAGTTATAAGAAAGGAATCTGTCCTAACATTTCATACACAGGCCTTAGAAGTAAAATGTGACAAATGAATGCCAATTGATGAAATTGAATTCTTGATCAACTGCTTGCGAGTGGTCTGGATGAAATTGAAGGAACTTAGCGACTCGTTCAATTAGAATGTACTTATTTTGGCGATGAGTTGGGTTAAATGTATCTTTTTTTCTGATTGAATGATGATGTGAAGGAGCACTCATTTTCCAATCAAGTTGAATGAGTCTGGTATTAAATTGAATGAAAATGTTTGAAATTCGCCGGGAAAACCTATAATTCTAAACAAAAACATGCAACATTGACGCATCCTATGATTATTTTGTGAAATATCTCATTTAAAAGAGATTTACTTCCTTTGTAAAGCATAATTGCCAGGTATCCTATACACTATTGACAATTTCTAAAAATTAAATGATCACAGTTTTAAATAAAACGCATTTGATGATGGTATCAATTATCCCTTGAACTATTTCTGTCTTAGGTACTATCATCACTAAATATTAGTAAAATAATTTCCAAAATTAATTTCTGCCATCTGACACAAATCCGACATTGAAATAAATACAAACAATCTAAATGCATTTCCACTATTTTCTCGTTAACGAACACAATTAAAATAAACTACAACTTTCAAAAGTTGTTTTTATACGTTTTTATTCTTACGGATGATTGCATTTTACCGACATTTTATATGTACACTGGCTTAAAATAGCAAAGCACACACTGTAAAAAATAATAGGCAAATAATTACCCAACATTTTACCCAACGTAGAGCAAATAGTCAACATACCCATCTATTGGGCAATACATTAGTCACTCTTACTGGGTAAAAGTATGTACCTAATTATTGGGCAAATTGGATAAATATAATTAACCACTAATTGGGCAACTTGTCTTTGTAAATATCTATTGAGCACATCAAAGTTTCCATTTGTTGGTCAAAACCTAACTAACGTTTGAGCATAGTTCCTAACCAATAAGTGGTTACTTCTCCTATATCTAACTAACTCATGGGTACTGGATGGCCTTATAATGTGTCCAAAATCAGGGCCGATTTTACCCACAATTATCCAAGCTTTTGCCCAATGGTTGTGTAATTATGTTGCTCAATTCCTGGGCGTTATATATTGAAAAGAAAAATATCTAAACAAAAACAACTCAAATAACATAACAAGGATCGAATGACAAAATTCTTATAAAAATAACTGCAAAAGATGATTATTTTATTGCATAAGAGTATCGGCTGTCCTGTGGCTGATTTTACATTGTTGCAAAAGTAAGGCTGATGAGAAAAATAACATAATTATTTGTCCTTACTTCAATGATTCTGTAATATAAAACTGTAGTTTACATAATTATGCCCAGGCAAGCCCGAGCTCCGGCCGCGCGCCAGCAGCAGCAGTAGCACGTGGCCTGCGCCAAATCGTTGGTTAATTTACGTGCGCCCCTCTGTCGTTTTGCCCATTTTAGAGACTTTGAGTTCCGTGTTCCCAACTGAAGAAAGTAATCGTGTGCTGCTTTGACCAATATGTGGGCAAAGCCTGATAATATCAAGCCATTGCAAAAATATACCCAACTTGTATGAAATTTAATGAAACCAATTTTAGGCAATTTCAAAGCTTTACCCAACGTCAGAATTTATCCATAAATTAGACAATTATTTACCAACAATTAAGTGGTTTACTTTGCCCATAAATAATTTACCCATTATTATTATAGTGCACAATATTCCATCTCCGGGTCTCTTCGTTCATGTCCTGATCATGAATTACCTCAAGCCTAGTAGTCCAAGATATAATCGAAACATTATAGGTTCAAACCCGATACTCCACCATCATGCAAAGCTTCTGTTACAAACTCTGTGATATCTGAGATGATGTAGGCCATGATATCATAAGCCTATTATTGATATCTGAAATTATATTTCGATCATTAGAGATATTAATTTATCGTATTAATCAGAAACATATAAAATTGTTGTAGTGATAAGCTAAAAATAATGCGCATATAAAAAGTATGTAATTTTTGTCTCCTAACAATGATTAGAGTCAGTGGCGGCAATTTCTCCTGATGAGTGGGGGCATCGGCAGGAATCTGATCTGATCTGAATCTGATTTTTTGTGTACGCTAAAAATATTCTGGAATAACTCAGTTTGCATTAACCCTTGTACACATGCAGTCTCCAAAATGCCACAAAAACTTGTCTGCTAAATACACAATGCTTTTTCTATGCATGCCTTAAAATATTGCATACTGTACACAAGAGTGGTACATGGATACATACCCCTGGGACAAAAACAAAGTGTTCTGACCTTCACACAAACCGAGTGTGCCCCAGGGTGCCACATGGTATTTTGTGGATAACCCCTGCGAAATGTACAGTGTATTTTGTTGGTTGTGACATTTTGAAGTATGGGTCAACTTTGAACAACACTCAGTGTTGTCTGATAGTAGGAGGTTGGGGTGTACATTAGCCCAGGTTGGACTTTCACCTTTGTGTACTATATTCGTCACCGGTGACACAAATTTGCCCACTGGACAAAACTTACATTTGAAGAAAACGTCGTTTGAAATTAGTCTCTCTTTGAAACAGACTCGGTGCGGTGACGCGCTGTTTTCTTTTGTTTTGCTAATGGTGGCTAAGAGAGGCCTCACAAATTGGGCAAACGATTATACCCGAACGATTATATATGTGAAAAAGTTGTTTAAAACACAGCATGGCAGAATTCCAATCGATCCAGCAATTTTGGCTGCAACTGGAAATCGTTTCATAGCCCCAAAAATCATGATAAGACAACTAAAAATGCCGACAAGCGGGTCTGAGGCGACACGCGCGGGTCTGAGGCGACACGCGCGGGTCTGAGGCGACACGAGCGGGTCTGAGGCGACACGAGCGGGTCTGAGGCGACACGCGCGGGTCTGAGGCGACACGCGCGGGTCTGAGGCGACACGCGCGGGTCTGAGGCGACACGAGCGGGTCTGAGGCGACACGCGCGGGTCTGAGGCGACACGCGCGGAGACCAGAAACTGGAGACTTTTTTGGGCCTAAATATGTGGGGGGGGGCATCATTGCATTTTAAATCCTGGAACATAAATCCATTTTCAATTAGTTGGATTTATAGAGAGCACTATAAAGACAGAGTTGTACAAGGTGGATCATCACTGCACTTTAAACGCTGGGAAATAAATCCATGTTCCATTAGTTGGATTTATAGAGAGCACTAAAGACATATGTACAGGGTGGATCATCATGATACCCATTGTCCTTGTTTTCACTCTTGTATAATAAGAAAGTAACGTAGGACTAGCTCATGTTCAAATGATACAATGATTACACAAGACACAATTATACAAAATAAAATCAGTTGACAGTACCCCCTGTAGGATTACCAAATGCGAACTGAATCACAACCAAGTGGATCTCCTAATACTTGTACTGCTTGACTGAATGAAAAGTATAAAAAGGCCTGCTGCAAATTGTTATGCAAAATGTTATTCCTATGGTAATATAATCCGTAAAGATATCTTATATAATGCTATCACACGGCTACCATTGACTAAAAGGTTATTACTTTTGGGGTGGATGACGTCAGCCTTCCCATGACCCACTTCCGCCACGTGATATACTACTGATGGGCGCACCACTAGAACCAGCTTCCATTGATAAGAGTGTAAACTAAAAAAATTAAAATATTGTTACAATCGGAGCAGACTTTCGACAGGGCATGAAAGTGGGCCCGATAATAAGTTATTGTGGATGATGCATAAATATCATTAGTATGCTGCCAGCTGGCTCATTACGTATGTATCCATGTAATTACTGAGTGTAGGCCCAATCTTAAAACTGTACATCAGAGGTGAGTGTTTTTTCATGAGTAAGGGTACGAGTACTTTGTCCATGAATATACACGAATAAGAGTACAATTGGAAAAATGTACTCGAGTACGAGTATACGAGTAGGAAAGGCCGGTTCATACTTCACGATCACGCGGAATGTGAAACGAAATGTGACGTCAAAAGCTGAGAAAATCAGTACTCGAGTACAAGTACTCCAACTCTACTGTACATCAATAATCTTCACCGTTTAATTGCCTTTTCTATGTTCTATTTCAGAGTAATTATACCGAGATGCCCAGTATCATCTTTCCACTCGTCAGAGTGATGGACGTCGCGATTATAGTTGCTGGTATACTTGGTAACTCTCTGGTTTGTGCCGTATTTCTGTCCAGTTGCAAAAGCACCACCAACAAACTCATTGTCCACCAATCTGTGATTGATCTAATTGCCGTCATTATCTTCCTGGTCGCCAGAGTTATTGCCCATCCAGAGCTGACAGAAATCCCAACCGGGCACGTCGCCAGGGAGGTCTTCTGCAGGATATGGTATACCGATTTCCTTATGTGGAGTTTGTACTACACCTCCACTTTCAACCTTGTTCTGATTGCTTTGGAACGGTACGCCGCGTCTTGTCATCACATATGGTACCGTAACTTGCGTTTGAGAGGCATCGCTAAATTTGCCTACATACTTCCATGGACCTTTGGGTTTGGTTCGCAAGTATACATCACTGCACTTGCTTCCTACGTCAATGGCTGGTGCTTGATTATCTGGCCCACAACCTCTGGTCAAAAGGCAGGTGGAATTGTTATCTTCTGTATTGAGTTTCTGCTGCCAATTGCCTTGATGACTTGGTGCTACGCCAAAGTCATTATTGTCATCCGGAAAAGGGAGAAAGCTAACCGCGTGATCGTTAGACAAGACAACATCCTACTACACAGCAAGAATGTTGCGACTACCCTGGTTACTATCACCGTCGCCTACGTGGTATGCTGGATGCCATCAGAGATTGAGTACGTTCTATTCAACCTCGGACTTTATGACAACTATGGAGGCACCTCATATTACGTCTTCTCGGTCCTGACGTCGCTCAACTTGGTTGTCAATCCTTGCATTTACACATGCAAGTACAAGCAATTTCAGAGACTGTTAAAGAGACGTGTCTGCTGCCCCAGGTTATGGCGCAGAAACGAAGTTAGGGACATTAATCACATTCCAGTGCGTTAAGTCTTACACCCTCCATCCCATCGTCTTACTCCACCCTCATTCCTCTAGGTTGTACGTGATACTTTTTGTCTACAAAAAGGTTGGGGCCCGCGCCCTCTGGCCTCTGGATGCAAAGCTCTGCTCTCGTGAGCTAATTTGCATACTGATCTTTCCCAGATACTGTCCATCAATGTTACAACCACGCCGCACAACAGTTAGCCATGCATTTCTTATATTATTCGTGTTCAGTTCAGTACAGATCTTATGAAGGAAGTCGCAAAGTATCATGGGTGTCACAGCGTTCCTAATTAATTGTTTGTTGTCCCGGTTTTGTTGTATCGTCCCGTTCGTACGTGTAGCTATTGTCCGCACTTACCTTTCCGCGAGTTCGCTTTTTCGCACTTACCTGTTAAGATAATCGTTTAGTCCAAACAAAAGTTTTAGTCCAATCAGTGATGTTTATAGTTCCCGCGGACTTCCCGTTTTAGCCACATAGCGTTAGTGCGTCTTTTTCAACGACGATGATCAATATTATAACAATGCTTGCTTTATTTTCTTAGCCATGGTTATTGTTCGATTAACGTTTTACTCTGTCATGCGAGGCCTATTACGTCTTGGTAACAAAGC